>OZ014523.1:46355886-46888386 GCA_963966055.1 Lathyrus aphaca
AATTTGATTTTTTACCGAAAGTAGTATAAACTAGTGTATAATATATTATGATTTTTTGTCCGAAACATGAATTTCGAAAAGGTTCATAGAATCTAGTTTTCTGATGATTTTTTTGCATGGACTTCCATCATAACCTTTCCTCTTAACATATATAAATGATCTAAAAAGTCTCGTATCATTTCAAATAGTCAATACTTAAATTTTATTTTGTTGACCGGAAATAATGTATAATATACTATGATTTTTGATCGAAACTTGCATTTCGAAAAGTTTCATAGAATCTAATTTCCGATGATTTTTTGCATGGACTTCCATCATAACCTTTCCTCATAAAATATATAAATGATATTTGAAGTTTCATATCATTTCGAACAGTCCCGGATTTAATTTGATTTTTTACCGAAAGTAGTATAAACTTGTGTATAATATATTATGATTTTTTGACCGAAACTTGAATTTCGAAACGTTTCATAGAATCTAGTTTTCTGATGATTTTTTTGCATGGACTTCCATCATAACCTTTCCTCTTAACATATATAAATGATCTGAAAAGTCTCGTATCATTTCAAATAGTCAATAATTAAATTTTATTTTGTTGACCAGAAATAATGTATAATATACTACGATTTTTTATCGAAACTTGCATTTCGAAAAGTTTCATAGAATCTAATTTCCGATGATTTTTTGCATGGACTTCCATCATAACCTTTCCTCATAAAATATATAAATGATATTTGATGTTTCGCATCATTTCGAACAGTCCCAGATTTAATTTGATTTTTTACCGAAATTAGTATAAACTAGTGTATAATATATTATGATTTTTTGACCGAAACTTGTATTTCAAAAAGTTTCATTGAATCTAGTTTTCAGATGAGTTTTTTGCATGGACTTCCATCATAACCTTCCCTCTTAACATATATAAATGATCTGAAAAGTCTCGTATCATTTCAAATAGTCAATAATTAAATTTTATTTTGTTGACCGGAAATAATGTATAATATACTATGATTTTTGACCGAAACTGGCATTTCAAAAAGTTTCATAGAATCTAATTTCCGATGATTTTTTGCATGGACTTCCATCATAATCTTTCCTCATAAAATATATAAATGATATTTGAAGTTTCGTATCATTTCGAACAGTCCCGGATTTAATTTGATTTTTTACCGAAAGTAGTATAAACTAGTGTATAATATATTATGATTTTTTGTCCGAAACATGAATTTCGAAAAGGTTCATAGAATCTAGTTTTCTGATGATTTTTTTGCATGGACTTCCATCATAACCTTTCCTCTTAACATATATAAATGATCTAAAAAGTCTCGTATCATTTCAAATAGTCAATACTTAAATTTTATTTTGTTGACCGGAAATAATGTATAATATACTATGATTTTTGATCGAAACTTGCATTTCGAAAAGTTTCATAGAATCTAATTTCCGATGATTTTTTGCATGGACTTCCATCATAATCTTTCCTCCTAAAATATATAAATGATATTTGAAGTTTCGTATCATTTCGAACAGTCCCGGATTTAATTTGATTTTTTACCGAAAGTAGTATAAACTTGTGTATAATATATTATGATTTTTTGACCGAAACTTGAATTTCGAAACGTTTCATAGAATCTAGTTTTCTGATGATTTTTTTGCATGGACTTCCATCATAACCTTTCCTCTTAACATATATAAATGATCTGAAAAGTCTCGTATCATTTCAAATAGTCAATAATTAAATTTTATTTTGTTGACCAGAAATAATGTATAATATACTACGATTTTTTATCGAAACTTGCATTTCGAAAAGTTTCATAGAATCTAATTTCCGATGATTTTTTGCATGGACTTCCATCATAACCTTTCCTCATAAAATATATAAATGATATTTGATGTTTCGCATCATTTCGAACAGTCCCAGATTTAATTTGATTTTTTACCGAAATTAGTATAAACTAGTGTATAATATATTATGATTTTTTGACCGAAACTTGTATTTCAAAAAGTTTCATTGAATCTAGTTTTCAGATGAGTTTTTTGCATGGACTTCCATCATAACCTTCCCTCTTAACATATATAAATGATCTGAAAAGTCTCGTATCATTTCAAATAGTCAATAATTAAATTTTATTTTGTTGACCGGAAATAATGTATAATATACTATGATTTTTGACCGAAACTGGCATTTCAAAAAGTTTCATAGAATCTAATTTCCGATGATTTTTTGCATGGACTTCCATCATAATCTTTCCTCATAAAATATATAAATGATATTTGAAGTTTCGTATCATTTCGAACAGTCCCGGATTTAATTTGATTTTTTACCGAAAGTAGTATAAACTAGTGTATAATATATTATGATTTTTTGTCCGAAACATGAATTTCGAAAAGGTTCATAGAATCTAGTTTTCTGATGATTTTTTTGCATGGACTTCCATCATAACCTTTCCTCTTAACATATATAAATGATCTAAAAAGTCTCGTATCATTTCAAATAGTCAATACTTAAATTTTATTTTGTTGACCGGAAATAATGTATAATATACTATGATTTTTGATCGAAACTTGCATTTCGAAAAGTTTCATAGAATCTAATTTCCGATGATTTTTTGCATGGACTTCCATCATAATCTTTCCTCCTAAAATATATAAATGATATTTGAAGTTTCGTATCATTTCGAACAGTCCCGGATTTAATTTGATTTTTTACCGAAAGTAGTATAAACTACTGTATAATATATTATGATTTTTTGACCGAAACTTGTATTTCAAAAAGTTTCATAGAATCTAGTTTTCAGATGAGTTTTTTGCATGGACTTCCATCATAACCTTCCCTCTTAACATATATAAATGATCTGAAAAGTCTCATATCATTTCAAATAGTCAATAATTAAATTTTATTTTGTTGACCGGAAATAATGTATAATATACTATGATTTTTGACCGAAACTGGCATTTCAAAAAGTTTCATAGAATCTAATTTCCGATGATTTTTTGCATGGACTTCCATCATAATCTTTCCTCATAAAATATATAAATGATATTTGAAGTTTCGTATCATTTCGAACAGTCCCGGATTTAATTTGATTTTTTACCGAAAGTAGTATAAACTAGTGTATAATATATTATGATTTTTTGTCCGAAACATGAATTTCGAAAAGGTTCATAGAATCTAGTTTTCTGATGATTTTTTTGCATGGACTTCCATCATAACCTTCCCTCTTAACATATATAAATGATCTAAAAAGTCTCGTATCATTTCAAATAGTCAATACTTAAATTTTATTTTGTTGACCGGAAATAATGTATAATATACTATGATTTTTGATCGAAACTTGCATTTCGAAAAGTTTCATAGAATCTAATTTCCGATGATTTTTTGCATGGACTTCCATCATAACCTTTCCTCATAAAATATATAAATGATATTTGAAGTTTCATATCATTTCGAACAGTCCCGGATTTAATTTGATTTTTTACCGAAAGTAGTATAAACTTGTGTATAATATATTATGATTTTTTGACCGAAACTTGAATTTCGAAACGTTTCATAGAATCTAGTTTTCTGATGATTTTTTTGCATGGACTTCAATCATAACCTTTCCTCTTAACATATATAAATGATCTGAAAAGTCTCGTATCATTTCAAATAGTCAATAATTAAATTTTATTTTGTTGACCAGAAATAATGTATAATATACTACGATTTTTTATCGAAACTTGCATTTCGAAAAGTTTCATAGAATCTAATTTCCGATGATTTTTTGCATGGACTTCCATCATAACCTTTCCTCATAAAATATATAAATGATATTTGATGTTTCGCATCATTTCGAACAGTCCCAGATTTAATTTGATTTTTTACCGAAATTAGTATAAACTAGTGTATAATATATTATGATTTTTTGACCGAAACTTGTATTTCAAAAAGTTTCATTGAATCTAGTTTTCAGATGAGTTTTTTGCATGGACTTCCATCATAACCTTCCCTCTTAACATATATAAATGATCTGAAAAGTCTCGTATCATTTCAAATAGTCAATAATTAAATTTTATTTTGTTGACCGGAAATAATGTATAATATACTATGATTTTTGACCGAAACTGGCATTTCAAAAAGTTTCATAGAATCTAATTTCCGATGATTTTTTGCATGGACTTCCATCATAATCTTTCCTCATAAAATATATAAATGATATTTGAAGTTTCGTATCATTTCGAACAGTCCCGGATTTAATTTGATTTTTTACCGAAAGTAGTATAAACTAGTGTATAATATATTATGATTTTTTGTCCGAAACATGAATTTCGAAAAGGTTCATAGAATCTAGTTTTCTGATGATTTTTTTGCATGGACTTCCATCATAACCTTTCCTCTTAACATATATAAATGATCTAAAAAGTCTCGTATCATTTCAAATAGTCAATACTTAAATTTTATTTTGTTGACCGGAAATAATGTATAATATACTATGATTTTTGATCGAAACTTGCATTTCGAAAAGTTTCATAGAATCTAATTTCCGATGATTTTTTGCATGGACTTCCATCATAACCTTTCCTCATAAAATATATAAATGATATTTGAAGTTTCATATCATTTCGAACAGTCCCGGATTTAATTTGATTTTTTACCGAAAGTAGTATAAACTTGTGTATAATATATTATGATTTTTTGACCGAAACTTGAATTTCGAAACGTTTCATAGAATCTAGTTTTCTGATGATTTTTTTGCATGGACTTCCATCATAACCTTTCCTCTTAACATATATAAATGATCTGAAAAGTCTCGTATCATTTCAAATAGTCAATAATTAAATTTTATTTTGTTGACCAGAAATAATGTATAATATACTACGATTTTTTATCGAAACTTGCATTTCGAAAAGTTTCATAGAATCTAATTTCCGATGATTTTTTGCATGGACTTCCATCATAACCTTTCCTCATAAAATATATAAATGATATTTGATGTTTCGCATCATTTCGAACAGTCCCAGATTTAATTTGATTTTTTACCGAAATTAGTATAAACTAGTGTATAATATATTATGATTTTTTGACCGAAACTTGTATTTCAAAAAGTTTCATTGAATCTAGTTTTCAGATGAGTTTTTTGCATGGACTTCCATCATAACCTTCCCTCTTAACATATATAAATGATCTGAAAAGTCTCGTATCATTTCAAATAGTCAATAATTAAATTTTATTTTGTTGACCGGAAATAATGTATAATATACTATGATTTTTGACCGAAACTGGCATTTCAAAAAGTTTCATAGAATCTAATTTCCGATGATTTTTTGCATGGACTTCCATCATAATCTTTCCTCATAAAATATATAAATGATATTTGAAGTTTCGTATCATTTCGAACAGTCCCGGATTTAGTTTGATTTTTTACCGAAAGTAGTATAAACTAGTGTATAATATATTATGATTTTTTGACCGAAACATGAATTTCGAAAAGGTTCATAGAATCTAGTTTTCTGATGATTTTTTTGCATGGACTTCCATCATAACCTTTCCTCTTAACATATATAAATGATCTGAAAAGTCTCGTATCATTTCAAATAGTCAATAATTAAATTTTATTTTGTTGACCAGAAATAATGTATAATATACTACGATTTTTTATCGAAACTTGCATTTCGAAAAGTTTCATAGAATCTAATTTCCGATGATTTTTTGCATGGACTTCCATCATAACCTTTCCTCATAAAATATATAAATGATATTTGATGTTTCGCATCATTTCGAACAGTCCCAGATTTAATTTGATTTTTTACCGAAATTAGTATAAACTAGTGTATAATATATTATGATTTTTTGACCGAAACTTGTATTTCAAAAAGTTTCATTGAATCTAGTTTTCAGATGAGTTTTTTGCATGGACTTCCATCATAACCTTCCCTCTTAACATATATAAATGATCTGAAAAGTCTCGTATCATTTCAAATAGTCAATAATTAAATTTTATTTTGTTGACCGGAAATAATGTATAATATACTATGATTTTTGACCGAAACTGGCATTTCAAAAAGTTTCATAGAATCTAATTTCCGATGATTTTTTGCATGGACTTCCATCATAATCTTTCCTCATAAAATATATAAATGATATTTGAAGTTTCGTATCATTTCGAACAGTCCCGGATTTAATTTGATTTTTTACCGAAAGTAGTATAAACTAGTGTATAATATATTATGATTTTTAGACCGAAACATGAATTTCGAAAAGGTTCATAGAATCTAGTTTTCTGATGATTTTTTTGCATGGACTTCCATCATAACCTTTCCTCTTAACATATATAAATGATCTGAAAAGTCTCGTATCATTTCAAATAGTCAATACTTAAATTTTATTTTGTTGACCGGAAATAATGTATAATATACTATGATTTTTGATCGAAACTTGCATTTCGAAAAGTTTCACAGAATCTAATTTCCGATGATTTTTTGCATGGACTTCCATCATAATCTTTCCTCATAAAATATATAAATGATATTTGAAGTTTCATATCATTTTGAACAGTCCCGGATTTAATTTGATTTTTGACCGAAAGTAGTATAAACTAGTGTATAATATATTATGATTTTTTGACCGAAACTTGTATTTCAAAAAGTTTCATTGAATCTAGTTTTCAGATGTGTTTTTTGCATGCACTTCGATTATAATCTCCCCTCTTAACATATATAAATGATCTGAAAAGTCTCGTATCATTTCAAATAGTCCCCAATTAAATTTTATTTTTTTGACCGAAACTAGTGTATAATACACTATGAGTTTTGACCGTAACTTGCATTTCGAAAAGTTTCATAGAATCTAATTTTCCGATGATTTTTTGAATGGACTTCCATCATAAACTTGCCTCGTAAAATATATAAATGATATGTGAAGTTTCGTATAATTTAGAACAGTCCCCGATTTAATTAGATTTTTGACCGAAACTAGTATAAACTAGTGTATAATATATTATGATATTTTGACTGAAACTTGCATTTCGAAAAGTTTCATAGAATCTAGTTTTCTGATGATTTTTTTGCATGGACTTCCTTCATAACCTTCCCTCTTAACCTATATAAATCATCTGAAAAGTCTCGTATCATTTCAAATAGTCAATAATTAAATTTTATTTTGTTGACCGGAAATAATGTATAATATACTATGATTTTTGACCGAAACTTGCATTTCGAAAAGTTTCATAGAATCTAATTTCCGATGATTTTTTGCATGGACTTCCATCATAATCTTTCCTCATAAAATATATAAATGATATTTGAAGTTTCGTATCATTTCGAACAGTCCCGGATTTAATTTGATTTTTTACCGAAAGTAGTATAAACTAGTGTATAATATATTATGATTTTTTGACCGAAACATGAATTTCGAAAAGGTTCATAGAATCTAGTTTTCTGATGATTTTTTTGCATGGACTTCCATCATAACCTTTCCTCTTAACATATATAAATGATCTGAAAAGTCTCGTATCATTTCAAATAGTCAATACTTAAATTTTATTTTGTTGACCGGAAATAATGTATAATATACTATGATTTTTGATCGAAACTTGCATTTCGAAAAGTTTCATAGAATCTAATTTCCGATGATTTTTTGCATGGACTTCCATCATAACCTTTCCTCATAAAATATATAAATGATATTTGAAGTTTCATATCATTTTGAACAGTCCCGGATTTAATTTGATTTTTGACCGAAAGTAGTATAAACTAGTGTATAATATATTATGATTTTTTGACCGAAACTTGTATTTCAAAAAGTTTCATTGAATCTAGTTTTCAGATGTGTTTTTTGCATGCACTTCGATTATAATCTCCCCTCTTAACATATATAAATGATCTGAAAAGTCTCGTATCATTTCAAATAGTCCCCAATTAAATTTTATTTTTTTGACCGAAACTAGTGTATAATACACTATGAGTTTTGACCGTAACTTGCATTTCGAAAAGTTTCATAGAATCTAATTTTCCGATGATTTTTTGAATGGACTTCCATCATAAACTTGCCTCGTAAAATATATAAATGATATGTGAAGTTTCGTATAATTTAGAACAGTCCCCGATTTAATTAGATTTTTGACCGAAACTAGTATAAACTAGTGTATAATATATTATGATATTTTGACTGAAACTTGCATTTCGAAAAGTTTCATAGAATCTAGTTTTCTGATGATTTTTTTGCATGGACTTCCTTCATAACCTTCCCTCTTAACCTATATAAATCATCTGAAAAGTCTCGTATCATTTCAAATAGTCAATAATTAAATTTTATTTTGTTGACCGGAAATAATGTATAATATACTATGATTTTTGACCGAAACTTGCATTTCGAAAAGTTTCATAGAATCTAATTTCCGATGATTTTTTGCATGGACTTCCATCATAACATTTACTCATAAAATATATAAATGATATTTGAAGTTTAGTATCATTTCGAACAATCCCGGATTTAATTTGATTTTTTACCGAAAGTAGTATAAACTAGTGTATAATATATTATGATTTTTTGACCAAAACTTGTATTTCAAAAATTTTCATAGAATCTAGTTTTCAGATGAGTTTTTTGCACGAACTTCCATCCTAACCTTCCCTCTTAATATATATAAATGATCTGAAAAGTCTCGTATCATTTCAAATAGTCCCCAATTAAATATTATGTTTTTTTGACCGAAACTAGTGTATAATATACTGTGATATTTGATCGAAACTTGCATTTCGAAAAGTTTCATAGAATCTAATTTTAGGATGATTTTTTGCATTGACTTCCATCATAACCTTCCCTCGTAAAATATATAAATGATATGTGAAGTTTCATATCATTTCGAACAGTCCCCGATTTAACTTAATTTTTGACCGAAACTAGTATAAAATAGTGTATAATATATTATGATTTTTTGACTGAAACTTGCATTTCGAAAAGTTTCATAGAATCTAGTTTTCCGATGATTTTTTTGCATGGACTTCCATCATAACCTTCCCTCTTAACATATATAAATGATTTGAAAGGTCTCGTATCATTTCAAATAGTCCCCAATTAAATTTTATTTTTTTGACCGAAAATAGGGTATAATATACTATGATTTTTGACCGAAACTTGCATTTCGAAAGGTTTCATAAAATCTAATTTTTCGATGATTTGTTGCATGGACTTCCATCATAACCTTGCCTCGTAAAATATATAAATGATATGTGAAGTTTCGTATCATTTCAAACAGTCCCGAATTTAATTTGATATTTGATCGAAACTAGTATAAACTGGTGTATAATATATTATGATTTTTTGACCGAAATATGAATTTCGAAAAGTTTCATAGAATCTAGTTTTTTGATGATTTTTTTGCATGGACTTCCATCATAACCTTTCCTCTTAACATATATAAGTGATCTGAAAAGTCTCGTATCATTTCAAATAGTCAATAATTAAATTTTATTTTGTTGAACGGAAATAATGTATAATATACTATGATTTTTGACCGAAAATTGCATTTCGAAAAGTTTCATAGAATCTAATTTCCGATGATTTTTTGCATGGACTTCCATCATAACCTTTCCTCATAAAATATATAAATGATATTTGAAGTTTCGTATCATTTCGAACAGTCCCGGATTTAATTTGATTTTTTACCGAAAGTAGTATAAACTAGGGTATAATATATTATGATTTTTTGACCGAAACTTGAATTTCGAAAAGTTTCATTGAATCTAGTTTTCTGATGATTTTTTTGCATGGACTTCCATCATAACCTTTCCTCTTAGCATATATAAATGATCTGAAAAGTCTCGTATCATTTCAAATAGTCAATAATTAAATTTTATTTTGTTGACCGGAAATAATGTATAATATACTATGATTTTTGACCGAAACTTGCATTTCGAAAATTTTCATAGAATCTAATTTCCGATGATTTTTTGCATGGACTTCCATCATAACCTTTCCTTATAAAATATATAAATGATATGTGAAGTTTCGTATCATTTCGAACAGTCCCGGATTTAATTTGATTTTTGACCGAAAGTAGTATAAACTAGTGTATAATATATTATGATTTTTTGACCGAAACATGTATTTCAAAAAGTTTCATAGAATCTAGTTTTCAGATGAGTTTTTTACATGGACTTCGATTATAACCTTCCCTCTTAATATATATAAATGATCTGAGAAGTCTCGTATCATTTCAAATAGTCCCCAATTAAATTTATTTTTTTTGACTGAAACTAGTGTATAATATACTGTGATATTTGACCGAAAGTTGCATTTCGAAAAGTTTCATAGAATCTAATTTTCCGATGATTTTTTGAATGGACTTCCATCATAAACTTGCCTCGTAAAATATATAAATGATATGTGAAGTTTCGTATAATTTAGAAAAGTCCCCGATTTAATTAGATTTTTGACCGATACTAGTATAAACTAGTGTATAATATATTATGATTTTTTGACTGAAACTTGCATTTCAAAAAGTTTCATAGAATCTAGTTTTCTGATGATTTTTTTTGCATGGACTTCCATCATAACCTTCCCTCTCAACATATATAAATGATCTGAAAAATCTCGTATCATTTCAAATAGTACCCAATTAAATTTTATTTTGTTGACCGAAACTAGTGTATAATATACTATGATTTTTGACCGAAACTTGCATTTCGAAAATTTTCATAGAATCTAATTTCCGATGATTTTTTGCATGAACTTCCATCATAACCTTCCCTAATAAAATATATAAATGATATGAGAAGTTTCGTATCATTTAGAACAGTCCCGGATTTAATTTGATTTTTGACCTAAAGTAGTATAAACTAGTGTATAATAAATTATATTTTTTGACCGAAACATGAATTTCGAAAAGTTTCATAGAATCTAGTTTTCTGATGATTTTTTTGC
Source organism: Lathyrus aphaca (assembly GCA_963966055.1). NCBI lineage: Eukaryota > Viridiplantae > Streptophyta > Magnoliopsida > Fabales > Fabaceae > Lathyrus > Lathyrus aphaca. The sequence goes on from OZ014523.1 coordinate 46,366,790, forward strand.
ATGGACTTCCATCATAACCTTCCCTCTTAACATATATAAATGATCTGAAAAGTTTCGTATCATTTCAAATAGTCAATAATTAAATTTTATTTTGTTGACCGGAAATAATGTATAATATACTATGATTTTTGAACGAAACTGGCATTTCGAAAAGTTTCATAGAATCTAATTTCCGATGATTGTTTGCATGGACTTCCATCATAACCTTTCCTCATAAAATATATAAATGATATTTTAAGTTTCGTATCATTTCGAACAGTCCCGGATTTAATTTGATTTTTTGACCGAAAGTAGTATAAACTAGTGTATAATATATTATGATTTTTTGACCAAAACTTGTATTTCAAAAATTTTCATAGAATCTAGTTTTCAGATGAGTGTTTTGCATGGACTTCCATCATAACCTTCCCTCTTAATATATATAAATGATCTGAAAAGTCTCGTATCATTTCAAATAGTCCCCAATTAAATATTGTTTTTTTGACCGAAACTAGTGTATAATATACTGTGATATTTGATCGAAACTTGCATTTCGAAAAGTTTCATAGAATCTAATTTTAGGATGATTTTTTGCATTGACTTCCATCATAACCTTCCCTCGTAAAATATATAAATGATATGTGAAGTTTCATATCATTTCGTACAGTCCCCGATTTAACTTGATTTTTGACCGAAACTAGTATAAAATAATGTATAATATATTATGATTTTTTGACCGAAACTTGCATTTTGAAAAGTTTCATAGAATCTAGTTTTCAGATGTTTTTTGCATGGACTTCCATCATAACCTTCCCTCTTAACATATATAAATGATCTGAAAAGTCTCGTATCATTTCAAATAGTCCCCAATTAAATTTTATTATTTTGACCGAAACTAGTGTATAATACACTATGAGTTTTGACCGTAACTTGCATTTCGAAAAGTTTCATAGAATCTAATTTTCCGATGATTTTTTGAATGGACTTCCATCATAAACTTGCCTCGTAAAATATATAAATGATATGTGAAGTTTCGTATAATTTAGAACAGTCCCCGATTTAATTAGATTTTTGACCGAAACTAGTATAGACTAGTGTATAATATATTATGATTTTTTGACTGAAACTTGCATTTCGAAAAGTTTCATAGAATCTAGTTTTCTGATGATTTTTTTGCATGGACTTCCATCATAACCTTCCCTCTTAACATATATAAATGATCTGAAAGGTCTCGTATCATTTCAAATAGTCCCCAATTAAATTTTATTTTTTTGACCGAAACTAGTGTATAATATACTATGATTTTTGACCGAAACATGCATTTCGAAAGGTTTCATAAAATCTAATTTTTCGATGATTTTTTTGCATGGACTTCCATCATAACCTTCCCTCTTAACATATATAAATGATCTGAAAAGTCTCGTATCATTTCAAATAGTCAATAATTAAATTTTATTTTGTTGACCGGAAATAATGTATAATATAATATGATTTTTGACCGAAACTTGCATTTCGAAAAGTTTCATAGAATCTAATTTCCGATGATTTTTTGCATGGACTTCCATCATAACCTTTCCTCATAAAATATATAAATGATATTTGAAGTTTCGTATCATTTCGAACAGTCCCGGATTTAATTTGATTTTTTACCGAAAGTAGTATAAACTAGGGTATAATATATTATGATTTTTTGACCGAAACTTGAATTTCGAAAAGTTTCATTGAATCTAGTTTTCTGATGATTTTTTTGCATGGACTTCCATCATAACCTTTCCTCTTAGCATATATAAATGATCTGAAAAGTCTCGTATCATTTCAAATAGTCAATAATTAAATTTTATTTTGTTGACCGGAAATAATGTATAATATACTATGATTTTTGACCGAAACTTGCATTTCGAAAATTTTCATAGAATCTAATTTCCGATGATTTTTTGCATGGACTTCCATCATAACCTTTCCTTATAAAATATATAAATGATATGTGAAGTTTCGTATCATTTCGAACAGTCCCGGATTTAATTTGATTTTTGACCGAAAGTAGTATAAACTAGTGTATAATATATTATGATTTTTTGACCGAAACATGTATTTCAAAAAGTTTCATAGAATCTAGTTTTCAGATGAGTTTTCTACATGGACTTCGATTATAACCTTCCCTCTTAATATATATAAATGATCTGAGAAGTCTCGTATCATTTCAAATAGTCCCCAATTAAATTTATTTTTTTTGACTGAAACTAGTGTATAATATACTGTGATATTTGACCGAAAGTTGCATTTCGAAAAGTTTCATAGAATCTAAGTTTCCGATGATTTTTTGAATGGACTTCCATCATAAACTTGCCTCGTAAAATATATAAATGATATGTGAAGTTTCGTATAATTTAGAACAGTCCCCGATTTAATTAGATTTTTGACCGATACTAGTATAAACTAGTGTATAATATATTATGATTTTTTTACTGAAACTTGCATTTCAAAAAGTTTCATAGAATCTAGTTTTCTGATGATTTTTTTTGCATGGACTTCCATCATAACCTTCCCTCTCAACATATATAAATGATCTGAAAAATCTCGTATCATTTCAAATAGTACCCAATTAAATTTTATTTTGTTGACCGAAACTAGTGTATAATATACTATGATTTTTGACCGAAACTTGCATTTCGAAAATTTTCATAGAATCTAATTTCCGATGATTTTTTGCATGAACTTCCATCATAACCTTCCCTAATAAAATATATAAATGATATGAGAAGTTTCGTATCATTTAGAACAGTCCCGAATTTAATTTGATTTTTGACCTAAAGTAGTATAAACTAGTGTATAATAAATTATATTTTTTGACCGAAACATGAATTTCGAAAAGTTTCATAGAATCTAGTTTTCTGATGATTTTTTTGCATGGACTTCCATCATAACCTTCCCTCTTAACATATATAAATGATCTGAAAAGTTTCGTATCATTTCAAATGGTCAATAATTAAATTTTATTTTGTTGACCGGAAATAATGTATAATATACTATGATTTTTGAACGAAACTGGCATTTCGAAAAGTTTCATAGAATCTAATTTCCGATGATTGTTTGCATGGACTTCCATCATAACCTTTCCTCATAAAATATATAAATGATATTTGAAGTTTCGTATCATTTCGAACAGTCCCGGATTTAATTTGATTTTTTGACCGAAAGTAGTATAAACTAGTGTATAATATATTATGATTTTTTGACCAAAACTTGTATTTCAAAAATTTTCATAGAATCTAGTTTTCAGATGAGTGTTTTGCATGGACTTCCATCATAACCTTCCCTCTTAATATATATAAATGATCTGAAAAGTCTCGTATCATTTCAAATAGTCCCCAATTATATATTGTTTTTTTGACCGAAACTAGTGTATAATATACTGTGATATTTGATCGAAACTTGCATTTCGAAAAGTTTCATAGAATCTAATTTTAGGATGATTTTTTGCATTGACTTCCATCATAACCTTCCCTCGTAAAATATATAAATGATATGTGAAGTTTCATATCATTTCGTACAGTCCCCGATTTAACTTGATTTTTGACCGAAACTAGTATAAAATAATGTATAATATATTATGATTTTTTGACCGAAACTTGCATTTTGAAAAGTTTCATAGAATCTAGTTTTCAGATGTTTTTTGCATGGACTTCCATCATAACTTTCCCTCTTAACATATATAAATGATCTGAAAGGTCTCGTATCATTTCAAATAGTCCCCAATTAAATTTTATTTTTTTGACCGAAACTAGTGTATAATATACTATGATTTTTGACCGAAACATGCATTTCGAAAGGTTTCATAAAATCTAATTTTTCGATGATTTTTTTGCATGGACTTCCATCATAACCTTCCCTCTTAACATATATAAATGATCTGAAAAGTCTCGTATCATTTCAAATAGTCAATAATTAAATTTTATTTTGTTGACCGGAAATAATGTATAATATGATTTTTGACCGAAACTTGCATTTCGAAAAGTTTCATAGAATCTAATTTCCGATGATTTTTTGCATGGACTTCCATCATAACCTTTCCTTATAAAATATATAAATGATATGTGAAGTTTCGTATCATTTCGAACAGTCCCGGATTTAATTTGATTTTTGACCGAAAGTAGTATAAACTAGTGTATAATATATTATGATTTTTTGACCAAAACTTGTATTTCAAAAATTTTCATAGAATCTAGTTTTCAGATGAGTGTTTTGCATGGACTTCCATCATAACCTTCCCTCTTAATATATATAAATGATCTGAAAAGTCTCGTATCATTTCAAATAGTCCCCAATTAAATATTGTTTTTTTGACCGAAACTAATGTATAATATACTGTGATATTTGATCGAAACTTGCATTTCGAAAAGTTTCATAGAATCTAATTTTAGGATGATTTTTTGCATTGACTTCCATCATAACCTTCCCTCGTAAAATATATAAATGATATGTGAAGTTTCATATCATTTCGTACAGTCCCCGATTTAACTTGATTTTTGACCGAAACTAGTATAAAATAATGTATAATATATTATGATTTTTTGACCGAAACTTGCATTTTGAAAAGTTTCATAGAATCTAGTTTTCAGATGTTTTTTGCATGGACTTCCATCATAACCTTCCCACTTAACATATATAAATGATCTGAAAAGTCTCGTATCATTTCAAATAGTCCCCAATTAAATTTTATTATTTTGACCGAAACTAGTGTATAATACACTATGAGTTTTGACCGTAACTTGCATTTCGAAAAGTTTCATAGAATCTAATTTTCCGATGATTTTTTGAATGGACTTCCATCATAAACTTGCCTCGTAAAATATATAAATGATATGTGAAGTTTCGTATAATTTAGAACAGTCCCCAATTTAATTAGATTTTTGACCGAAACTAGTATAGACTAGTGTATAATATATTATGATTTTTTGACTGAAACTTGCATTTCGAAAAGTTTCATAGAATCTAGTTTTCTGATGATTTTTTTGCATGGACTTCCATCATAACCTTCCCTCTTAACATATATAAATGATCTGAAAGGTCTCGTATCATTTCAAATAGTCCCCAATTAAATTTTATTTTTTTGACCGAAACTAGTGTATAATATACTATGATTTTTGATCGAAACATGCATTTCGAAAGGTTTCATAAAATCTAATTTTTCGATGATTTTTTTTGCATGGACTTCCATCATAACCTTCCCTCTTAATATATATAAATAATCTGAAAAGTCTCGTATCATTTCAAATAGTCAATAATTAAATTTTATTTTGTTGACCGGAAATAATGTATAATATGATTTTTGACCGAAACTTGCATTTCGAAAAGTTTCATAGAATCTAATTTCCGATGATTTTTTGCATGGACTTCCATCATAACCTTTCCTTATAAAATATATAAATGATATGTGAAGTTTCGTATCATTTCGAACAGTCCCGGATTTAATTTGATTTTTGACCGAAAGTAGTATAAACTAGTGTATAATATATTATGATTTTTTGACCAAAACTTGTATTTCAAAAATTTTCATAGAATCTAGTTTTCAGATGAGTGTTTTGCATGGACTTCCATCATAACCTTCCCTCTTAATATATATAAATGATCTGAAAAGTCTCGTATCATTTCAAATAGTCCCCAATTAAATATTGTTTTTTTGACCGAAACTAATGTATAATATACTGTGATATTTGATCGAAACTTGCATTTCGAAAAGTTTCATAGAATCTAATTTTAGGATGATTTTTTGCATTGACTTCCATCATAACCTTCCCTCGTAAAATATATAAATGATATGTGAAGTTTCATATCATTTCGTACAGTCCCCGATTTAACTTGATTTTTGACCGAAACTAGTATAAAATAATGTATAATATATTATGATTTTTTGACCGAAACTTGCATTTTGAAAAGTTTCATAGAATCTAGTTTTCAGATGTTTTTTGCATGGACTTCCATCATAACCTTCCCTCTTAACATATATAAATGATCTGAAAAGTCTCGTATCATTTCAAATAGTCCCCAATTAAATTTTATTATTTTGACCGAAACTAGTGTATAATACACTATGAGTTTTGACCGTAACTTGCATTTCGAAAAGTTTCATAGAATCTAATTTTCCGATGATTTTTTGAATGGACTTCCATCATAAACTTGCCTCGTAAAATATATAAATGATATGTGAAGTTTCGTATAATTTAGAACAGTCCCCAATTTAATTAGATTTTTGACCGAAACTAGTATAGACTAGTGTATAATATATTATGATTTTTTGACTGAAACTTGCATTTCGAAAAGTTTCATAGAATCTAGTTTTCTGATGATTTTTTTGCATGGACTTCCATCATAACCTTACCTCTTAACATATATAAATGATCTGAAAGGTCTCGTATCATTTCAAATAGTCCCCAATTAAATTTTATTTTTTTGACCGAAACTAGTGTATAATATACTATGATTTTTGATCGAAACATGCATTTCGAAAGGTTTCATAAAATCTAATTTTTCGATGATTTTTTTTGCATGGACTTCCATCATAACCTTCCCTCTTAACATATATAAATAATCTGAAAAGTCTCGTATCATTTCAAATAGTCAATAATTAAATTTTATTTTGTTGACCGGAAATAATGTATAATATAATATGATTTTTGACCGAAACTTGCATTTCGAAAAGTTTCATAGAATCTAATTTCCGATGATTTTTTGCATGGACTTCCATCATAACCTTTCCTTATAAAATATATAAATGATATGTGAAGTTTCGTATCATTTCGAACAGTCCCGGATTTAATTTGATTTTTGACCGAAAGTAGTATAAACTAGTGTATAATATATTATGATTTTTTGACCAAAACTTGTATTTCAAAAATTTTCATAGAATCTAGTTTTCAGATGAGTGTTTTGCATGGACTTCCATCATAACCTTCCCTCTTAATATATATAAATGATCTGAAAAGTCTCGTATCATTTCAAATAGTCCCCAATTAAATATTGTTTTTTTGACCGAAACTAATGTATAATATACTGTGATATTTGATCGAAACTTGCATTTCGAAAAGTTTCATAGAATCTAATTTTAGGATGATTTTTTGCATTGACTTCCATCATAACCTTCCCTCGTAAAATATATAAATGATATGTGAAGTTTCATATCATTTCGTACAGTCCCCGATTTAACTTGATTTTTGACCGAAACTAGTATAAAATAATGTATAATATATTATGATTTTTTGACCGAAACTTGCATTTTGAAAAGTTTCATAGAATCTAGTTTTCAGATGTTTTTTGCATGGACTTCCATCATAACCTTCCCTCTTAACATATATAAATGATCTGAAAAGTCTCGTATCATTTCAAATAGTCCCCAATTAAATTTTATTATTTTGACCGAAACTAGTGTATAATACACTATGAGTTTTGACCGTAACTTGCATTTCGAAAAGTTTCATAGAATCTAATTTTCCGATGATTTTTTGAATGGACTTCCATCATAAACTTGCCTCGTAAAATATATAAATGATATGTGAAGTTTCGTATAATTTAGAACAGTCCCCAATTTAATTAGATTTTTGACCGAAACTAGTATAGACTAGTGTATAATATATTATGATTTTTTGACTAAAACTTGCATTTCGAAAAGTTTCATAGAATCTAGTTTTCTGATGATTTTTTTGCATGGACTTCCATCATAACCTTCCCTCTTAACATATATAAATGATCTGAAAGGTCTCGTATCATTTCAAATAGTCCCCAATTAAATTTTATTTTTTTGACCGAAACTAGTGTATAATATACTATGATTTTTGATCGAAACATGCATTTCGAAAGGTTTCATAAAATCTAATTTTTCGATGATTTTTTTTGCATGGACTTCCATCATAACCTTCCCTCTTAACATATATAAATAATCTGAAAAGTCTCGTATCATTTCAAATAGTCAATAATTAAATTTTATTTTGTTGACCGGAAATAATGTATAATATAATATGATTTTTGACCGAAACTTGCATTTCGAAAAGTTTCATAGAATCTAATTTCCGATGATTTTTTGCATGGACTTCCATCATAACCTTTCCTTATAAAATATATAAATGATATGTGAAGTTTCGTATCATTTCGAACAGTCCCGGATTTAATTTGATTTTTGACCGAAAGTAGTATAAACTAGTGTATAATATATTATGATTTTTTGACCGAAACTTGTATTTCAAAAATTTTCATAGAATCTAGTTTTCAGATGAGTGTTTTGCATGGACTTCCATCATAACCTTCCCTCTTAATATATATAAATGATCTGAAAAGTCTCGTATCATTTCAAATAGTCCCCAATTAAATATTGTTTTTTTGACCGAAACTAGTGTATAATATACTGTGATATTTGATCGAAACTTGCATTTCGAAAAGTTTCATAGAATCTAATTTTAGGATGATTTTTCGCATTGACTTCCATCATAACCTTCCCTCGTAAAATATATAAATGATATGTGAAGTTTCATATCATTTCGTACAGTCCCCGATTTAACATGATTTTTGACCGAAACTAGTATAAAATAATGTATAATATATTATGAATTTTTGACCGAAACTTGCATTTTGAAAAGTTTCATAGAATCTAGTTTTCAGATGTTTTTTGCATGGACTTCCATCATAACCTTCCATCTTAACATATATAAATGATCTGACAAGTCTCGTATCATTTCAAATAGTCCCCAATTAAATTTTATTATTTTGACCGAAACTAGTGTATAATACACTATGAGTTTTGACCGTAACTTGCATTTCGAAAAGTTTCATAGAATCTAATTTTCCGATGATTTTTTGAATGGACTTCCATCATAAACTTGCCTCGTAAAATATATAAATGATATGTGAAGTTTCGTATAATTTAGAACAGTCCCCGATTTAATTAGATTTTTGACCGAAACTAGTATAGACTAGTGTATAATATATTATGATTTTTTGACTGAAACTTGCATTTCGAAAAGTTTCATAGAATCTAGTTTTCTGATGATTTTTTTGCATGGACTTCCATCATAACCTTCCCTCTTAACATATATAAATGATCTGAAAGGTCTCGTATCATTTCAAATAGTCCCCAATTAAATTTTATTTTTTTGACCGAAACTAGTGTATAATATACTATGATTTTTGACCGAAACATGCATTTCGAAAGGTTTCATAAAATCTAATTTTTCGATGATTTTTTTGCATGGACTTCCATCATAACCTTCCCTCTTAACATATATAAATGATCTGAAAAGTCTCGTATCATTTCAAATAGTCAATAATTAAATTTTATTTTGTTGACCGAAAATAATGTATAATATAATATGATTTTTGACCGAAACTTGCATTTCGAAAAGTTTCATAGAATCTAATTTCCGATGATTTTTTGCATGGACTTCCATCATAACCTTTCCTTATAAAATATATAAATGATATGTGAAGTTTCGTATCATTTCGAACAGTCCCGGATTTAATTTGATTTTTGACCGAAAGTAGTATAAACTAGTGTATAATATATTATGATTTTTTGACCGAAACTTGTATTTCAAAAAGTTTCATAGAATCTAGTTTTTCAGATGAGTTTTTTGCATGGACTTCGATTATAACCTTCCCTCTTAATATATATAAATGATCTGAGAAGTCTCGTATCATTTCAAATAGTCCCCAATTAAATTTATATTTTTTGACTGAAACTAGTGTATAATATACTGTGATATTTGACCGAAACTTGCATTTCGAAAAGTTTCATAGAATCTAATTTTCCGATGATTTTTTGAATGGACTTCCATCATAAACTTGCCTCGTAAAATATATAAATGATATGTGAAGTTTCGTAAAATTTAGAACAGTCCCCGATTTAATTAGATTTTTGACCGATACTAGTATAAACTAGTGTATAATATATTATGATTTTTTTACTGAAACTTGCATTTCGAAAAGTTTCATAGAATCTAGTTTTCTGATGATTTTTTTTGCATGGACTTCCATCATAACCTTCCCTCTCAACATATATAAAATGATCTGAAAAATCTCGTATCATTTCAAATAGTACCCAATTAAATTTTATTTTGTTGACCGAAACTAGTGTATAATATACTATGATTTTTGACCGAAACTTGCATTTCGAAAATTTTCATAGAATCTAATTTCCGATGATTTTTTGCATGAACTTCCATCATAACCTTCCCTAATAAAATATATAAATGATATGTGAAGGTTCGTATCATTTAGAACAGTCCCGGATTTAATTTGATTTTTGACCGAAACATGAATTTCGAAAAGTTTCATAGAATCTAGTTTTCTGATGATTTTTTTGCATGGACTTCCATCATAACCTTCCCTCTTAACATATATAAATGATCTGAATAGTCTCGTATCATTTCAAATAGTCAATAATTAAATTTTATTTTGTTGACCGGAAATAATGTATAATATACTATGATTTTTGAAAGAAACTGGCATTTCGAAAAGTTTCATAGAATCTAATTTCCGATGATTTTTTGCATGGACTTCCATCACAACCTTTCCTCATAAAATATATAAATGATATTTGAAGTTTCGTATCATTTCGAACAGTCCCGGATTTAATTTGATTTTTTACCGAAAGTAGTATAAACTAGTGTATAATATATTATGATTATTTGACCAAAACTTGTATTTCAAAATTTTTCATAGAATCTAGTTTTCAGATGAGTTTTTTGCATGGACTTCCATCATAACCTTCCCTCTTAATATATATAAATGATCTGAAAAGTCTCGTATCATTTCAAATAGTCCCCAATTAAATATTATTTTTTTTGACCGAAACTAGTGTATAATATACTGTGATATTTGATCGAAACTTGCATTTCAAAAAGTTTCATAGAATCTAATTTTAGGATGATTTTTTGCATTGACTTCCATCATAACCTTCCCTCGTAAAATATATAAATGATATGTGAAGTTTCATATCATTTCGAACAGTCCCCGATTTAACTTGATTTTTGACCGAAACTAGTATAAAATAATGTATAATATATTATGATTTTTTGACCGAAACTTGCATTTTGAAAAGTTTCATAGAATCTAGTTTTCAGATGTTTTTTGCATGGACTTCCATCATAACCTTCCCTCTTAACATATATAAATGATCTGAAAAGTCTCGTATCATTCCAAATAGTCCCCAATTAAATTTTATCATTTTGACCGAAACTAGTGTATAATACACTATGAGTTTTGACCGTAACTTGCATTTCGAAAAGTTTCATAGAATCTAATTTTCCGATGATTTTTTGAATGGACTTCCATCATAAACTTGCCTCGTAAAATATATAAATGATATGTGAAGTTTCGTATAATTTAGAACAATCCCCGATTTAATTAGATTTTTGACCGAAATTAGTATAGACTAGTGTATAATATATTATGATTTTTTGACTGAAACTTGCATTTCGAAAAGTTTCATAGAATCTAGTTTTCTGATGATTTTTTTTCATGGACTTCCATCATTACCTTCCCTCTTAACATATATAAATGATCTGAAAGGTCTCGTATCATTTCAAATAGTCCCCAATTAAATTTTATTCTTTTGACCGAAACTAGTGTATAATATACTATGATTTTTGACCGAAACTTGCATTTCGAAAATTTTCATAGAATCTAATTTCCGATGATTTTTTGCATGGACTTCCATCATAACCTTCCCTAATAAAATATATAAATGATATGTGAAGTTTCGTGTCATTTCAAATAGTCAATAATTAAATTTTATTTTGTTGACCGGAAATAATGTATAATATACTATGATTTTTGACCGAAACTTGCATTTCGAAAAGTTTCATAGAATCTAATTTTCGATGATTTTTTGCATGGACTTCCATCATAACCTTTCCTCATAAAATATATAAATGATATGTGAAGTTTCGTATCATTTCGAACAGTCCCGGATTTAATTTGATTTTTGACCGAAAGTAGTATAAACTAGTGTATAATATATTATGATTTTTTGACCGAAACTTGTATTTCAAAAAGTTTCATAGAATCTAGTTTTCAGATGAGTTTTTTGCATGGACTTCGATTATAACCTTCCCTCTTAATATATATAAATGATCTGAGAAGTCTCGTATCATTTCAAATAGTCCCCAATTAAATTTATTTTTTTTGACCGAAACTAGTGTATAATATACTGTGATATTTGACCGAAACTTGCATTTCGAAAAGTTTCATAGAATCTAATTTTCCGATGATTTTTTGATTGGACTTCCATTATAAACTTGACTCGTAAAATATATAAATGATATGTGAAGTTTCGTATAATATAGAACAGTCCCCGATTTAATTAGATTTTTGACCGATACTAGTATAAACTAGTGTATAATATATTATGATTTTTTTACTGAAACTTGCATTTCGAAAAGTTTCATAGAATCTAGTTTTCTGATGATTTTTTTGGCATGGACTTCCATCATAACCTTCCCTCTTAACATATATAATTGATCTGAAAAGTCTCGTATCATTTCAAATAGTCCCCAATTAAATTTTATTTTGTTGACCGAAACTAGTGTATAATATACTATGATTTTTGACCGAAACTTGCATTTCGAAAATTTTCATAGAATCTAATTTCCGATGATTTTTTGCATGAACTTCCATCATAACCTTCCCTAATAAAATATATAAATGATATGTGAAGTTTCGTATCATTTAGAACAGTCCCGGATTTAATTTGATTTTTGACCGAAAGTAGTATAAACTAGTGTATAATAAATTATATTTTTTGACCGAAACATGAATTTCGAAAAGTTTCATAGAATCTAGTTTCTGATGATTTTTTTGCATGGACTTCCATCATAACCTTCCCTTTTAACATATATAAATGATCTGAAAAGTCTCGTATCATTTCAAATAGTCAATAATTAAATTTTATTTTGTTGACCGGAAATAATGTATAATATACTATGATTTTTGAACGAAACTGGCATTTCGAAAAGTTTCATAGAATCTAATTTCCGATGATTTTTTGCATGGACTTCCATCATAACCTTTCCTCATAAAATATTAAATGATATTTGAAGTGTCGTATCATTTCGAACAGTCCCGGATTTAATTTGATTTTTGTACCGAAAGTAGTATAAACTAGTGTATAATATATTATGATTTTTTGACCAAAACTTGTATTTCAAAAATTTTCATAGAATCTAGTTTTCAGATGAGTTTTTTGCATGGACTTCCATCATAACCTTCCCTCTTAATATATATAAATGATCTGAAAAGTCTCGTATCATTTCAAATAGTCCCCAATTAAATATTATTTTTTTTGACCGAAACTAGTGTATAATATACTGTGATATTTGATCGAAACTTGCATTTCGAAAAGTTTCATAGAATCTAATTTTAGGATGATTTTTTGCATTGACTTCCATCATAACCTTCCCTCGTATAATATATAAATGATATGTGAAGTTTCATATCATTTCGAACAGTCCCCGATTTAACTTGATTTTTGACCGAAACTAGTATAAAATAATGTATAATATATTATGATTTTTTGACCGAAACTTGCATTTTGAAAAGTTTCGTAGAATCTAGTTTTCAGATGATTTTTTGCATGGACTTCCATCATAACCTTCCCTCTTAACATATATAACTGATCTGAAAAGTCTCGTATCATTCCAAATAGTCCCCAATTAAATTTTATTATTTTGACCGAAACTAGTGTATAATACACTATGAGTTTTGACCGTAACTTGCATTTCGAAAAGTTTCATAGAATCTAATTTTCAGATGATTTTTTGAATGGACTTCCATCATAAACTTGCCTCGTAAAATATATAAATGATATGTGAAGTTTCGTATAATTTAGAACAGTCCCCGATTTAATTAGATTTTTGACCGAAATTAGTATAGACTAGTGTATAATATATTATGATTTTTTGACTGAAACTTGCATTTCGAAAAGTTTCAGAGAATCTAGTTTTCTGATGATTTTTTTGCATGGACTTCCATCATAACCTTCCCTCTTAACATATATAAATGATCTGAAAGGTCTCGTATCATTTCAAATAGTCCCCAATTAAATTTTATTCTTTTGACCGAAACTAGTGTATAATATAATGATTTTTGACCGAAACTTGCATTTCGAAAGGGTTCATAAAATCTAATTTTTCGATGATTTTTTTGCATGGACTTCCATCATAACCTTCCCTCTTAACATATATAAATGATCTGAAAATTCTCGTATCATTTCAAATAGTCAATAATTAAATTTTATTTTGTTGACCGGAAATAATGTATAATATACTATGATTTTTGACCGAAACTTGAATTTCGAAAAGTTTCATAGAATCTAATTTCCGATGATTTTTTGCATGGACTTCCATCATAACCTTTCCTCATAAAATATATAAATGATATGTGAAGTTTCGTATCATTTCGAACAATCCCGGATTTAATTTGATTTTTGACCGAAAGTAGTATAAACTAGTGTATAATATATTATGATTTTTTGACCGAAACTTGTATTTCAAAAAGTTTCATAGAATCTAGTTTTCAGATGAGTTTTTTGCATGGACTTCGATTATAACCTTCCCTCTTAATATATATAAATGATCTGAGAAGTCTCGTATCATTTCAAATAGTCCCCAATTAAATTTATTTTTTTGACCGAAACTAGTGTATAATATACTGTGATATTTGACCGAAACTTGCATTTCGAAAAGTTTCATAGAATCTAATTTTCCGATGATTTTTTGATTGGACTTCCATTATAAACTTGCCTCGTAAAATATATAAATGATATGTGAAGTTTCGTATAATTTAGAACAGTCCCCGATTTAATTAGATTTTTGACCGATACTAGTATAAACTAGTGTATAATATATTATGATTTTTTTACTGAAACTTGCATTTCGAAAAGTTTCATAGAATCTAGTTTTCTGATGATTTTTTTGGCATGGACTTCCATCATAACCTTCCCTCTTAACATATATAAATGATCTGAAAAATCTCGTATCATTTCAAATAATCCCCAATTAAATTTTATTTTGTTGACCGAAACTAGTGTATAATATACTATGATTTTTGACCGAAACTTGCATTTCGAAAATTTTCATAGAATCTAATTTCCGATGATTTTTTGCATGAACTTCCATCATAACCTTCCCTAATAAAATATATAAATGATATGTGAAGTTTCGTATCATTTAGAACAGTCCCAGATTTAATTTGATTTTTGACCGAAAGTAGTATAAACTAGTGTATAATAAATTATATTTTTTGACCGAAACATGAATTTCGAAAAGTTTCATAGAATCTAGTTTTCTGATGATTTTTTTGCATGGACTTCCATCATAACCTTCCCTCTTAACATATATAAATGATCTGAAAAGTCTCGTATCATTTCAAATAGTCAATAATTAAATTTTATTTTGTTGACCGGAAATAATGTATAATATACTATGATTTTTGAACGAAACTGGCATTTCGAAAAGTTTCATAGAATCTAATTTCCGATGATTTTTTGCATGGACTTCCATCATAACCTTTCCTCATAAAATATATAAATGATATTTGAAGTGTCGTATCATTTCGAACAGTCCCGGATTTAATTTGATTTTTGTACCGAAAGTAGTATAAACTAGTGTATAATATATTATGATTTTTTGACCAAAACTTGTATTTCAAAAATTTTCATAGAATCTAGTTTTCAGATGAGTTTTTTGCATGGACTTCCATCATAACCTTCCCTCTTAATATATATAAATGATCTGAAAAGTCTCGTATCATTTCAAATAGTCCCCAATTAAATATTATTTTTTTTGACCGAAACTAGTGTATAATATACTGTGATATTTGATCGAAACTTGCATTTCGAAAAGTTTCATAGAATCTAATTTTAGGATGATTTTTTGCATTGACTTCCATCATAACCTTCCCTCGTATAATATATAAATGATATGTGAAGTTTCATATCATTTCGAACAGTCCCCGATTTAACTTGATTTTTGACCGAAACTAGTATAAAATAATGTATAATATATTATGATTTTTTGACCGAAACTTGCATTTTGAAAAGTTTCATAGAATCTAGTTTTCAGATGATTTTTTGCATGGACTTCCATCATAACCTTCCCTCTTAACATATATAACTGATCTGAAAAGTCTCGTATCATTCCAAATAGTCCACAATTAAATTTTATTATTTTGACCGAAACTAGTGTATAATACACTATGAGTTTTGACCGTAACTTGCATTTCGAAAAGTTTCATAGAATCTAATTTTCAGATGATTTTTTGAATGGACTTCCATCATAAACTTGCCTCGTAAAATATATAAATGATATGTGAAGTTTCGTATAATTTAGAACAGTCCCCGATTTAATTAGATTTTTGACCGAAATTAGTATAGACTAGTGTATAATATATTATGATTTTTTGACTGAAACTTGCATTTCGAAAAGTTTCAGAGAATCTAGTTTTCTGATGATTTTTTTGCATGGACTTCCATCATAACCTTCCCTCTTAACATATATAAATGATCTGAAAGGTCTCGTATCATTTCAAATAGTCCCCAATTAAATTTTATTCTTTTGACCGAAACTAGTGTATAATATAATGATTTTTGACCGAAACTTGCATTTCGAAAGGGTTCATAAAATCTAATTTTTCGATGATTTTTTTGCATGGACTTCCATCATAACCTTCCCTCTTAACATATATAAATGATCTGAAAATTCTCGTATCATTTCAAATAGTCAATAATTAAATTTTATTTTGTTGACCGGAAATAATGTATAATATACTATGATTTTTGACCGAAACTTGAATTTCGAAAAGTTTCATAGAATCTAATTTCCGATGATTTTTTGCATGGACTTCCATCATAACCTTTCCTCATAAAATATATAAATGATATGTGAAGTTTCGTATCATTTCGAACAATCCCGGATTTAATTTGATTTTTGACCGAAAGTAGTATAAACTAGTGTATAATATATTATGATTTTTTGACCGAAACTTGTATTTCAAAAAGTTTCATAGAATCTAGTTTTCAGATGAGTTTTTTGCATGGACTTCGATTATAACCTTCCCTCTTAATATATATAAATGATCTGAGAAGTCTCGTATCATTTCAAATAGTCCCCAATTAAATTTATTTTTTTGACCGAAACTAGTGTATAATATACTGTGATATTTGACCGAAACTTGCATTTCGAAAAGTTTCATAGAATCTAATTTTCCGATGATTTTTTGATTGGACTTCCATTATAAACTTGCCTCGTAAAATATATAAATGATATGTGAAGTTTCGTATAATTTAGAACAGTCCCCGATTTAATTAGATTTTTGACCGATACTAGTATAAACTAGTGTATAATATATTATGATTTTTTTACTGAAACTTGCATTTCGAAAAGTTTCATAGAATCTAGTTTTCTGATGATTTTTTTGGCATGGACTTCCATCATAACCTTCCCTCTTAACATATATAAATGATCTGAAAAATCTCGTATCATTTCAAATAATCCCCAATTAAATTTTATTTTGTTGACCGAAACTAGTGTATAATATACTATGATTTTTGACCGAAACTTGCATTTCGAAAATTTTCATAGAATCTAATTTCCGATGATTTTTTGCATGAACTTCCATCATAACCTTCCCTAATAAAATATATAAATGATATGTGAAGTTTCGTATCATTTAGAACAGTCCCAGATTTAATTTGATTTTTGACCGAAAGTAGTATAAACTAGTGTATAATAAATTATATTTTTTGACCGAAACATGAATTTCGAAAAGTTTCATAGAATCTAGTTTTCTGATGATTTTTTTGCATGGACTTCCATCATAACCTTCCCTCTTAACATATATAAATGATCTGAAAAGTCTCGTATCATTTCAAATAGTCAATAATTAAATTTTATTTTGTTGACCGGAAATAATGTATAATATACTATGATTTTTGAACGAAACTGGCATTTCGAAAAGTTTCATAGAATCTAATTTCCGATGATTTTTTGCATGGACTTCCATCATAACCTTTCCTCATAAAATATATAAATGATATTTGAAGTGTCGTATCATTTCGAACAGTCCCGGATTTAATTTGATTTTTGTACCGAAAGTAGTATAAACTAGTGTATAATATATTATGATTTTTTGACCAAAACTTGTATTTCAAAAATTTTCATAGAATCTAGTTTTCAGATGAGTTTTTTGCATGGACTTCCATCATAACCTTCCCTCTTAATATATATAAATGATCTGAAAAGTCTCGTATCATTTCAAATAGTCCCCAATTAAATATTATTTTTTTTGACCGAAACTAGTGTATAATATACTGTGATATTTGATCGAAACTTGCATTTCGAAAAGTTTCATAGAATCTAATTTTAGGATGATTTTTTGCATTGACTTCCATCATAACCTTCCCTCGTATAATATATAAATGATATGTGAAGTTTCATATCATTTCGAACAGTCCCCGATTTAACTTGATTTTTGACCGAAACTAGTATAAAATAATGTATAATATATTATGATTTTTTGACCGAAACTTGCATTTTGAAAAGTTTCATAGAATCTAGTTTTCAGATGTTTTTTGCATGGACTTCCATCATAACCTTCCCTCTTAACATATATAAATGATCTGAAAAGTCTCGTATCATTCCAAATAGTCCACAATTAAATTTTATTATTTTGACCGAAACTAGTGTATAATACACTATGAGTTTTGACCGTAACTTGCATTTCGAAAAGTTTCATAGAATCTAATTTTCAGATGATTTTTTGAATGGACTTCCATCATAAACTTTCCTCTTAACATATATAAATGATCTGAAAAGTCTCGTATCATTCCAAATAGTCCCCAATTAAATTTTATCATTTTGACCGAAACTAGTGTATAATACACTATGAGTTTTGACCGTAACTTGCATTTCGAAAAGTTTCATAGAATCTAATTTTCAGATGATTTTTTGAATGGACTTCCATCATAAACTTGCCTCGTAAAATATATAAATGATATGTGAAGTTTCGTATAATTTAGAACAGTCCCCGATTTAATTAGATTTTTGACCGAAATTAGTATAGACTAGTGTATAATATATTATTATTTTTTGACTGAAACTTGCATTTCGAAAATTTCATAGAATCTAGTTTTCTGATGATTTTTTTGCATGGACTTCCATCATAACCTTCCCTCTTAACATATATAAATGATCTGAAAGGTATCGTATCATTTCAAATAGTCCCCAATTAAATTTTATTCTTTTGACCGAAACTAGTGTATAATATACTATGATTTTTGACCGAAACTTGCATTTCGAAAATTTTCATAGAATCTAATTTCCGATGATTTTTTGCATGGACTTCCATCATAACCTTCCCTAATAAAATATATAAATGATATGTGAAGTTTCGTGTCATTTCAAATAGTCAATAATTAAATTTTATTTTGTTGACCGGAAATAATGTATAATATACTATGATTTTTGACCGAAACTTGCATTTCGAAAAGTTTCATAGAATCTAACTTCCGATGATTTTTTGCATGGACTTCCATCATAACCTTTCCTCATAAAATATATAAATGATATGTGAAGTTTCGTATCATTTCGAACAATCCCGGATTTAATTTGATTTTTGACCGAAAGTAGTATAAACTAGTGTATAATATATTATGATTTTTTGACCGAAACTTGTATTTCAAAAAGTTTCATAGAATCTAGTTTTCAGATGAGTTTTTTGCATGGACTTCGATTATAACCTTCCCTCTTAATATATATAAATGATCTGAGAAGTCTCGTATCATTTCAAATAGTCCCCAATTAAATTTATTTTTTTTGACCGAAACTAGTGTATAATATACTGTGATATTTGACCGAAACTTGCATTTCGAAAAGTTTCATAGAATCTAATTTTCCGATGATTTTTTGATTGGACTTCCATTATAAACTTGCCTCGTAAAATATATAAATGATATGTGAAGTTTCGTATAATTTAGAACAGTCCCCGATTTAATTAGATTTTTGACCGATACTAGTATAAACTAGTGTATAATATATTATGATTTTTTTACTGAAACTTGCATTTCGAAAAGTTTCATAGAATCTAGTTTTCTGATGATTTTTTTGGCATGGACTTCCATCATAACCTTCCCTCTTAACATATATAAATGATCTGAAAAATCTCGTATCATTTCAAATAGTCCCCAATTAAATTTTATTTTGTTGACCGAAACTAGTGTATAATATACTATGATTTTTGACCGAAACTTGCATTTCAAAAATTTTCATAGAATCTAATTTCCGATGATTTTTTGCATGAACTTCCATCATAACCTTCCCTAATAAAATATATAAATGATATGTGAAGTTTCGTATCATTTAGAACAGTCCCAGATTTAATTTGATTTTTGACCGAAAGTAGTATAAACTAGTGTATAATAAATTATATTTTTTGACCGAAACATGAATTTCGAAAAGTTTCATAGAATCTAGTTTTCTGATGATTTTTTTGCATGGACTTCCATCATAACCTTCCCTCTTAACATATATAAATGATCTGAAAAGTCTCGTATCATTTCAAATAGTCAATAATTAAATTTTATTTTGTTGACCGGAAATAATGTATAATATACTATGATTTTTGAACGAAACTGGCATTTCGAAAAGTTTCATAGAATCTAATTTCCGATGATTTTTTGCATGGACTTCCATCATAACCTTTCCTCATAAAATATATAAATGATATTTGAAGTGTCGTATCATTTCGAACAGTCCCGGATTTAATTTGATTTTTGTACCGAAAGTAGTATAAACTAGTGTATAATATATTATGATTTTTTGACCAAAACTTGTATTTCAAAAATTTTCATAGAATCTAGTTTTCAGATGAGTTTTTTGCATGGACTTCCATCATAACCTTCCCTCTTAATATATATAAATGATCTGAAAAGTCTCGTATCATTTCAAATAGTCCCCAATAAAATATTATTTTTTTTGACCGAAACTAGTGTATAATATACTGTGATATTTGATCGAAACTTGCATTTCGAAAAGTTTCATAGAATCTAATTTTAGGATGATTTTTTGCATTGACTTCCATCATAACCTTCCCTCGTATAATAAATAAATGATATGTGAAGTTTCATATCATTTCGAACAGTCCCCGATTTAACTTGATTTTTGACCGAAACTAGTATAAAATAATGTATAATATATTATGATTTTTTGACCGAAACTTGCATTTTGAAAAGTTTCATAGAATCTAGTTTTCAGATGATTTTTTGCATGGACTTCCATCATAACCTTCCCTCTTAACATATATAAATGATCTGAAAAGTCTCGTATCATTCCAAATAGTCCCCAATTAAATTTTATTATTTTGACCGAAACTAGTGTATAATACACTATGAGTTTTGACCGTAACTTGCATTTCGAAAAGTTTCATAGAATCTAATTTTCAGATGATTTTTTGAATGGACTTCCATCATAAACTTGCCTCGTAAAATATATAAATGATATGTGAAGTTTCGTATAATTTAGAACAGTCCCCGATTTAATTAGATTTTTGACCGAAATTAGTATAGACTGGTGTATATTATATTATAATTTTTTGACTGAAACTTGCATTTCGAAAGGTTTCATAGAATCTAGTTTTCTGATGATTTTTTTGCATGGACTTCCATCATAACCTTCCCTCTTAACATATATAAATGATCTGAAAGGTCTCGTATCATTTCAAATAGTCCCCAATTAAATTTTATTCTTTTGACCGAAACTAGTGTATAATATACTGATTTTTGACCGAAACTTGCATTTCGAAAGGGTTCATAAAATCTAATTTTTCGATGATTTTTTTGCATGGACTTCCATCATAACCTTCCCTCTTAACATATATAAATGATCTGAAAATTCTCGTATCATTTCAAATAGTCAATAATTAAATTTTATTTTGTTGACCGGAAATAATGTATAATATACTATGATTTTTGACCGAAACTTGAATTTCGAAAAGTTTCATAGAATCTAATTTCCGATGATTTTTTGCATGGACTTCCATCATAACCTTTCCTCATAAAATATATAAATGATATGTGAAGTTTCGTATCATTTCGAACAATCCCGAATTTAATTTGATTTTTGACCGAAAGTAGTATAAACTAGTGTATAATATATTATGATTTTTTGACCGAAACTTGTATTTCAAAAAGTTTCATAGAATCTAGTTTTCAGATGAGTTTTTTGCATGGACTTCGATTATAACCTTCCCTCTTAATATATATAAATGATCTGAGAAGTCTCGTATCATTTCAAATAGTCCCCAATTAAATTTATTTTTTTGACCGAAACTAGTGTATAATATACTGTGATATTTGACCGAAACTTGCACTTCGAAAAGTTTCATAGAATCCAATTTTCCAATTATTTTTTGAATGGACTTCCATCATAAACTTCCCTCGTAAAATATATAAATGATATGTGAAGTTTCGTATAATTTAGAACAGTCCCCGATTTAATTAGATTTTTGAC
Source organism: Lathyrus aphaca (assembly GCA_963966055.1). Classification (NCBI taxonomy): domain Eukaryota; kingdom Viridiplantae; phylum Streptophyta; class Magnoliopsida; order Fabales; family Fabaceae; genus Lathyrus; species Lathyrus aphaca. The sequence continues at coordinate 46,389,316 of OZ014523.1, forward strand.
CGATACTAGTATAAACTAGTGTATAATATATTATGATTTTTTTACTGAAACTTGCATTTCGAAAAGTTTCATAGAATCTAGTTTTCTGATGATTTTTTTGGCATGGACTTCCATCATAACCTTCCCTCTTAACATATATAAATGATCTGAAAAATCTCGTATCATTTCAAATAGTCCCCAATTAAATTTTATTTTGTTGACCGAAACTAGTGTATAATATACTATGATTTTTGACCGAAACTTGCATTTCGAAAATTTTCATAGAATCTAATTTCCGATGATTTTTTGCATGAACTTCCATCATAACCTTCCCTAATAAAATATATAAATGATATGTGAAGTTTCGTATCATTTAGAACAGTCCCAGATTTAATTTGATTTTTGACCGAAAGTAGTATAAACTAGTGTATAATAAATTATATTTTTTGACCGAAACATGAATTTCGAAAAGTTTCATAGAATCTAGTTTTCTGATGATTTTTTTGCATGGACTTCCATCATAACCTTCCCTCTTAACATATATAAATGATCTGAAAAGTCTCGTATCATTTCAAATAGTCAATAATTAAATTTTATTTTGTTGACCGGAAATAATGTATAATATACTATGATTTTTGAACGAAACTGGCATTTCGAAAAGTTTCATAGAATCTAATTTCCGATGATTTTTTGCATGGACTTCCATCATAACCTTTCCTCATAAAATATATAAATGATATTTGAAGTGTCGTATCATTTCGAACAGTCCCGGATTTAATTTGATTTTTGTACCGAAAGTAGTATAAACTAGTGTATAATATATTATGATTTTTTGACCAAAACTTGTATTTCAAAAATTTTCATAGAATCTAGTTTTCAGATGAGTTTTTTGCATGGACTTCCATCATAACCTTCCCTCTTAATATATATAAATGATCTGAAAAGTCTCGTATCATTTCAAATAGTCCCCAATTAAATATTATTTTTTTTGACCGAAACTAGTGTATAATATACTGTGATATTTGATCGAAACTTGCATTTCGAAAAGTTTCATAGAATCTAATTTTAGGATGATTTTTTGCATTGACTTCCATCATAACCTTCCCTCGTATAATAAATAAATGATATGTGAAGTTTCATATCATTTCGAACAGTCCCCGATTTAACTTGATTTTTGACCGAAACTAGTATAAAATAATGTATAATATATTATGATTTTTTGACCGAAACTTGCATTTTGAAAAGTTTCGTAGAATCTAGTTTTCAGATGATTTTTTGCATGGACTTCCATCATAATCTTCCCTCTTAACATATATAAATGATCTGAAAAGTCTCGTATCATTCCAAATAGTCCCCAATTAAATTTTATTATTTTGACCGAAACTAGTGTATAATACACTATGAGTTTTGACCGTAACTTGCATTTCGAAAAGTTTCATAGAATCTAATTTTCAGATGATTTTTTGAATGGACTTCCATCATAAACTTGCCTCGTAAAATATATAAATGATATGTGAAGTTTCGTATAATTTAGAACAGTCCCCGATTTAATTAGATTTTTGACCGAAATTAGTATAGACTAGTGTATATTATATTATGATTTTTTGACTGAAACTTGCATTTCGAAAAGTTTCATAGAATCTAGTTTTCTGATGATTTTTTTGCATGGACTTCCATCATAACCTTCCCTCTTAACATATATAAATGATCTGAAAGGTCTCGTATCATTTCAAATAGTCCCCAATTAAATTTTATTCTTTTGACCGAAACTAGTGTATAATATACTGATTTTTGACCGAAACTTGCATTTCGAAAGGGTTCATAAAATCTAATTTTTCGATGATTTTTTTGCATGGACTTCCATCATAACCTTCCCTCTTAACATATATAAATGATTTGAAAATTCTCGTATCATTTCAAATAGTCAATAATTAAATTTTATTTTGTTGACCGGAAATAATGTATAATATACTATGATTTTTGACCGAAACTTGAATTTCGAAAAGTTTCATAGAATCTAATTTCCGATGATTTTTTGCATGGACTTCCATCATAACCTTTCCTCATAAAATATATAAATGATATGTGAAGTTTCGTATCATTTCGAACAATCCCGGATTTAATTTGATTTTTGACCGAAAGTAGTATAAACTAGTGTATAATATATTATGATTTTTTGACCGAAACTTGTATTTCAAAAAGTTTCATAGAATCTAGTTTTCAGATGAGTTTTTTGCATGGACTTCGATTATAACCTTCCCTTTTAATATATATAAATGATCTGAGAAGTCTCGTATCATTTCAAATAGTCCCCAATTAAATTTATTTTTTTGACCGAAACTAGTGTATAATATACTGTGATATTTGACCGAAACTTGCATTTCGAAAAGTTTCATAGAATCCAATTTTCCAATTATTTTTTGAATGGACTTCCATCATAAACTTCCCTCGTAAAATATATAAATGATATGTGAAGTTTCGTATAATTTAGAACAGTCCCCGATTTAATTAGATTTTTGACCGATACTAGTATAAACTAGTGTATAATATATTATGATTTTTTTACTGAAACTTGCATTTCGAAAAGTTTCATAGAATCTAGTTTTCTGATGATTTTTTTGGCATGGACTTCCATCATAACCTTCCCTCTTAACATATATAAATGATCTGAAAAATCTCGTATCATTTCAAATAGTCCCCAATTAAATTTTATTTTGTTGACCGAAACTAGTGTATAATATACTATGATTTTTGACCGAAACTTGCATTTCGAAAATTTTCATAGAATCTAATTTCCGATGATTTTTTGCATGAACTTCCATCATAACCTTCCCTAATAAAATATATAAATGATATGTGAAGTTTCGTATCATTTAGAACAGTCCCAGATTTAATTTGATTTTTGACCGAAAGTAGTATAAACTAGTGTATAATAAATTATATTTTTTGACCGAAACATGAATTTCGAAAAGTTTCATAGAATCTAGTTTTCTGATGATTTTTTTGCATGGACTTCCATCATAACCTTCCCTCTTAACATATATAAATGATCTGAAAAGTCTCGTATCATTTCAAATAGTCAATAATTAAATTTTATTTTGTTGACCGGAAATAATGTATAATATACTATGATTTTTGAACGAAACTGGCATTTCGAAAAGTTTCATAGAATCTAATTTCCGATGATTTTTTGCATGGACTTCCATCATAACCTTTCCTCATAAAATATATAAATGATATTTGAAGTGTCGTATCATTTCGAACAGTCCCGGATTTAATTTGATTTTTGTACCGAAAGTAGTATAAACTAGTGTATAATATATTATGATTTTTTGACCAAAACTTGTATTTCAAAAATTTTCATAGAATCTAGTTTTCAGATGAGTTTTTTGCATGGACTTCCATCATAACCTTCCCTCTTAATATATATAAATGATCTGAAAAGTCTCGTATCATTTCAAATAGTCCCCAATTAAATATTATTTTTTTTGACCGAAACTAGTGTATAATATACTGTGATATTTGATCGAAACTTGCATTTCGAAAAGTTTCATAGAATCTAATTTTAGGATGATTTTTTGCATTGACTTCCATCATAACCTTCCCTCGTATAATATATAAATGATATGTGAAGTTTCATATCATTTCGAACAGTCCCCGATTTAACTTGATTTTTGACCGAAACTAGTATAAAATAATGTATAATATATTATGATTTTTTGACCGAAACTTGCATTTTGAAAAGTTTCATAGAATCTAGTTTTCAGATGTTTTTTGCATGGACTTCCATCATAACCTTCCCTCTTAACATATATAAATGATCTGAAAAGTCTCGTATCATTCCAAATAGTCCCCAATTAAATTTTATTATTTTGACCGAAACTAGTGTATAATACACTATGAGTTTTGACCGTAACTTGCATTTCGAAAAGTTTCATAGAATCTAATTTTCAGATGATTTTTTGAATGGACTTCCATCATAAACTTGCCTCTTAACATATATAAATGATCTGAAAAGTCTCGTATCATTCCAAATAGTCCCCAATTAAATTTTATCATTTTGACCGAAACTAGTGTATAATACACTATGAGTTTTGACCGTAACTTGCATTTCGAAAAGTTTCATAGAATCTAATTTTCAGATGATTTTTTGAATGGACTTCCATCATAAACTTGCCTCGTAAAATATATAAATGATATGTGAAGTTTCGTATAATTTAGAACAGTCCCCGATTTAATTAGATTTTTTACCGAAATTAGTATAGACTAGTGTATAATATATTATTATTTTTTGACTGAAACTTGCATTTCGAAAAGTTTCATAGAATCTAGTTTTCTGATGATTTTTTTGCATGCACTTCCATCATAACCTTCCCTCTTAACATATATAAATGATCTGAAAGGTATCGTATCATTTCAAATAGTCCCCAATTAAATTTTATTCTTTTGACCGAAACTAGTGTATAATATACTATGATTTTTGACCGAAACTTGCATTTCGAAAATTTTCATAGAATCTAATTTCCGATGATTTTTTGCATGGACTTCCATCATAACCTTCCCTAATAAAATATATAAATGATATGTGAAGTTTCGTGTCATTTCAAATAGTCAATAATTAAATTTTATTTTGTTGACCGGAAATAATGTATAATATACTATGATTTTTGACCGAAACTTGCATTTCGAAAAGTTTCATAGAATCTAACTTCCGATGATTTTTTGCATGGACTTCCATCATAACCTTTCCTCATAAAATATATAAATGATATGTGAAGTTTCGTATCATTTCGAACAATCCCGGATTTAATTTGATTTTTGACCGAAAGTAGTATAAACTAGTGTATAATATATTATGATTTTTTGACCGAAACTTGTATTTCAAAAAGTTTCATAGAATCTAGTTTTCAGATGAGTTTTTTGCATGGACTTCGATTATAACCTTCCCTCTTAATATATATAAATGATCTGAGAAGTCTCGTATCATTTCAAATAGTCCCCAATTAAATTTATTTTTTTTGACCGAAACTAGTGTATAATATACTGTGATATTTGACCGAAACTTGCATTTCGAAAAGTTTCATAGAATCTAATTTTCCGATGATTTTTTTATTGGACTTCCATTATAAACTTGCCTCGTAAAATATATAAATGATATGTGAAGTTTCGTATAATTTAGAACAGTCCCCGATTTAATTAGATTTTTGACCGATACTAGTATAAACTAGTGTATAATATATTATGATTTTTTTACTGAAACTTGCATTTCGAAAAGTTTCATAGAATCTAGTTTTCTGATGATTTTTTTGGCATGGACTTCCATCATAACCTTCCCTCTTAACATATATAAATGATCTGAAAAATCTCGTATCATTTCAAATAGTCCCCAATTAAATTTTATTTTGTTGACCGAAACTAGTGTATAATATACTATGATTTTTGACCGAAACTTGCATTTCGAAAATTTTCATAGAATCTAATTTCCGATGATTTTTTGCATGAACTTCCATCATAACCTTCCCTAATAAAATATATAAATGATATGTGAAGTTTCGTATCATTTAGAACAGTCCCAGATTTAATTTGATTTTTGACCGAAAGTAGTATAAACTAGTGTATAATAAATTATATTTTTTGACCGAAACATGAATTTCGAAAAGTTTCATAGAATCTAGTTTTCTGATGATTTTTTTGCATGGACTTCCATCATAACCTTCCCTCTTAACATATATAAATGATCTGAAAAGTCTCGTATCATTTCAAATAGTCAATAATTAAATTTTATTTTGTTGACCGGAAATAATGTATAATATACTATGATTTTTGAACGAAACTGGCATTTCGAAAAGTTTCATAGAATCTAATTTCCGATGATTTTTTGCATGGACTTCCATCATAACCTTTCCTCATAAAATATATAAATGATATTTGAAGTGTCGTATCATTTCGAACAGTCCCGGATTTAATTTGATTTTTGTACCGAAAGTAGTATAAACTAGTGTATAATATATTATGATTTTTTGACCAAAACTTGTATTTCAAAAATTTTCATAGAATCTAGTTTTCAGATGAGTTTTTTGCATGGACTTCCATCATAACCTTCCCTCTTAATATATATAAATGATCTGAAAAGTCTCGTATCATTTCAAATAGTCCCCAATTAAATATTATTTTTTTTGACCGAAACTAGTGTATAATATACTGTGATATTTGATCGAAACTTGCATTTCGAAAAGTTTCATAGAATCTAATTTTAGGATGATTTTTTGCATTGACTTCCATCATAACCTTCCCTCGTATAATATATAAATGATATGTGAAGTTTCATATCATTTCGAACAGTCCCCGATTTAACTTGATTTTTGACCGAAACTAGTATAAAATAATGTATAATATATTATGATTTTTTGACCGAAACTTGCATTTTGAAAAGTTTCATAGAATCTAGTTTTCAGATGTTTTTTGCATGGACTTCCATCATAACCTTCCCTCTTAACATATATAAATGATCTGAAAAGTCTCGTATCATTCCAAATAGTCCCCAATTAAATTTTATTATTTTGACCGAAACTAGTGTATAATACACTATGAGTTTTGACCGTAACTTGCATTTCGAAAAGTTTCATAGAATCTAATTTTCAGATGATTTTTTGAATGGACTTCCATCATAAACTTGCCTCTTAACATATATAAATGATCTGAAAAGTCTCGTATCATTCCAAATAGTCCCCAATTAAATTTTATCATTTTGACCGAAACTAGTGTATAATACACTATGAGTTTTGACCGTAACTTGCATTTCGAAAAGTTTCATAGAATCTAATTTTCAGATGATTTTTTGAATGGACTTCCATCATAAACTTGCCTCGTAAAATATATAAATGATATGTGAAGTTTCGTATAATTTAGAACAGTCCCCGATTTAATTAGATTTTTTACCGAAATTAGTATAGACTAGTGTATAATATATTATTATTTTTTGACTGAAACTTGCATTTCGAAAAGTTTCATAGAATCTAGTTTTCTGATGATTTTTTTGCATGCACTTCCATCATAACCTTCCCTCTTAACATATATAAATGATCTGAAAGGTATCGTATCATTTCAAATAGTCCCCAATTAAATTTTATTCTTTTGACCGAAACTAGTGTATAATATACTATGATTTTTGACCGAAACTTGCATTTCGAAAATTTTCATAGAATCTAATTTCCGATGATTTTTTGCATGGACTTCCATCATAACCTTCCCTAATAAAATATATGAATGATATGTGAAGTTTCGTGTCATTTCAAATAGTCAATAATTAAATTTTATTTTGTTGACCGGAAATAATGTATAATATACTATGATTTTTGACCGAAACTTGCATTTCGAAAAGTTTCATAGAATCTAACTTCCGATGATTTTTTGCATGGACTTCCATCATAACCTTTCCTCATAAAATATATAAATGATATGTGAAGTTTCGTATCATTTCGAACAATCCCGGATTTAATTTGATTTTTGACCGAAAGTAGTATAAACTAGTGTATAATATATTATGATTTTTTGACCGAAACTTGTATTTCAAAAAGTTTCATAGAATCTAGTTTTCAGATGAGTTTTTTGCATGGACTTCGATTATAACCTTCCCTCTTAATATATATAAATGATCTGAGAAGTCTCGTATCATTTCAAATAGTCCCCAATTAAATTTATTTTTTTTGACCGAAACTAGTGTATAATATACTGTGATATTTGACCGAAACTTGCATTTCGAAAAGTTTCATAGAATCTAATTTTCCGATGATTTTTTTATTGGACTTCCATTATAAACTTGCCTCGTAAAATATATAAATGATATGTGAAGTTTCGTATAATTTAGAACAGTCCCCGATTTAATTAGATTTTTGACCGATACTAGTATAAACTAGTGTATAATATATTATGATTTTTTTACTGAAACTTGCATTTCGAAAAGTTTCATAGAATCTAGTTTTCTGATGATTTTTTTGGCATGGACTTCCATCATAACCTTCCCTCTTAACATATATAAATGATCTGAAAAATCTCGTATCATTTCAAATAGTCCCCAATTAAATTTTATTTTGTTGACCGAAACTAGTGTATAATATACTATGATTTTTAACCGAAACTTGCATTTTGAAAATTTTCATAGAATCTAATTTCCGATGATTTTTTGCATGAACTTCCATCATAACATTCCCTAATAAAATATATAAATGATATGTGAAGTTTCGTATCATTTAGAACAGTCCCAGATTTAATTTGATTTTTGACCGAAAGTAGTATAAACTAGTGTATAATAAATTATATTTTTTGACCGAAACATGAATTTCGAAAAGTTTCATAGAATCTAGTTTTCTGATGATTTTTTTGCATGGACTTCCATCATAACCTTCCCTCTTAACATATATAAATGATCTGAAAAGTCTCGTATCATTTCAAATAGTCAATAATTAAATTTTATTTTGTTGACCGGAAATAATGTATAATATACTATGATTTTTGAACGAAACTGGCATTTCGAAAAGTTTCATAGAATCTAATTTCCGATGATTTTTTGCATGGACTTCCATCATAACCTTTCCTCATAAAATATATAAATGATATTTGAAGTGTCGTATCATTTCGAACAGTCCCGGATTTAATTTGATTTTTGTACCAAAAGTAGTATAAACTAGTGTATAATATATTATGATTTTTTGACCAAAACTTGTATTTCAAAAATTTTCATAGAATCTAGTTTTCAGATGAGTTTTTTGCATGGACTTCCATCATAACCTTCCCTCTTAATATATATAAATGATCTGAAAAGTCTCGTATCATTTCAAATAGTCCCCAATTAAATATTATTTTTTTTGACCGAAACTAGTGTATAATATACTGTGATATTTGATCGAAACTTGCATTTCGAAAAGTTTCATAGAATCTAATTTTAGGATGATTTTTTGCATTGACTTCCATCATAACCTTCCCTCGTATAATATATAAATGATATGTGAAGTTTCATATCATTTCGAACAGTCCCCGATTTAACTTGATTTTTGACCGAAACTAGTATAAAATAATGTATAATATATTATGATTTTTTGACCGAAACATGCATTTTGAAAAGTTTCATAGAATCTAGTTTTCAGATGTTTTTTGCATGGACTTCCATCATAACCTTCCCTCTTAACATATATAAATGATCTGAAAAGTCTCGTATCATTCCAAATAGTCCCCAATTAAATTTTATTATTTTGACCGAAACTAGTGTATAATACACTATGAGTTTTGACCGTAACTTGCATTTCGAAAAGTTTCATAGAATCTAATTTTCAGATGATTTTTTGAATGGACTTCCATCATAAACTTGCCTCGTAAAATATATAAATGATATGTGAAGTTTCGTATAATTTAGAACAGTCCCCGATTTAATTAGATTTTTGACCGAAATTAGTATAGACTAGTGTATAATATATTATTATTTTTTGACTGAAACTTGCATTTCGAAAAGTTTCATAGAATCTAGTTTTCTGATGATTTTTTTGCATGGACTTCCATCATAACCTTCCCTCTTAACATATATAAATGATCTGAAAGGTCTCGTATCATTTCAAATAGTCCCCAATTAAATTTTATTCTTTTGACCGAAACTAGTGTATAATATACTATGATTTTTGACCGAAACTTGCATTTCGAAAATTTTCATAGAATCTAATTTCCGATGATTTTTTGCATGGACTTCCATCATAACCTTCCCTAATAAAATATATAAATGATATGTGAAGTTTCGTGTCATTTCAAATAGTCAATAATTAAATTTTATTTTGTTGACCGGAAATAATGTATAATATACTATGATTTTTGACCGAAACTTGCATTTCGAAAAGTTTCATAGAATCTAACTTCCGATGATTTTTTGCATGGACTTCCATCATAACCTTTCCTCATAAAATATATAAATGATATGTGAAGTTTCGTATCATTTCGAACAGTCCCGGATTTAATTTGATTTTTGACCGAAAGTAGTATAAACTAGTGTATAATATATTATGATTTTTTGACCGAAACTTGTATTTCAAAAAGTTTCATAGAATCTAGTTTTCAGATGAGTTTTTTGCATGGACTTCGATTATAACCTTCCCTCTTAATATATATAAATGATCTGAGAAGTCTCGTATCATTTCAAATAGTCCCCAATTAAATTTATTTTTTTGACCGAAACTAGTGTATAATATACTGTGATATTTGACCAAAACTTGCATTTCGAAAAGTTTCATAGAATCTAATTTTCCGATGATTTTTTGATTGGACTTCCATTATAAACTTGCCTCGTAAAATATATAAATGATATGTGAAGTTTCGTATAATTTAGAACAGTCCCCGATTTAATTAGATTTTTGACCGATACTAGTATAAACTAGTGTATAATATATTATGATTTTTTTACTGAAACTTGCATTTCGAAAAGTTTCATAGAATCTAGTTTTCTGATGATTTTTTTGGCATGGACTTCCATCATAACCTTCCCTCTTAACATATATAAATGATCTGAAAAATCTCGTATCATTTCAAATAGTCCCCAATTAAATTTTATTTTGTTGACCGAAACTAGTGTATAATATACTATGATTTTTGACCGAAACTTGCATTTCGAAAATTTTCATAGAATCTAATTTCCGATGATTTTTTGCATGAACTTCCATCATAACCTTCCCTAATAAAATATATAAATGATATGTGAAGTTTCGTATCATTTAGAACAGTCCCAGATTTAATTTGATTTTTGACCGAAAGTAGTATAAACTAGTGTATAATAAATTATATTTTTTGACCGAAACATGAATTTCGAAAAGTTTCATAGAATCTAGTTTTCTGATGATTTTTTTGCATGGACTTCCATCATAACCTTCCCTCTTAACATATATAAATGATCTGAAAAGTCTCGTATCATTTCAAATAGTAATAATTAAATTTTATTTTGTTGACCGGAAATAATGTATAATATACTATGATTTTTGAACGAAACTGGCATTTCGAAAAGTTTCATAGAATCTAATTTCCGATGATTTTTTGCATGGACTTCCATCATAACCTTTCCTCATAAAATATATAAATGATATTTGAAGTGTCGTATCATTTCGAACAGTCCCGGATTTAATTTGATTTTTGTACCGAAAGTAGTATAAACTAGTGTATAATATATTATGATTTTTTGACCAAAACTTGTATTTCAAAAATTTTCATAGAATCTAGTTTTCAGTTGAGTTTTTTGCATGGACTTCCATCATAACCTTCCCTCTTAATATATATAAATGATCTGAAAAGTCTCGTATCATTTCAAATAGTCCCCAATTAAATATTATTTTTTTTGACTGAAACTAGTGTATAATATACTGTGATATTTGATCGAAACTTGCATTTCGAAAAGTTTCATAGAATCTAATTTTAGGATGATTTTTTGCATTGACTTCCATCATAACCTTCCCTCGTATAATATATAAATGATATGTGAAGTTTCATATCATTTCGAACAGTCCCCGATTTAACTTGATTTTTGACCGAAACTAGTATAAAATAATGTATAATATATTATGATTTTTTGACCGAAACTTGCATTTTTTGAAAAGTTTCATAGAATCTAGTTTTCAGATGTTTTTTGCATGGACTTCCATCATAACCTTCCCTCTTAACATATATAAATGATCTGAAAAGTCTCGTATCATTCCAAATAGTCCCCAATTAAATTTTATTATTTTGACCGAAACTAGTGTATAATACACTATGAGTTTTGACCGTAACTTGCATTTCGAAAAGTTTCATAGAATCTAATTTTCAGATGATTTTTTGAATGGACTTCCATCATAAACTTGCCTCTTAACATATATAAATGATCTGAAAAGTCTCGTATCATTCCAAATAGTCCCCAATTAAATTTTATCATGTTGACCGAAACTAGTGTATAATACACTATGAGTTTTGACCGTAACTTGCATTTCGAAAAGTTTCATAGAATCTAATTTTCAGATGATTTTTTGAATGGACTTCCATCATAAACTTGCCTCGTAAAATATATAAATGATATGTGAAGTTTCATATAATTTAGAACAGTCCCCGATTTAATTAGATTTTTGACCGAAATTAGTATAGACTAGTGTATAATATATTATGATTTTTTGACTGAAACTTGCATTTCGAAAAGTTTCATAGAATCTAGTTTTCTGATGATTTTTTTGCATGGACTTCCATCATAACCTTCCCTCTTAACATATATAAATGATATGAAAGGTATCGTATCATTTCAAATAGTCCCCAATTAAATTTTATTCTTTTGACCGAAACTAGTGTATAATATACTATGATTTTTGACCGAAACTTGCATTTCGAAAGGGTTCATAAAATCTAATTTTTCGATGATTTTTTTGCATGGACTTCCATCATAACCTTCCCTCTTAACATATATAAATGATCTGAAAATTCTCGTATCATTTCAAATAGTCAATAATTAAATTTTATTTTGTTGACCGGAAATAATGTATAATATACTATGATTTTTGACCGAAACTTGAATTTCGAAAAGTTTCATAGAATCTAATTTCCGATGATTTTTTGCATGGACTTCCATCATAACCTTTCCTCATAAAATATATAAATGATATGTGAAGTTTCGTATCATTTCGAACAATCCTGGATTTAATTTGATTTTTGACCGAAAGTAGTATAAACTAGTGTATAATATATTATGATTTTTTGACCGAAACTTGTATTTCAAAAAGTTTCATAGAATCTAGTTTTCAGATGAGTTTTTTGCATGGACTTCGATTATAACCTTCCCTCTTAATATATATAAATGATCTGAGAAGTCTCGTATCATTTCACATAGTCCCCAATTAAATATTATTTTTTTTGACCGAAACTAGTGTATAATATACTGTGATATTTGACCGAAACTTGCATTTCGAAAAGTTTCATAGAATCTAATTTTCCGATGATTTTTTGAATGGACTTCCATCATAAACTTGCCTCGTAAAATATATAAATGATATGTAAAGCTTCGTATAATTTAGAACAGTCCCCGATTTAATTAGATTTTTGACCGAAACTTGTATAAACTAGTGTATAATATATTATGATTTTTTTACTGAAACTTGCATTTCGAAAAGTTTCATAGAATCTAGTTTTCTGATGATTTTTTTTGCATGGACTTCCATCATAACCTTCCCTCTTAACATATATAAATGATCTGAACAGTCTCGTATCATTTCAAATAGTCCCCGATTAAATTTTATTTTGTTGACCGAAACTAGTGTATAATATACTATGATTTTTGACCGAAACTTGCATTTCGAAAATTTTCATAGAATCTAATTTCCGATGATTTTTTGATGGAACTTTCATGATAACCTTCCCTAATAAAATATATAAATGATATGTGAAGTTTCGTATCATTTAGAACAGTCCCGGATTTAATTTGATTTTTGACCGAAAGTAGTATAAACTAGTGTATAATAAATTATGTTTTTTGACCGAAACTTGAATTTCGAAAAGTTTCATAGAATCTAGTTTTCTGATGATTTTTTTGCATGGACTTCCATCATAACCTTCCCTCTTAACATATATAAATAATCTGAAAAGTCTCGTATCATTTCAAATAGTCAATAATTAAATTTTATTTTGTTGACCGGAAATAATGTATAATATACTATGATTTTTGAACGAAACTGTCATTTCGAAAAGTTTCATAGAATCTAATTTCCGATGATTTTTTGCATGGACATCCATCATAACCTTTCCTCATAAAATATATAAATGATATGTGAAGTTTCGTATCATTTCGAACAGTCCCGGATTTAATTTGATTTTTGACCGAAAGTAGTATAAACTAGTGTATAATATATTATGATTTTTTGACCGAAACTTGTATTTCAAAAAGTTTCATAGAATCTAGTTTTCAGATGAGTTTTTTGCATGGACTTCGATTATAACCTTCCCTCTTAACTTATATAAATGATTTGAAAAGTCTCGTATCATTTCAAATAGTCCCCAATTAAATTTTTATTTTTTTGACCGTAACTAGTGTATAATACACTATGAGTTTTGACCGTAACTTGCATTTCGAAAAGTTTCATAGAATCTAATTTTCCGATGATTTTTTGAATGGACTTCCATCATAAACTTGCCTCATAAAATATATAAATGATATGTGAAGTTTCGTATAATTTAGAACAGTCCCGGATTTAATTAGATTTTTGACCGAAACTAGTATATACTAGTGTATAATATATTATGATTTTTTGACTGAAACTTGCATTTCGAAAAGTTTCATAGAATCTAGTTTTCTGATGATTTTTTTGCATGGACTTCCATCATAACCTTCCCTCTTAACATATATAAATGATCTGAAAGGTCTCGTATCATTTCAAATAGTCCCCAATTAAATTTTATTTTTTTGAATGAAACTAGTGTATAATATACTATGATTTTTGACCGAAACTTGCATGTCGAAAGGTTTCATAAAATCTAATTTTTCGATGATTTTTTGCATGGACTTCCATCATAACCTTGCCTCGTAAAATATATAAATGATATGTGAAGTTTCGTATCATTTCGAACAGTCCCGAATTTAATTTGATATTTGATCGAAACTAGTATAAACTGGTGTATAATATATTATGATTTTTTGACCGAAACTTGAATTTCGAAAAGTTTCATAGAATCTAGTTTTCTGATGATTTTTTTCCATGGACTTCCATCATAACCTTCCCTCTTAACATATATAAATGATCTGAAAAGTCTCGTATCATTTCAAATAGTCAATAATTAAATTTTATTTTGTTGACCGGAAATAATGTATAATATACTATGATTTTTGAACGAAACTGGCATTTCGAAAAGTTTCATAGAATCTAATTTCCGATGATTTTTTGCATGGACTTCCATCATAACCTTTCCTCATAAAATATATAAATGATATGTGAAGTTTCGTATCATTTCGAACAATCCCGGATTTAATTTGATTTTTTACCGAAAGTAGTATAAACTAGTGTATAATATATTATGATTTTTTGACCGAAACTTGTATTTCAAAAAGTTTCATAGAATCTAGTTTTCAGATGAGTTTTTTGCATGGACTTCGATTATAACCTTCCCTCTTAATATATATAAATGATCTGAGAAGTCTCGTATCATTTCAAATAGTCCCCAATTAAATTTATTTTTTTGACCGAAACTAGTGTATAATATACTGTGATATTTGACCGAAACTTGCATTTCGAAAAGTTTCATAGAATCCAATTTTCCAATTATTTTTTGAATGGACTTCCATCATAAACTTCCCTCGTAAAATATATAAATGATATGTGAAGTTTCGTATAATTTAGAACAGTCCCCGATTTAATTAGATTTTTGACCGATACTAGTATAAACTAGTGTATAATATATTATGATTTTTTTACTGAAACTTGCATTTCGAAAAGTTTCATAGAATCTAGTTTTCTGATGATTTTTTTGGCATGGACTTCCATCATAACCTTCCCTCTTAACATATATAAATGATCTGAAAAATCTCGTATCATTTCAAATAGTCCCCAATTAAATTTTATTTTGTTGACCGAAACTAGTGTATAATATACTATGATTTTTGACCGAAACTTGCATTTCGAAAATTTTCATAGAATCTAATTTCCGATGATTTTTTGCATGAACTTCCATCATAACCTTCCCTAATAAAATATATAAATGATATGTGAAGTTTCGTATCATTTAGAACAGTCCCAGATTTAATTTGATTTTTGACCGAAAGTAGTATAAACTAGTGTATAATAAATTATATTTTTTGACCGAAACATGAATTTCGAAAAGTTTCATAGAATCTAGTTTTCTGATGATTTTTTTGCATGGACTTCCATCATAACCTTCCCTCTTAACATATATAAATGATCTGAAAAGTCTCGTATCATTTCAAATAGTCAATAATTAAATTTTATTTTGTTGACCGGAAATAATGTATAATATACTATGATTTTTGAACGAAACTGGCATTTCGAAAAGTTTCATAGAATCTAATTTCCGATGATTTTTTGCATGGACTTCCATCATAACCTTTCCTCATAAAATATATAAATGATATTTGAAGTGTCGTATCATTTCGAACAGTCCCGGATTTAATTTGATTTTTGTACCGAAAGTAGTATAAACTAGTGTATAATATATTATGATTTTTTGACCAAAACTTGTATTTCAAAAATTTTCATAGAATCTAGTTTTCAGATGAGTTTTTTGCATGGACTTCCATCAAAACCTTCCCTCTTAATATATATAAATGATCTGAAAAGTCTCGTATCATTTCAAATAGTCCCCAATTAAATATTATTTTTTTTGACTGAAACTAGTGTATAATATACTGTGATATTTGATCGAAACTTGCATTTCGAAAAGTTTCATAGAATCTAATTTTAGGATGATTTTTTGCATTGACTTCCATCATAACCTTCCCTCGTATAATATATAAATGATATGTGAAGTTTCATATCATTTCGAACAGTCCCCGATTTAACTTGATTTTTGACCGAAACTAGTATAAAATAATGTATAATATATTATGATTTTTTGACCGAAACTTGCATTTTGAAAAGTTTCATAGAATCTAGTTTTCAGATGTTTTTTGCATGGACTTCCATCATAACCTTCCCTCTTAACATATATAAATGATCTGAAAAGTCTCGTATCATTCCAAATAGTCCCCAATTAAATTTTATTATTTTGACCGAAACTAGTGTATAATACACTATGAGTTTTGACCGAAACTTGCATTTCGAAAAGTTTCATAGAATCTAATTTTCCGATGATTTTTTGATTGGACTTCCATCATAAACTTGCCTCGTAAAATATATAAATGATATGTGAAGTTTCGTATAATTTAGAACAGTCCCCGATTTAATTAGATTTTTGACCGATACTAGTATAAACTAGTGTATAATATATTATGATTTTTTGACTGAAACTTGCATTTCGAAAAGTTTCATAGAATCTAGTTTTCTGATGATTTTTTTGCATGGACTTCCATCATAACCTTCCCTCTTAACATATATAAATGATCTGAAAGGTCTCGTATCATTTCAAATAGTCCCCAATTAAATTTTATTTTTTTGAATGAAACTAGTGTATAATATACTATGATTTTTGACCGAAACTTGCATTTCGAAAATTTTCATAGAATCTAATTTCCGATGATTTTTTGCATGAACTTCCATCATAACCTTCCCTAATAAAATATATAAATGATATGTGAAGTTTCGTATCATTTAGAACAGTCCCAGATTTAATTTGATTTTTGACCGAAAGTAGTATAAACTAGTGTATAATAAATTATATTTTTTGACCAAAACATGAATTTCGAAAAGTTTCATAGAATCTAGTTTTCTGATGATTTTTTTGCATGGACTTCCATCATAACCTTCCCTCTTAACATATATAAATGATCTGAAAAGTCTCGTATCATTTCAAATAGTCAATAATTAAATTTTATTTTGTTGACCGGAAATAATGTATAATATACTATGATTTTTGAACGAAACTGGCATTTCGAAAATTTTCATAGAATCTAATTTCCGATGATTTTTTGCATGAACTTCCATCATAACCTTCCCTAATAAAATATATAAATGATATGTGAAGTTTCGTATCATTTAGAACAGTCCCGGATTTAATTTGATTTTTGACCGAAAGTAGTATAAACTACAGTATAATAAATTATATTTTTTGACCGAAACATGAATTTCTAAAAGTTTCATAGAATCTAGTTTTCTGATGATTTTTATGCATGGACTTCCATCATAACCTTCCCTCTTAACATATATAAATGATCTGAAAATTCTCGTATCATTTCAAATAGTCAATAATTAAATTTTATTTTGTTGACCAGAAATAATGTATAATATACTATGATTTTTGAACGAAACTGGCATTTCGAAAAGTTTCATAGAATCTAATTTCCGATGATTTTTTGCATTGACTTCCATCATAACCTTTCCTCATAAAATATATAAATGATATGTGAAGTTTCGTATCATTTCGAACAGTCCCGGATTTAATTTGATTTTTGACCGAAAGTAGTATAAACTAGTGTATAATATGTTATGATTTTTTTACCGAAACTTGTATTTCAAAAAGTTTCATAGAATCTAGTTTTCAGATGATTTTTTTAAATGGACTTCGATTATAACCTTCCCTCTTAATATATATAAATGATCTGAGAAGTCTCGTATCATTTCAAATAGTCCCCAATTAAATATTATTTTTTTTGACCGAAACTAGTGTATAATATACTGTGATATTTGACCGAAACTTGCATTTCGAAAAGTTTCATAGAATCCAATTTTCCGATGATTTTTTGAATGGACTTCCATCATAAACTTGCCTCGTAAAATATATAAATGATATGTGAAGTTTCGTATAATTTAGAACAGTCCCCGATTTAATTAGATTTTTGACCGAAACTAGTATAAACTAGTGTATAATATATTATGATTTTTTTACTGAAACTTGCATTTCGAAAAGTTTCATAGAATCTAGTTTTCCTATGATTTTTTTTGCATGGACTTCCATCATAACCTTCCCTCTTAACATATATAAATGATATGAAAAGTCTCGTATCATTTCAAATACACCCCAATTAAATTTTATTTTGTTGACCGAAACTAGTGTATAATATACTATGATTTTTGACCGAAACTTGCATTTCGAAAGTTTTCATAGAATCTAATTTCCGATGATTTTTTGCATGAACTTCCATCATAACCTTCCCTAATAAAATATATAAATGATATGTGAAGTTTCGTATCATTTAGAACAGTCCCGGATTTAATTTGATTTTTGATCGAAAGTAGTATAAACTAGTGTATAATAAATTATATTTTTTGACCGAAACTTGAATTTCGAAAAGTTTCATAGAATCTAGTTTTCTGATGATTTTTTTGCATGGACTTCCATCATAACCTTCCCTCTTAACATATATAAATGATCTGAAAAGTCTCGTATCATTTCAAATAGTCAATAATTAAATTTTATTGTGTTGACCGGAAACTAGTGTATAATATACTGTGATATTTGACCGAAACTTGCATTTCGAAAAGTTTCAAAGAATCTAATTTTCCGGTGATTTTTTGAATGGACTTCCATCATAAACTTGCCTCGTAAAATATATAAATGATATGTGAAGTTTCGTATAATTTAGAACAGTCCCCGATTTAATTAGATTTTTGACCGAAACTAGTATAAACTAGTGTATAATATATTATGATTTTTTTACTGAAACTTGCATTTCGAAAAGTTTCATAGAATCTAGTTTTCAGATGTTTGTTGCATGGACTTCCATCATAACCTTCCCTCTTAACATATATAAATGATCTAAAAAGTCTCGTATCATTTCAAATAGTCCCCAATAAATTTTATTATTTTGACCGAAACTAGTGTATAATACACTATGAGTTTTTACCGTAACTTGCATTTCGAAAAGTTTCATAGAATCTAATTTTCCGATGATTTTTTGAATGGACTTCCATCATAAACTTGCCTCGTAAAATATATAAATGATATGTGAAGTTTCGTATAATTTAGAACAGTCCCCGATTTAATTAGATTTTTTACCGAAACTAGTATAGACTAGTGTATAATATATTATGATTTTTTTACTGAAACTTGCATTTCGAAAAGTTTCATAGAATCTAGTTTTGTGATGATTTTTTTTGCATGGACTTCCATCATAACCTTCCCTCTTAACATATATAAATGATCTGAAAAGTCTCGTATCATTTCAAATAGTCCCCAATTAAATTTTATTTTGTTGACCGAAACTAGTGTATAATATTCTATGATTTTTGACTGAAACTTGCATTTCGAAAATTTTCATAGAATCTAATTTCCGATGATTTTTTGCATGAACTTCCATCATAACCTTCCCTAATAAAATATATAAATGATATGTGAATTTTCGTATCATTTAGAACAGTCCCGGATTTAATTTGATTTTTGACCGAAAGTAGTATAAACTAGTGTATAATAAATTATATATTTTGACCGAAACATGAATTTCGAAAAGTTTCTTAGAATCTAGTTTTCTGATGATTTTCTTGCATGGACTTCCATCATAACCTTCCCTCTTAACATATATAAATGATCTGAAAAGTCTCGTATCATTTCAAATAGTCAATAATTAAATTTTATTTTGTTTACCGGAAATAATGTATAATATACTATGATTTTTGAACGAAACTGGCATTTCGAAAAGTTTCATAGAATCTAATTTCCGATGATTTTTTGCATGGACTTCCATCATAACCTTTCCTCATAAAATATATAAATGATATGTGAAGTTTCGTATCATTTCGAACAGTCCCGAATTTAATTTGATTTTTGACCGAAAGTAGTATAAACTAGTGTATAATATATTATGATTTTTTGACCGAAACTTGTATTTCAAAAAGTTTCATAGAATCTAGTTTTCAGATGATTTTTTTGCATGGACTTCGATTATAACCTTCCCTCTTAATATATATAAATGATCTGAGAAGTCTCGTAACATTTCAAATAGTCCCCAATTGAATACTATTTTTTTTGACCGAAACTAGTGTATAATATACTGTGATATTTGACCGAAACTTGCATTTCGAAAAGTTTCATAGAATCCAATTTTCCGATTATTTTTTGAATGGACTTCCATCATAAACTTGCCTCGTAAAATATATAAATGATATGTGAAGTTTCGTATAATTTAGAACAGTCCCCGATTTAATTAGATTTTTGACCGAAACTAGTATAAACTAGTGTATAATATATTATGATTTTTTTACTGAAACTTGCATTTCGAAAAGTTTAATAGAATCTAGTTTTCTGATTATTTTTTTTGCATGGACTTCCATCATAACCTTCCCTCTTAACATATATAAATGATCTGAAAAGTCTCGTATCATTTCAAATAGTCCCCAATTAAATTTTATTTTGTTGACCGAAACTAGTGTATAATATACTATGATTTTTGACCGAAACTTGCATTTCGAAAATTTTCATAGAATCTAATTTCCGATGATTTTTTGCATGAACTTCCATCATAACCTTCCCTAATAAAATATATAAATGATATGTGAAGTTTCGTATCATTTAGAATAGTTCCGGATTTAATTTTATTTTTGACCGAAAGTAGTATAAACTAGTGTATAATAAATTATATTTTTTGACCGAAACTTGAATTTTGAAAAGTTTCATAGAATCTAGTTTTCTGATGATTTTTTTGCATGGACTTCCATCATAACCTTCCCTCTTAACATATATAAATGATCTGAAAAGTCTCGTATCATTTCAAATAGTCAATAATTAAATTTTATTTTGTTGACCGGAAATAATGTATAATATACTATGAGTTTTGAATGAAATTGGCATTTCGAAAAGTTTCATAGAATCTAATTTCCGATGATTTTTTGCATGGACTTCCATCATAACCTTTCCTCATTAAATATATAAATGATATGTGAAGTTTCGTATCATTTCGAACAGTCCCGGATTTAATTTGATTTTTGACCGAAAGTAGTATAAACTAGTGTATAATATGTTATGATTTTTTTACCGAAACTTGTATTTTAAAAAGTTTCATAGAATCTAGTTTTCAGATGATTTTTTTAAATGGACTTCGATTATAACCTTCCCTCTTAATATATATAAATGATCTGAGAAGTCTCGTATCATTTCAAAAAGTCCCCAATTAAATATTATTTTTTTTGACCGAAACTAGTGTATAATATACTGTGATATTTGACCGAAACTTGCATTTCGAAAAGTTTCATAGAATCCAATTTTCCGATGATTTTTTGAATGGACTTCCATCATAAACTTGCCTCGTAAAATATATAAATGATATGTGAAGTTTCGTATAATTTAGAACAGTCCCCGATTTAATTAGATTTTTGACCGAAACTAGTATAAACTAGTGTATAATATATTATGATTTTTTTACTGAAACTTGCATTTCGAAAAGTTTCATAGAATCTAGTTTTCCGATGATTTTTTTTGCATGGACTTCCATCATAACCTTCCCTCTTAACATATATAAATGATCTGAAAAGTCTCGTATCCTTTCAAATAGTCCCCAAATAAATTTTATTTTGTTGACCGAAACTAGTGTATAATATACTATGATTTTTGACCGAAACTTGCATTTCGAAAGTTTTCATAGAATCTAATTTCCGATGATTTTTTGCATGAACTTCCATCATAACCTTCCCTAATAAAATATATAAATGATATGTGAAGTTTCGTATCATTTAGAACAGTCCCGGATTTAATTTGATTTTTGATCGAAAGTAGTATAAACTAGTGTATAATAAATTATATTTTTTGACCGAAACTTGAATTTCGAAAAGTTTCATAGAATCTAGTTTTCTGATGATTTTTTTGCATGGACTTCCATCATAACCTTCCCTCTTAACATATATAAATGATCTGAAAAGTCTCGTATCATTTCAAATAGTCAATAATTAAATTTTATTGTGTTGACCGAAACTAGTGTATAATATACTGTGATATTTGACCGAAACTTGCATTTCGAAAAGTTTCATAGAATCCAATTTTCCGATTATTTTTTGAATGGACTTCCATCATAAACTTCCCTCGTAAAATATATAAATGATATGTGAAGTTTCGTATAATTTAGAACAGTCCCCGATTTAATTAGATTTTTGACCGAAACTAGTATAAACTAGTGTATAATATATTATGATTTTTTTACTGAAACTTGCATTTCGAAAAGTTTCATAGAATCTAGTTTTCCGATGATTTTTTTTGCATGGACTTCCATCATAACCTTCCCTCTTAACATATATAAATGATCTGAAAAGTCTCGTATCATTTCAAATAGTCAATAATTAAATTTTATTGTGTTGACCGGAAACTAGTGTATAATATACTGTGATATTTGACCGAAACTTGCATTTCGAAAAGTTTCATAGAATCTAATTTTCCGGTGATTTTTTGAATGGACTTCCATCATAAACTTGCCTCGTAAAATATATAAATGATATGTGAAGTTTCGTATCATTTAGAACAGTCCCGGATTTAATTTGATTTTTGATCGAAAGTAGTATAAACTAGTGTATAATATATTATGATTTTTTTACTGAAACTTGCATTTCGAAAAGTTTCATAGAATCTAGTTTTCCGATGATTTTTTTTGCATGGACTTCCATCATAACCTTCCCTCTTAACATATATAAATGATCTGAAAAGTCTCGTATCATTTCAAATAGTCAATAATTAAATTTTATGGTGTTGACCGGAAACTAGTGTATAATATACTGTGATATTTGACCGAAACTAGCATTTCGAAAAGTTTCATAGAATCTAATTTTCCGGTGATTTTTTGAATGGACTTCCATCATAAACTTGCCTCGTAAAATATATAAATGATATGTGAAGTTTCGTATAATTTAGAACAGTCCCCGATTTAATTAGATTTTTGACCGAAACTAGTATAAACTAGTGTATAATATATTATGATTTTTTTACTGAAACTTGCATTTTGAAAAGTTTCATAGAATCTAGTTTTCAGATGTTTGTTGCATGGACTTCCATCATAACCTTCCCTCTTAACATATATAAATGATCTAAAAAGTCTCGTATCATTTCAAATAGTCCCCAATAAATTTTATTATTTTGACCGAAACTAGTGTATAATACACTATGAATTTTTACCGTAACTTGCATTTCGAAAAGTTTCATAGAATCTAATTTTCCGATGATTTTTTGAATGGACTTCCATCATAAACTTGCCTCGTAAAATATATAAATGATATGTGAAGTTTCGTATAATTTAGAACAGTCCCCGATTTAATTAGATTTTTTACCGAAACTAGTATAGACTAGTGTATAATATATTATGATTTTTTTACTGAAACTTGCATTTCGAAAAGATTCATAGAATCTAGTTTTGTTATGATTTTTTTTGCATGGACTTCCATCATAACCTTCCCTCTTAACATATATAAATGATCTGAAAAGTCTCGTATCATTTCAAATAGTCCCCAATTAAATTTTATTTTGTTGACCGAAACTAGTGTATAATATTCTATGATTTTTGACCGAAACTTGCATTTCGAAAATTTTCATAGAATCTAATTTCCGATGATTTTTTGCATGAACTTCCATCATAACCTTCCCTAATAAAATATATAAATGATATGTGAATTTTCGTATCATTTAGAACAGTCCCAGATTTAATTTGATTTTTGACCGAAAGTAGTATAAACTAGTGTATAATAAATTATATATTTTGACCGAAACATGAATTTCGAAAAGTTTCATAGAATCTAGTTTTCTGATGATTTTTTTGCATGGACTTCCATCATAACCTTCCCTCTTAACATATATAAATGATCTGAAAAGTCTCGTATCATTTCAAATAGTCAATAATTAAATTTTATTTTGTTTACCCGAAATAATGTATAATATACTATGATTTTTGAACGAAACTGGCATTTCGAAAAGTTTCATAGAATCTAATTTCCGATGATTTTTTGCATGGACTTCCATCATAACCTTTCCTCATAAAATATATAAATGATATGTGAAGTTTCGTATCATTTCGAACAGTCCCGAATTTAATTTGATTTTTGACCGAAAGTAGTATAAACTAGTGTATAATATATTATGATTTTTTGACCGAAACTTGTATTTCAAAAAGTTTCATAGAATCTAGTTTTCAGATGATTTTTTTGCATGGACTTCGATTATAACCTTCCCTCTTAATATATATAAATGATCTGAGAAGTCTCGTAACATTTCAAATAGTCCCCAATTGAATACTATTTTTTTTGACCGAAACTAGTGTATAATATACTGTGATATTTGACCGAAACTTGCATTTCGAAAAGTTTCATAGAATCCAATTTTCCGATTATTTTTTGAATGGACTTCCATCATAAACTTCCCTCGTAAAATATATAAATGATATGTGAAGTTTCGTATAATTTAGAACAGTCCCCGATTTAATTAGATTTTTGACCGAAACTAGTATAAACTAGTGTATAATATATTATGATTTTTTTACTGAAACTTGCATTTCGAAAAGTTTCATAGAATCTAGTTTTCCGATGATTTTTTTTGCATGGACTTCCATCATAACCTTCCCTCTTAACATATATAAATGATCTGAAAAGTCTCGTATCATTTCAAATAGTCAATAATTAAATTTTATTGTGTTGACCGGAAACTAGTGTATAATATACTGTGATATTTGACCGAAACTTGCATTTCGAAAAGTTTCATAGAATCTAATTTTCCGGTGATTTTTTGAATGGACTTCCATCATAAACTTGCCTCGTAAAATATATAAATGATATGTGAAGTTTCGTATAATTTAGAACAGTCCCCGATTTAATTAGATTTTTGACCGAAACTAGTATAGACTAGTGTATAATATATTATGATTTTTTTACTGAAACTTGCATTTCGAAAAGTTTCATAGAATCTAGTTTTCCGATGATTTTTTTTGCATGGACTTCCATCATAACCTTCCCTCTTAACATATATAAATGATCTGAAAAGTCTTTTATCATTTCAAATAGTCAATAATTAAATTTTATTGTGTTGACCGGAAACTAGTGTATAATATACTGTGATATTTGACCGAAACTTGCATTTCGAAAAGTTTCATAGAATCTAATTTTCCGGTGATTTTTTGAATGGACTTCCATCATAAACTTGCCTCGTAAAATATATAAATGATATGTGAAGTTTCGTATAATTTAGAACAGTCCCCGATTTAATTAGATTTTTGACCGAAACTAGTATAAACTAGTGTATAATATATTATGATTTTTTTACTGAAACTTGCATTTCGAAAAGTTTCATAGAATCTAGTTTTCAGATGTTTGTTGCATGGACTTCCATCATAACCTTCCCTCTTAACATATATAAATGATCTAAAAAGTCTCGTATCATTTCAAATAGTCCCCAATAAATTTTATTATTTTGACCGAAACTAGTGTATAATACACTATGAGTTTTTACCGTAACTTGCATTTCGAAAAGTTTCATAGAATCTAATTTTCCGATGATTTTTTGAATGGACTTCCATCATAAACTTGCCTCGTAAAATATATAAATGATATGTGAAGTTTCGTATAATTTAGAACAGTCCCCGATTTAATTAGATTTTTGAACGAAACTAGTATAGACTAGTGTATAATATATTATGATTTTTTGACTGAAACTTGCATTTCGAAAAGTTTCATAGAATCTAGTTTTCTGATGATTTTTTTGCATGGACTTCCATCATAACCTTCCCTCTTAACATATATAAATGATCTGAAAGGTCTCGTATCATTCCAAATAGTCCCCAATTAAATTTTATTATTTTGACCGAAACTAGTGTATAATATACTATGATTTTTGACCGAAACCTGCATTTCGAAAGGTTTCATAAAATCTTATTTTTTGATGATTTTATGCATGGACTTCCATCATAACCATGCCTCGTAAAATATATAAATGATATGTGAAGTTTCGTATCATTTCGAACAGTCTCGAATTTAATTTGATATTTGATCGAAACTAGTATAAACTGGTGTATAATATATTATGATTTTTTGACCGAAACATGAATTTCGAAAAGTTTCATAGAATCTAGTTTTCTGATGATTTTTTTGCATGGATCATAACCTTTCCTCTTAACATATATAAATGATCTGAAAAGTCTTGTATCATTTCAAATAGTCAATAATTAAATTTTATTTTGTTGACCGGAAATAATGTATAATATACTATGATTTTTGACCGAAACTTGCATTTCGAAAAGTTTCATAGAATCTAATTTCCGATGATTTTTTGCATGGACTTCCATCATAACCTTTCCTCATAAAACATATAAATGATATGTGAAGTTTCGTATCATCTCGAACAGTCCCGAATTTAATTTGATTTTTGACCGAAAGTAGTATAAACTAGTGTATAATATATTATGATTTTTTGACCGAAACTTGTATTTCAAAAAGTTTCATAGAATCTAGTTTTCAGATGAGTTTTTTGCATGGACTTCGATTATAACCTTCCCTCTTAATATATATAAATGATCTGAGAAGTCTCGTATCATTTCAATTAGTCCCCAATTAAATATTATTTTTTTTGACCGAAACTAGTGTATAATTTACTGTGATATTTGACCGAAACTTGCATTTCGAAAAGTTTCATAGAATCTAATTTTCCGATGATTTTTTGAATGGACATCCATCATAAACTTGCCTCGTAAAATATATGAATGTTATGTGAAGTTTCGTATAATTTAGAACAGTCCCCGATTTAATTAGATTTTTGACCGAAACTAGTATAAACTAGTGTATAATATATTATGATTTTTTTAATGAAACTTGCATTTCGAAAAGTTTCATAGAATCTAGTTTTCTGATGATTTTTTTTGCATGGACTTCCATCAAAACCTTCCCTCTTAACATATATAAATGATCTAAAAAGTCTCGTATCATTTCAAATAGTCCCCAATTAAATTTTATTTTGTTGACCGAAACTAGAGTATAATATACTATAATTTTTGACCGAAACTTGCATTTCGAAAATTTTCATAGAATCTAATTTCCGATGATTTTTTGCATGAACTTCCATCATAACCTTCCCTAGTAAAATATATAAATGATATGTGAAGTTTCGTATCATTTAGAACAGTCCCGGATTTAATTTGATTTTTGACCGAAAGTAGTATAAACTAGTGTATAATAAATTATATTTTTTCACCGAAACTTGAATTTCGAAAAGTTTCATAGAATCTAGTTTTCTGATGATTTTTTTGCATGGACTTCCATCATAACCTTCCCTCTTAACATATATAAATGATCTGAAAAGTCTCGTATCATTTCAAATAGTCAATAATTAAATTTTATTTTGTTGACCGGAAATAATGTATAATATCCTATGATTTACGAACGAAACTGGCATTTCGAAAAGTTTCATAGAATCTAATTTCAGATGATTTTTTGCATGGACTTCCATCATAACCTTTCCTCATAAAATATATAAATGATATTTGATATTTTACCGAAAGTAGTATAAACTAGTGTATAATATATTATGATTTTTTGACCAAAACTTGTATTTCAAAAAATTTCATAGAATCTAGTTTTCAGATGAGTTTTTTGCATGGAGTTCCATCATAACCTTCCTTCTTAATATATATAAATGATCTGAAAAGTTTCGTATCATTTCAAATAGTCCCCAATTAAATATTTTTTTTGACCGAAACTAGTGTATAATATACTGTGATATTTGATCGAAACTTGCATTTCGAAAAGTTTCATAGAATCTAATTTTAGGATGATTTTTTACATTGACTTCCATCATAACCTTCCATCATAAAATATATAAATGATATGTGAAATTTCATATCATTTCGAACAGTCCCCGATTTAACTTGATTTTTGACCGAGACTAGTATAAAATAATGTATAATATATTATGATTTTTTGACCGAAACTTGCATTTTGAAAAGTTTCATAGAATCTATTTTTCAGATGTTTTTTGCATGGACTTCCATCATAACCTTCCCTCTTAATATATATAAAGGATCTGAAAAGTCTCGTATCATTTCAAATAGTCCCCAATTAAATTTTATTTTTTTGACCAAAACTAGTGAATAATACACTATGAGTTTTTACCGTAAGTTGCATTTCGAAAAGTTTCATAGAATCTAATTTTCCGATGATTTTTTGAAATGACTTCCATCATAAACTTGCCTCGTAAAATATATAAATGATATGTGAAGTTTCGTATAATTTAGAACAGTCCCCGATTTAATTAGATTTTTGACCGAAACTAGTATAGACTAGTGTATAATATATTATGATTTTTTGACTGAAACTTGCATTTCGAAAATTTTCATAGAATCTAATTTCCGATGATTTTTTGCATGAACTTCCATCATAACCTTCCCTAATAAAATAAAAAATTATATGTGAAGTTTCGTATCATTTAGAACAGTCCCGGATTTAATTTGATTTTTGACCGAAAGTAGTATACACTAGTGTATAATAAATTATATTTTTTGACCGAAACTTGAATTTCGAAAAGTTTCATAGAATCTAGTTTTCTGATGATTTTTTTGCATGGACTTCCATCATAACCTTCCCTCTTAACATATATAAATGATCTGAAAAGTCTCGTATCATTTCAAATAGTCAATAATTAAATTTTATTTTGTTGACCGGAAATAATGTATAATATACTATGATTTTTGAACGAAACTGGCATTTCGAAAGTTTCATAGAATCTAATTTCAGATGATTTTTTGCATGGACTTCCATCATAACCTTTCCTCATAAAATATATAAATGATATTTGAAGTTTCGTATCATTTCGAACATTCCCGGATTTAATTTGATATTTTACCGAAATTAGTATAAACTAGTGTATAATATATTATGATTTTTTGACCAAAAATTGTATTTCAAAAATTTTCATAGAATCTAGTTTTCAGATGAGTTTTTTGCATGGACTTCCATCATAACCTTCCCTCTTAATATATATAAATGATCTGAAAAGTCTCGTATCATTTCATATAGTCCCCAATTAAATATTATTTTTTTTTACCGAAACTAGTGTATAATATACTGTGATATTTGACCGAAACTTGCATTTCGAAAAGTTTCATAGAATCTAATTTTAGGATGATTTTTTACATTGACTTCCATCATAACCTTCCCTCATAAAATATATAAATCATATGTGAAGTTTCATATCATTTCGAACAGTCCCCGATTTAACTAGATTTTTGACCGAAACTAGTATAAAATAATGTATAATATACTATGAGTTTTTGACCGAAACTTGCATTTCGAAAAGTTTCATAGAATCTAATTTTCCGTTGATTTTTTGAATGGACTTCAATCATAAACTAACCTCGTAAAATATATAAATGATATGTGAAGTTTCGTATAATTTAGAACAGTCCCCGATTTAATTAGATTTTTGACCGAAACTAGTATAAACTAGTGTATAATATATTATGATTTTTTGACTGAAATTTGCAATTCGAAAAGTTTCATAGAATCTAGTTTTCTGATGATTTTTTTGCATGGACTTCCATCATAATCTTCCCTGTTAACATATATAAATGATCTGAAAGGTCTCGTATCATTTCAAATAGTCCCAAATTAAATTTTATATTTTTGACCGAAACTAGTGTATAATATACTATGATTTTTGATCGAAACTTGTATTTCGAAATGTTTCATAAAATCTAATTTTTCGATGATTTTTTGCATGGACTTCCATCATAACCATGCCTCGTAAAATATATAAATGATATGTGAAGTTTCGTATCATTTCGAACAGTCCCGAATTTAATTTGATATTTGATCGAAACTAGTATAAACTGGTTTATAATATATTATGATTTTTTGACCGAAACATGAATTTCGAAAAGTTTCATAGAATCTAGTTTTCTGATGATTTTTTTGCATGGACTTCCATCATAACCTTCCCTCTTAACAGATATAAATGATCTGAAAGGTATCGTATCATTTCAAATAGTCCCCAATTAAATTTTATTTTTTTGACAGAAACTAGTGTATAATATACTATGATTTTTGACCGAAACTTGCATTTCGAAAGGTTTCATAAAATCTAATTTTTCGATGATTTTTTGAATGGACATCCATCATAAACTTGCCTCGTAAAATATATGAATGTTATGTGAAGTTTCGTATAATTTAGAACAGTCCCCGATTTAATTAGATTTTTGACCGAAACTAGTATAAACTAGTGTATAATATATTATGATTTTTTTACTGAAACTTGCATTTCGAAAAGTTTCATAGAATCTAGTTTTCTGATGATTTTTTTTGCATGGACTTCCATCAAAACCTTCCCTCTTAACATATATAAATGATCTAAAAAGTCTCGTATCATTTCAAATAGTCCCCAATTAAATTTTATTTTGTTGACCGAAACTAGAGTATAATATACTATAATTTTTGACCGAAACTTGCATTTCGAAAATTTTCATAGAATCTAATTTCCGATGATTTTTTGCATGAACTTCCATCATAACCTTCCCTAATAAAATATATAAATGATATGTGAAGTTTCGTATCATTTAGAACAGTCCCGGATTTAATTTGATTTTTGACCGAAAGTAGTATAAACTAGTGTATAATAAATTATATTTTTTCACCGAAACTTGAATTTCGAAAAGTTTCATAGAATCTAGTTTTCTGATGTTTTTTTGCATGGACTTCCATCATAACCTTCCCTCTTAACATATATAAATGATCTGAAAAGTCTCGTATCATTTCAAATAGTCAATAATTAAATTTTATTTTGTTGACCGGAAATAATGTATAATATCCTATGATTTTTGAACGAAACTGGCATTTCGAAAAGTTTCATAGAATCTAATTTCAGATGATTTTTTGCATGGACTTCCATCATAACCTTTCCTCATAAAATATATAAATGATATTTGAAGTTTCGTATCATTTCGAACAGTCCCGGATTTAATTTGATATTTTACCGAAAGTAGTATAAACTAGTGTATAATATATTATGATTTTTTGACCAAAACTTGTATTTCAAAAATTTTCATAGAATCTAGTTTTCAGATGAGTTTTTTGCATGGAGTTCCATCATAACCTTCCTTCTTAATATATATAAATGATCTGAAAAGTCTCGTATCATTTCAAATAGTCCCCAATTAAATATTTTTTTTGACCGAAACTAGTGTATAATATACTGTGATATTTGATCGAAACTTGCATTTCGAAAAGTTTCATAGAATCTAATTTTAGGATGATTTTTTACATTGACTTCCATCATAACCTTCCATCATAAAATATATAAATGATATGTGAAATTTCATATCATTTCGAACAGTCCCCGATTTAACTTGATTTTTGACCGAGACTAGTATAAAATAATGTATAATATATTATGATTTTTTGACCGAAACTTGCATTTTGAAAAGTTTCATAGAATCTATTTTTCAGATGTTTTTTGCATGGACTTCCATCATAACCTTCCCTCTTAATATATATAAAGGATCTGAAAAGTCTCGTATCATTTCAAATAGTCCCCAATTAAATTTTATTTTTTTGACCAAAACTAGTGAATAATACACTATGAGTTTTTACCGTAAGTTGCATTTCGAAAAGTTTCATAGAATCTAATATTCCGATGATTTTTTGAATGGACTTCCATCATAAATTTGCCTCATAAAATATATAAATGATATGTGAAGTTTCGTATAATTTAGAACAGTCCCCGATTTAATTAGATTTTTGACCGAAACTAGTATAGACTAGTGTATAATATATTATGATTTTTTGACTGAAACTTGCATTTCGAAAATTTTCATAGAATCTAATTTCCGATGATTTTTTGCATGAACTTCCATCATAACCTTCCCTAATAAAATATATAAATGATATGTGAAGTTTCGTATCATTTAGAACAGTCCCGGATTTAATTTGATTTTTGACCGAAAGTAGTATACACTAGTGTATAATAAATTATATTTTTTGACCGAAACTTGAATTTCGAAAAGTTTCATAGAATCTAGTTTTCTGATGATTTTTTTGCATGGACTTCCATCATAACCTTCCCTCTTAACATATATAAATGATCTGAAAAGTCTCGTATCATTTCAAATAGTCAATAATTAAATTTTATTTTGTTGACCGGAAATAATGTATAATATACTATGATTTTTGAACGAAACTGGCATTTCGAAAGTTTCATAGAATCTAATTTCAGATGATTTTTTGCATGGACTTCCATCATAACCTTTCCTCATAAAATATATAAATGATATTTGAAGTTTCGTATCATTTCGAACAGTCCCGGATTTAATTTGATATTTTACCGAAAGTAGTATAAACTAGTGTATAATATATTATGATTTTTTGACCGAAACTTGTATTTCAAAAAGTTTCATAGAATCTAGTTTTCAGATGATTTTTTTGCATGGACTTCGATTATAACCTTCCCTCTTAATATATATAAATGATCTGAGAAGTCTCGTATCATTTCAAATAGTCCCCAATTGAATACTATTTTTTTTGACCGAAACTAGTGTATAATATACAGTGATATTTGACCGAAACTTGCATTTCGAAAAGTTTCATAGAATCCAATTTTCCGATTATTTTTTGAATGGACTTCCATCATAAACTTCCCTCGTAAAATATATAAATGATATGTGAAGTTTCGTATAATTTAGAACAGTCCCCGATTTAATTAGATTTTTGACCGAAACTAGTATAAACTAGTGTATAATATATTATGATTTTTTTACTGAAACTTGCATTTCGAAAAGTTTCATAGAATCTAGTTTTCCGATGATTTTTTTTTGCATGGACTTCCATCATAACCTTCCCTCTTAACATATATAAATGATCTGAAAAGTCTCGTATCATTTCAAATAGTCAATAATTAAATTTTATTGTGTTGACCGGAAACTAGTGTATAATATACTGTGATATTTGACCGAAACTTGCATTTCGAAAAGTTTCATAGAATCTAATTTTCCGGTGATTTTTTGAATGGACTTCCATCATAAACTTGCCTCGTAAAATATATAAATGATATGTGAAGTTTCGTATAATTTAGAACAGTCCCCGATTTAATTAGATTTTTGACCGAAACTAGTATAAACTAGTGTATAATATATTATGATTTTTTTACTGAAACTTGCATTTCGAAAAGTTTCATAGAATCTAGTTTTCCGATGATTTTTTTTGCATGGACTTCCATCATAACCTTCCCTCTTAACATATATAAATGATCTGAAAATTCTCGTATCATTTCAAATAGTCAATAATTAAATTTTATTGTGTTGACCGGAAACTAGTGTATAATATACTGTGATATTTGACCGAAACTTGCATTTCGAAAAGTTTCATAGAATCTAATTTTCCGGTGATTTTTTGAATGGACTTCCATCATAAACTTGCCTCGTAAAATATATAAATGATATGTGAAGTTTCGTATAATTTAGAACAGTCCCCGATTTAATTAGATTTTTGACCGAAACTAGTATAAACTAGTGTATAATATATTATGATTTTTTTACTGAAACTTGCATTTTGAAAAGTTTCATAGAATCTAGTTTTCAGATGTTTGTTGCATGGACTTCCATCATAACCTTCCCTCTTAACATATATAAATGATCTAAAAAGTCTCGTATCATTTCAAATAGTCCCCAATAAATTTAATTATTTTGACCGAAACTAGTGTATAATACACTATGAATTTTTACCGTAACTTGCATTTCGAAATGTTTCATAGAATCTAATTTTCCGATGATTTTTTGAATGGACTTCCATCATAAACTTGCCTCGTAAAATATATAAATGATATGTGAAGTTTCGTATAATTTAGAACAGTCCCCGATTTAATTAGATTTTTTACCGAAACTAGTATAGACTAGTGTATAATATATTATGATTTTTTTACTGAAACTTGCATTTCGAAAAGATTCATAGAATCTAGTTTTGTTATGATTTTTTTTGCATGGACTTCCATCATAACCTTCCCTCTTAACATATATAAATGATCTAAAAAGTCTCGTATCATTTCAAATAGTCCCCAATTAAATTTTATTTTGTTGACCGAAACTAGTGTATAATATTCTATGATTTTTGACCGAAACTTGCATTTCGAAAATTTTCATAGAATCTAATTTCCGATGATTTTTTGCATGAACTTCCATCATAACCTTCCCTAATAAAATATATAAATGATATGTGAATTTTCGTATCATTTAGAACAGTCCCAGATTTAATTTGATTTTTGACCGAAAGTAGTATAAACTAGTGTATAATAAATTATATATTTTGACCGAAACATGAATTTCGAAAAGTTTCATAGAATCTAGTTTTCTGATGATTTTTTTGCATGGACTTCCATCATAACCTTCCCTCTTAACATATATAAATGATCTGAAAAGTCTCGTATCATTTCAAATAGTCAATAATTAAATTTTATTTTGTTTACCGGAAATAATGTATAATATACTATGATTTTTGAACGAAACTGGCATTTCGAAAAGTTTCATAGAATCTAATTTCCGATGATTTTTTGCATGGACTTCCATCATAACCTTTCCTCATAAAATATATAAATGATATGTGAAGTTTCGTATCATTTCGAACAGTCCCGAATTTAATTTGATTTTTGACCGAAAGTAGTATAAACTAGTGTATAATATATTATGATTTTTTGACCGAAACTTGTATTTCAAAAAGTTTCATAGAATCTAGTTTTCAGATGATTTTTTTGCATGGACTTCGATTATAACCTTCCCTCTTAATATATATAAATGATCTGAGAAGTCTCGTAACATTTCAAATAGTCCCCAATTGAATACTATTTTTTTTGACCGAAACTAGTGTATAATATACTGTGATATTTGACCGAAACTTGCATTTCGAAAAGTTTCATAGAATCCAATTTTCCGATTATTTTTTGAATGGACTTCCATCATAAACTTCCCTCGTAAAATATATAAATGATATGTGAAGTTTCGTATAATTTAGAACAGTACCCGATTTAATTAGATTTTTGACCGAAACTAGTATAAACTAGTGTATAATATATTATGATTTTTTTACTGAAACTTGCATTTCGAAAAGTTTCATAGAATCTAGTTTTCCGATGATTTTTTTTGCATGGACTTCCATCATAACCTTCCCTCTTAACATATATAAATGATCTGAAAAGTCTCGTATCATTTCAAATAGTCAATAATTAAATTTTATTGTGTTGACCGGAAACTAGTGTATAATATACTGTGATATTTGACCGAAACTTGCATTTCGAAAAGTTTCATAGAATCTAATTTTCCGGTGATTTTTTGAATGGACTTCCATCATAAACTTGCCTCGTAAAATATATAAATGATATGTGAAGTTTCGTATAATTTAGAACAGTCCCCGATTTAATTAGATTTTTGACCGAAACTAGTATAAACTAGTGTATAATATATTATGATTTTTTTACTGAAACTTGCATTTCGAAAAGTTTCATAGAATCTAGTTTTCCGATGATTTTTTTTGCATGGACTTCCATCATAACCTTCCCTCTTAACATATATAAATGATCTGAAAAGTCTTTTATCATTTCAAATAGTCAATAATTAAATTTTATTGTGTTGACCGGAAACTAGTGTATAATATACTGTGATATTTGACCGAAACTTGCATTTCGAAAAGTTTCATAGAATCTAATTTTCCGGTGATTTTTTGAATGGACTTCCATCATAAACTTGCCTCGTAAAATATATAAATGATATGTGAAGTTTCGTATAATTTAGAACAGTCCCCGATTTAATTAGATTTTTGACCGAAACTAGTATAAACTAGTGTATAATATATTATGATTTTTTTACTGAAACTTGCATTTCGAAAAGTTTCATAGAATCTAGTTTTCAGATGTTTGTTGCATGGACTTCCATCATAACCTTCCCTCTTAACATATATAAATGATCTAAAAAGTCTCGTATCATTTCAAATAGTCCCCAATAAATTTTATTATTTTGACCGAAACTAGTGTATAATACACTATGAGTTTTTACCGTAACTTGCATTTCGAAAAGTTTCATAGAATCTAATTTTCCGATGATTTTTTGAATGGACTTCCATCATAAACTTGCCTCGTAAAATATATAAATGATATGTGAAGTTTTGTATAATTTAGAACAGTCCCCGATTTAATTAGATTTTTGAACGAAACTAGTATAGACTAGTGTATAATATATTATGATTTTTTGACTGAAACTTGCATTTCGAAAAGTTTCATAGAATCTAGTTTTCTGATGATTTTTTTGCATGGACTTCCATCATAACCTTCCCTCTTAACATATATAAATGATCTGAAAGGTCTCGTATCATTCCAAATAGTCCCCAATTAAATTTTATTATTTTGACCGAAACTAGTGTATAATATACTATGATTTTTGACCGAAACCTGCATTTCGAAAGGTTTCATAAAATCTTATTTTTTGATGATTTTATGCATGGACTTCCATCATAACCATGCCTCGTAAAATATATAAATGATATGTGAAGTTTCGTATCATTTCGAACAGTCTCGAATTTAATTTGATATTTGATCGAAACTAGTATAAACTGGTGTATAATATATTATGATTTTTTGACCGAAACATGAATTTCGAAAAGTTTCATAGAATCTAGTTTTCTGATGATTTTTTTGCATGGATCATAACCTTTCCTCTTAACATATATAAATGATCTGAAAAGTCTTGTATCATTTCAAATAGTCAATAATTAAATTTTATTTTGTTGACCGGAAATAATGTATAATATACTATGATTTTTGACCGAAACTTGCATTTCGAAAAGTTTCATAGAATCTAATTTCCGATGATTTTTTGCATGGACTTCCATCATAACCTTTCCTCATAAAACATATAAATGATATGTGAAGTTTCGTATCATCTCGAACAGTCCCGAATTTAATTTGATTTTTGACCGAAAGTAGTATAAACTAGTGTATAATATATTATGATTTTTTGACCGAAACTTGTATTTCAAAAAGTTTCATAGAATCTAGTTTTCAGATGAGTTTTTTGCATGGACTTCGATTATAACCTTCCCTCTTAATATATATAAATGATCTGAGAAGTCTCGTATCATTTCAATTAGTCCCCAATTAAATATTATTTTTTTTGACCGAAACTAGTGTATAATTTACTGTGATATTTGACCGAAACTTGCATTTCGAAAAGTTTCATAGAATCTAATTTTCCGATGATTTTTTGAATGGACATCCATCATAAACTTGCCTCGTAAAATATATGAATGTTATGTGATGTTTCGTATAATTTAGAACAGTCCCCGATTTAATTAGATTTTTGACCGAAACTAGTATAAACTAGTGTATAATATATTATGATTTTTTTAATGAAACTTGCATTTCGAAAAGTTTCATAGAATCTAGTTTTCTGATGATTTTTTTTGCATGGACTTCCATCAAAACCTTCCCTCTTAACATATATAAATGATCTAAAAAGTCTCGTATCATTTCAAATAGTCCCCAATTAAATTTTATTTTGTTGACCGAAACTAGAGTATAATATACTATAATTTTTGACCGAAACTTGCATTTCGAAAATTTTCATAGAATCTAATTTCCGATGATTTTTTGCATGAACTTCCATCATAACCTTCCCTAGTAAAATATATAAATGATATGTGAAGTTTCGTATCATTTAGAACAGTCCCGGATTTAATTTGATTTTTGACCGAAAGTAGTATAAACTAGTGTATAATAAATTATATTTTTTCACCGAAACTTGAATTTCGAAAAGTTTCATAGAATCTAGTTTTCTGATGATTTTTTTGCATGGACTTCCATCATAACCTTCCCTCTTAACATATATAAATGATCTGAAAAGTCTCGTATCATTTCAAATAGTCAATAATTAAATTTTATTTTGTTGACCGGAAATAATGTATAATATCCTATGATTTACGAACGAAACTGGCATTTCGAAAAGTTTCATAGAATCTAATTTCAGATGATTTTTTGCATGGACTTCCATCATAACCTTTCCTCATAAAATATATAAATGATATTTGATATTTTACCGAAAGTAGTATAAACTAGTGTATAATATATTATGATTTTTTGACCAAAACTTGTATTTCAAAAATTTTCATAGAATCTAGTTTTCAGATGAGTTTTTTGCATGGAGTTCCATCATAACCTTCCTTCTTAATATATATAAATGATCTGAAAAGTTTCGTATCATTTCAAATAGTCCCCAATTAAATATTTTTTTTGACCGAAACTAGTGTATAATATACTGTGATATTTGATCGAAACTTGCATTTCGAAAAGTTTCATAGAATCTAATTTTAGGATGATTTTTTACATTGACTTCCATCATAACCTTCCATCATAAAATATATAAATGATATGTGAAATTTCATATCATTTCGAACAGTCCCCGATTTAACTTGATTTTTGACCGAGACTAGTATAAAATAATGTATAATATATTATGATTTTTTGACCGAAACTTGCATTTTGAAAAGTTTCATAGAATCTATTTTTCAGATGTTTTTTGCATGGACTTCCAACATAACCTTCCCTCTTAATATATATAAAGGATCTGAAAAGTCTCGTATCATTTCAAATAGTCCCCAATTAAATTTTATTTTTTTGACCAAAACTAGTGAATAATACACTATGAGTTTTTACCGTAAGTTGCATTTCGAAAAGTTTCATAGAATCTAATTTTCCGATGATTTTTTGAATGGACTTCCATCATAAACTTGCCTCGTAAAATATATAAATGATATGTGAAGTTTCGTATAATTTAGAACAGTCCCCGATTTAATTAGATTTTTGACCGAAACTAGTATAGACTAGTGTATAATATATTATGATTTTTTGACTGAAACTTGCATTTCGAAAATTTTCATAGAATCTAATTTCCGATGATTTTTTGCATGAACTTCCATCATAACCTTCCCTAATAAAATAAAAAATTATATGTGAAGTTTCGTATCATTTAGAACAGTCCCGGATTTAATTTGATTTTTGACCGAAAGTAGTATACACTAGTGTATAATAAATTATATTTTTTGACCGAAACTTGAATTTCGAAAAGTTTCATAGAATCTAGTTTTCTGATGATTTTTTTGCATGG
Source organism: Lathyrus aphaca (assembly GCA_963966055.1). Classification (NCBI taxonomy): domain Eukaryota; kingdom Viridiplantae; phylum Streptophyta; class Magnoliopsida; order Fabales; family Fabaceae; genus Lathyrus; species Lathyrus aphaca. The sequence continues at coordinate 46,429,007 of OZ014523.1, forward strand.
ACTTCCATCATAACCTTCCCTCTTAACATATATAAATGATCTGAAAAGTCTCGTATCATTTCAAATAGTCAATAATTAAATTTTATTTTGTTTTCCGGAAATAATGTATAATATACTATGATTTTTGAACGAAACTGGCATTTCGAAAGTTTCATAGAATCTAATTTCAGATGATTTTTTGCATGGACTTCCATCATAACCTTTCCTCATAAAATATATAAATGATATTTGAAGTTTCGTATCATTTCGAACATTCCCGGATTTAATTTGATATTTTACCGAAAGTAGTATAAACTAGTGTATAATATATTATGATTTTTTGACCAAAAATTGTATTTCAAAAATTTTCATAGAATCTAGTTTTCAGATGAGTTTTTTGCATGGACTTCCATCATAACCTTCCCTCTTAATATATATAAATGATCTGAAAAGTCTCGTATCATTTCAAATAGTCCGCAATTAAATATTATTTTTTTTTACCGAAACTAGTGTATAATATACTGTGATATTTGACCGAAACTTGCATTTCGAAAAGTTTCATAGAATCTAATTTTAGGATGATTTTTTACATTGACTTCCATCATAACCTTCCCTCATAAAATATATAAATCATATGTGAAGTTTCATATCATTTCGAACAGTCCCCGATTTAACTAGATTTTTGACCGAAACTAGTATAAAATAATGTATAATATACTATGAGTTTTTGACCGAAACTTGCATTTCGAAAAGTTTCATAGAATCTAATTTTCCGTTGATTTTTTGAATGGACTTCAATCATAAACTAACCTCGTAAAATATATAAATGATATGTGAAGTTTCGTATAATTTAGAACAGTCCCCGATTTAATTAGATTTTTGACCGAAATTAGTATAAACTAGTGTATAATATATTATGATTTTTTGACTGAAATTTGCAATTCGAAAAGTTTCATAGAATCTAGTTTTCTGATGATTTTTTTGCATGGACTTCCATCATAATCTTCCCTGTTAACATATATAAATGATCTGAAAGGTCTCGTATCATTTCAAATAGTCCCAAATTAAATTTTATATTTTTGACCGAAACTAGTGTATAATATACTATGATTTTTGATCGAAACTTGTATTTCGAAATGTTTCATAAAATCTAATTTTTCGATGATTTTTTGCATGGACTTCCATCATAACCATGCCTCGTAAAATATATAAATGATATGTGAAGTTTCGTATCATTTCGAACAGTCCCGAATTTAATTTGATATTTGATCGAAACTAGTATAAACTGGTTTATAATATATTATGATTTTTTGACCGAAACATGAATTTCGAAAAGTTTCATAGAATCTAGTTTTCTGATGATTTTTTTGCATGGACTTCCATCATAACCTTCCCTCTTAACAGATATAAATGATCTGAAAGGTATCGTATCATTTCAAATAGTCCCCAATTAAATTTTATTTTTTTGACAGAAACTAGTGTATAATATACTATGATTTTTGACCGAAACTTGCATTTCGAAAGGTTTCATAAAATCTAATTTTTCGATGATTTTTTGAATGGACATCCATCATAAACTTGCCTCGTAAAATATATGAATGTTATGTGAAGTTTCGTATAATTTAGAACAGTCCCCGATTTAATTAGATTTTTGACCGAAACTAGTATAAACTAGTGTATAATATATTATGATTTTTTTACTGAAACTTGCATTTCGAAAAGTTTCATAGAATCTAGTTTTCTGATGATTTTTTTTGCATGGACTTCCATCAAAACCTTCCCTCTTAACATATATAAATGATCTAAAAAGTCTCGTATCATTTCAAATAGTCCCCAATTAAATTTTATTTTGTTGACCGAAACTAGAGTATAATATACTATAATTTTTGACCGAAACTTGCATTTCGAAAATTTTCATAGAATCTAATTTCCGATGATTTTTTGCATGAACTTCCATCATAACCTTCCCTAATAAAATATATAAATGATATGTGAAGTTTCGTATCATTTAGAACAGTCCCGGATTTAATTTGATTTTTGACCGAAAGTAGTATAAACTAGTGTATAATAAATTATATTTTTTCACCGAAACTTGAATTTCGAAAAGTTTCATAGAATCTAGTTTTCTGATGTTTTTTTGCATGGACTTCCATCATAACCTTCCCTCTTAACATATATAAATGATCTGAAAAGTCTCGTATCATTTCAAATAGTCAATAATTAAATTTTATTTTGTTGACCGGAAATAATGTATAATATCCTATGATTTTTGAACGAACCTGGCATTTCGAAAAGTTTCATAGAATCTAATTTCAGATGATTTTTTGCATGGACTTCCATCATAACCTTTCCTCATAAAATATATAAATGATATTTGAAGTTTCGTATCATTTCGAACAGTCCCGGATTTAATTTGATATTTTACCGAAAGTAGTATAAACTAGTGTATAATATATTATGATTTTTTGACCAAAACTTGTATTTCAAAAATTTTCATAGAATCTAGTTTTCAGATGAGTTTTTTGCATGGAGTTCCATCATAACCTTCCTTCTTAATATATATAAATGATCTGAAAAGTCTCGTATCATTTCAAATAGTCCCCAATTAAATATTTTTTTTGACCGAAACTAGTGTATAATATACTGTGATATTTGATCGAAACTTGCATTTCGAAAAGTTTCATAGAATCTAATTTTAGGATGATTTTTTACATTGACTTCCATCATAACCTTCCATCATAAAATATATAAATGATATGTGAAATTTCATATCATTTCGAACAGTCCCCGATTTAACTTGATTTTTGACCGAGACTAGTATAAAATAATGTATAATATATTATGATTTTTTGACCGAAACTTGCATTTTGAAAAGTTTCATAGAATCTATTTTTCAGATGTTTTTTGCATGGACTTCCATCATAACCTTCCCTCTTAATATATATAAAGGATCTGAAAAGTCTCGTATCATTTCAAATAGTCCCCAATTAAATTTTATTTTTTTGACCAAAACTAGTGAATAATACACTATGAGTTTTTACCGTAAGTTGCATTTCGAAAAGTTTCATAGAATCTAATTTTCCGATGATTTTTTGAATGGACTTCCATCATAAATTTGCCTCATAAAATATATAAATGATATGTGAAGTTTCGTATAATTTAGAACAGTCCCCGATTTAATTAGATTTTTGACCGAAACTAGTATAGACTAGTGTATAATATATTATGATTTTTTGACTGAAACTTGCATTTCGAAAATTTTCATAGAATCTAATTTCCGATGATTTTTTGCATGAACTTCCATCATAACCTTCCCTAATAAAATATATAAATGATATGTGAAGTTTCGTATCATTTAGAACAGTCCCGGATTTAATTTGATTTTTGACCGAAAGTAGTATACACTAGTGTATAATAAATTATATTTTTTGACCGAAACTTGAATTTCGAAAAGTTTCATAGAATCTAGTTTTCTGATGATTTTTTTGCATGGACTTCCATCATAACCTTCCCTCTTAACATATATAAATGATCTGAAAAGTCTCGTATCATTTCAAATAGTCAATAATTAAATTTTATTTTGTTGACCGGAAATAATGTATAATATACTATGATTTTTGAACGAAACTGGCATTTCGAAAGTTTCATAGAATCTAATTTCAGATGATTTTTTGCATGGACTTCCATCATAACCTTTCCTCATAAAATATATAAATGATATTTGAAGTTTCGTATCATTTCGAACATTCCCGGATTTAATTTGATATTTTACCGAAAGTAGTATAAACTAGTGTATAATATATTATGATTTTTTGACCAAAAATTGTATTTCAAAAATTTTCATAGAATCTAGTTTTCAGATGAGTTTTTTGCATGGACTTCCATCATAACCTTCCCTCTTAATATATATAAATGATCTGAAAAGTCTCGTATCATTTCAAATAGTCCCCAATTAAATATTATTTTTTTTTACCGAAACTAGTGTATAATATACTGTGATATTTGACCGAAACTTGCATTTCGAAAAGTTTCATAGAATCTAATTTTAGGATGATTTTTTACATTGACTTCCATCATAACCTTCCCTCATAAAATATATAAATCATATGTGAAGTTTCATATCATTTCGAATAGTCCCCGATTTAACTAGATTTTTGACCGAAACTAGTATAAAATAATGTATAATATACTATGAGTTTTTGACCGAAACTTGCATTTCGAAAAGTTTCATAGAATCTAATTTTCCGTTGATTTTTTGAATGGACTTCAATCATAAACTAACCTCGTAAAATATATAAATGATATGTGAAGTTTCGTATAATTTAGAACAGTCCCCGATTTAATTAGATTTTTGACCGAAACTAGTATAAACTAGTGTATAATATATTATGATTTTTTGACTGAAATTTGCAATTCGAAAAGTTTCATAGAATCTAGTTTTCTGATGATTTTTTTGCATGGACTTCCATCATAATCTTCCCTGTTAACATATATAAATGATCTGAAAGGTCTCGTATCATTTCAAATAGTCCCAAATTAAATTTTATATTTTTGACCGAAACTAGTGTATAATATACTATGATTTTTGATCGAAACTTGTATTTCGAAATGTTTCATAAAATCTAATTTTTCGATGATTTTTTGCATGGACTTCCATCATAACCATGCCTCGTAAAATATATAAATGATATGTGAAGTTTCGTATCATTTCGAACAGTCCCGAATTTAATTTGATATTTGATCGAAACTAGTATAAACTGGTTTATAATATATTATGATTTTTTGACCGAAACATGAATTTCGAAAAGTTTCATAGAATCTAGTTTTCTGATGATTTTTTTGCATGGACTTCCATCATAACCTTCCCTCTTAACAGATATAAATGATCTGAAAGGTATCGTATCATTTCAAATAGTCCCCAATTAAATTTTATTTTTTTGACAGAAACTAGTGTATAATATACTATGATTTTTGACCGAAACTTGCATTTCGAAAGGTTTCATAAAATCTAATTTTTCGATGATTTTTTGAATGGACATCCATCATAAACTTGCCTCGTAAAATATATGAATGTTATGTGAAGTTTCGTATAATTTAGAACAGTCCCCGATTTAATTAGATTTTTGACCGAAACTAGTATAAACTAGTGTATAATATATTATGATTTTTTTACTGAAACTTGCATTTCGAAAAGTTTCATAGAATCTAGTTTTCTGATGATATTTTTTGCATGGACTTCCATCAAAACCTTCCCTCTTAACATATATAAATGATCTAAAAAGTCTCGTATCATTTCAAATAGTCCCCAATTAAATTTTATTTTGTTGACCGAAACTAGAGTATAATATACTATAATTTTTGACCGAAACATGCATTTCGAAAATTTTCATAGAATCTAATTTCCGATGATTTTTTGCATGAACTTCCATCATAACCTTCCCTAATAAAATATATAAATGATATGTGAAGTTTCGTATCATTTAGAACAGTCCCGGATTTAATTTGATTTTTGACCGAAAGTAGTATAAACTAGTGTATAATAAATTATATTTTTTCACCGAAACTTGAATTTCGAAAAGTTTCATAGAATCTAGTTTTCTGATGTTTTTTTGCATGGACTTCCATCATAACCTTCCCTCTTAACATATATAAATGATCTGAAAAGTCTCGTATCATTTCAAATAGTCAATAATTAAATTTTATTTTGTTGACCGGAAATAATGTATAATATCCTATGATTTTTGAACGAAACTGGCATTTCGAAAAGTTTCATAGAATCTAATTTCAGATGATTTTTTGCATGGACTTCCATCATAACCTTTCCTCATAAAATATATAAATGATATTTGAAGTTTCGTATCATTTCGAACAGTCCCGGATTTAATTTGATATTTTACCGAAAGTAGTATAAACTAGTGTATAATATATTATGATTTTTTGACCAAAACTTGTATTTCAAAAATTTTCATAGAATCTAGTTTTCAGATGAGTTTTTTGCATGGAGTTCCATCATAACCTTCCTTCTTAATATATATAAATGATCTGAAAAGTCTCGTATCATTTCAAATAGTCCCCAATTAAATATTTTTTTTGACCGAAACTAGTGTATAATATACTGTGATATTTGATCGAAACTTGCATTTCGAAAAGTTTCATAGAATCTAATTTTAGGATGATTTTTTACATTGACTTCCATCATAACCTTCCATCATAAAATATAAATGATATGTGAAATTTCATATCATTTCGAACAGTCCCCGATTTAACTTGATTTTTGACCGAGACTAGTATAAAATAATGTATAATATATTATGATTTTTTGACCGAAACTTGCATTTTGAAAAGTTTCATAGAATCTATTTTTCAGATGTTTTTTGCATGGACTTCCATCATAACCTTCCCTCTTAATATATATAAAGGATCTGAAAAGTCTCGTATCATTTCAAATAGTCCCCAATTAAATTTTATTTTTTTGACCAAAACTAGTGAATAATACACTATGAGTTTTTACCGTAAGTTGCATTTCGAAAAGTTTCATAGAATCTAATTTTCCGATGATTTTTTGAATGGACTTCCATCATAAATTTGCCTCATAAAATATATAAATGATATGTGAAGTTTCGTATAATTTAGAACAGTCCCCGATTTAATTAGATTTTTGACCGAAACTAGTATAGACTAGTGTATAATATATTATGATTTTTTGACTGAAACTTGCATTTCGAAAATTTTCATAGAATCTAATTTCCGATGATTTTTTGCATGAACTTCCATCATAACCTTCCCTAATAAAATATATAAATGATATGTGAAGTTTCGTATCATTTAGAACAGTCCCGGATTTAATTTGATTTTTGACCGAAAGTAGTATACACTAGTGTATAATAAATTATATTTTTTGACCGAAACTTGAATTTCGAAAAGTTTCATAGAATCTAGTTTTCTGATGATTTTTTTGCATGGACTTCCATCATAACCTTCCCTCTTAACATATATAAATGATCTGAAAAGTCTCGTATCATTTCAAATAGTCAATAATTAAATTTTATTTTGTTGACCGGAAATAATGTATAATATACTATGATTTTTGAACGAAACTGGCATTTCGAAAGTTTCATAGAATCTAATTTCAGATGATTTTTTGCATGGACTTCCATCATAACCTTTCCTCATAAAATATATAAATGATATTTGAAGTTTCGTATCATTTCGAACAGTCCCGGATTTAATTTGATATTTTACCGAAAGTAGTATAAACTAGTGTATAATATATTATGATTTTTTGACCAAAAATTGTATTTCAAAAATTTTCATAGAATCTAGTTTTCAGATGAGTTTTTTGCATGGACTTCCATCATAACCTTCCCTCTTAATATATATAAATGATCTGAAAAGTCTCGTATCATTTCAAATAGTCCCCAATTAAATATTATTTTTTTTTACCGAAACTAGTGTATAATATACAGTGATATTTGACCGAAACTTGCATTTCGAAAAGTTTCATAGAATCTAATTTTAGGATGATTTTTTACATTGACTTCCATCATAACCTTCCCTCATAAAATATATAAATCATATGTGAAGTTTCATATCATTTCGAACAGTCCCCGATTTAACTAGATTTTTGACCGAAACTAGTATAAAATAATGTATAATATACTATGAGTTTTTGACCGAAACTTGCATTTCGAAAAGTTTCATAGAATCTAATTTTCCGTTGATTTTTTGAATGGACTTCAATCATAAACTAACCTCGTAAAATATATAAATGATATGTGAAGTTTCGTATAATTTAGAACAGTCCCCGATTTAATTAAATTTTTGACCGAAACTAGTATAAACTAGTGTATAATATATTATGATTTTTTGACTGAAATTTGCAATTCGAAAAGTTTCATAGAATCTAGTTTTCTGATGATTTTTTTGCATGGACTTCCATCATAATCTTCCCTGTTAACATATATAAATGATCTGAAAGGTCTCGTATCATTTCAAATAGTCCCAAATTAAATTTTATATTTTTGACCGAAACTAGTGTATAATATACTATGATTTTTGATCGAAACTTGCATTTCGAAATGTTTCATAAAATCTAATTTTTCGATGATTTTTTGCATGGACTTCCATCATAACCTTGCCTCGTAAAATATATAAATGATATGTGAAGTTTCGTATCATTTCGAACAGTCCCGAATTTAATTTGATATTTGATCGAAACTAGTATAAACTGGTTTATAATATATTATGATTTTTTGACCGAAACATGAATTTCGAAAAGTTTCATAGAATCTAGTTTTCTGATGATTTTTTTGCATGGACTTCCATCATAACCTTCCCTCTTAACAGATATAAATGATCTGAAAGGTATCGTATCATTTCAAATAGTCCCCAATTAAATTTTATTTTTTTGACAGAAACTAGTGTATAATATACTATGATTTTTGACCGAAACTTGCATTTCGAAAGGTTTCATAAAATCTAATTTTTCGATGATTTTTGCATGGACTTCCATCATAACCTTCCCTCGTAAAATATATAAATGATATGTGATGTTTCGTATCATTTCGAACAGTCCCGAATTTAATTTGATATTTGATCGAAACTAGTATAAACTGGTGTATAATATATTATGATTTTTTGACCGAAACTTGAATTTCGAAAAGTTTCATAGAATCTAGTTTTCTAATGATTTTTTTGAATGGACTTCCATCATAACCTTTCCTCTTAACATATATAAATGATCTGAAAAGTCTCTTATCATTTCAAATAGTCAATAATCAAATTTTATTTTGTTGACCGGAAATAATGTATAATATACTATGATTTTTGACCGAAACTTGCATTTCGAAAAGTTTCATAGAATCTAATTTCCGATGATTTTTTGCATGGACTTCCATCATAACCTTTCCTCATAAAATATATAAATGATATGTGAAGTTTCGTATCATTTCGAACAGTCCCGGATTTAATTTGATTTTTGACCGAAAGTAGTATAAACTAGTGAATAATATATTACGATTTTTTGACCGAAACTTGTATTTCAAAAAGTTTCATAGAATCTAGTTATCAGATGAGTTTTTTGCATGGACTTCGATTATAACCTTCCCTCTTAATATATATAAATGATCTGAGAAGTCTCGTATCATTTCAAATAGTCCCCAATTAAATATTATTTTTTTTACCGAAACTAGTGTATAATATACTGTGATATTTGACCGAAACTTGCATTTCGAAAAGTTTCATAGAATCTAATTTTCCGATGATTTTTTGAATGGACTTCCATCATAAACTTGCCTCGTAAAATATATAAAGAATATGTGAAGTTTCGTATAATTTAGAACAGTCCTCGATTTAATTAGATTTTTGACCGAAACTAGTATAAACTAGTGTATAATATATTATGATTTTTTTACTGAAACTTGCATTTCGAAAAGTTTCATAGAATCTAGTTTTCTGATGATTTTTTTTGCATGGACTTCTTTCGCTCCCGGGATTTTCATCCTAGTACAAACGCGAAAGTGGCACGGAAAGGTAGAGTCGCCAGCCAGACATTTTTATCCCGAAAGAATGGGAAAGGTAATGTTGCACAAACCTGAGGAAGAAGGAAAGGACAAGGTCCTGCGAACCAAAGATCTGAGTTCGGGAGTCGGTTACGAATTGAGAAGGTATTAGCACCCCAATCCGTCCGTCGTACCCGACGGGATCCACGCTTGCTTGCTTGTTTCAAAGGGTGAGAAAAATATAATTGCTGCTGAACAAATGAACCGCTAACTGGAAATGGAATGAAAAAGGAACTAAAATGAGAAAGGAATAAGAAAAGAGAATGAAAAGAAAGAGGGAAATGTAGGGAAAATAAAGAATGTGCTCGAACGGGCCCTACCCCGCTGCCTACGTACCTCATCGGGATAATGAGGATCAGAGTCGACGTAGTTCGCCTAACCAAGGCGGGAACTATTTGTTTGTGTTTTTTATGCTGGAACTGCGTATGTCTATGCTCAGGTGTTGCAGGCTCGTCTGGTACGAGTGCGTTTACCGTCTTGCATGTGTGACAAGTCGTCGCGAGTTCGCGTTGTGAGTGAATGAGATGAGAAGAGAAGTTCCCGCAGGATAGTCGCTTGTTATTTGTTTTTGTCTTTTAAAAGAAGTGTTTTGAATTTGTTTGTGAACGGTCTTGTACCAAGGCCTATCCATCGCGGGAAGTATTTACACCTCGCCCCGAAACAGGACGCGTATAAACACTCCGCAACAAAGTCTCGTGTCGTACAAGATTGTTCGGTTTTTATTAAGTGTTTTATTGCTTTTCTTTTTGAGGAGAGAAAGAATGACTCAAGTTGCAAAAGGACAAAATCTAAGGGACTAAGACTCAATCCTAATTTTGTTTATTTATTTACAAAAGTGGTCCTATGGTTAATGGGGTTTTCTAATCCTAATGAGAAAACTAGAAGCTACTAGAATTCAACTTACTTCTTAATGAAGTTAAGTTGATTCTAAGAACAATGGGGAAACCTATACAAGTTATAAAAACCCAATGATAAGGCAAAACAATAAAATTGGACATAAGAAATAAACTTCTAAACAAAACCATTAAAGGCATTAAAAAATAGTCCTATTTTTATTTATTCTAGTTCTAATGACAATGAAACTTTAAGCCTAAGTACTAAATCCAAATCAAGCCTAATGTTCATTCTAAAAATTCAATTTAAACTAATCTAAGCCTATATTAAATTCTAAGACTAAATTTAAACTAAACCATATTTTTTGTACTTTATTTTTTAATGGCCTAAACTAATGGGAATTACACATAACTAATCCTAAGAACTAATATTCTAAAAAAATATCTAAACTTCTGGAAAAATTATGCAAATTAAACTATAGGGACCTAATACTATCTATAATATTGTATTAAAAGGGATTCTAAAAAATCATATTTTTACTATGCCTAAAAATTATTTGTTTTCAGCTAAGAATTAACCACTAATTTCTAAGGATTACACCACTAAAACCTAAGATAAAAGGTCTTAAAAAATCCACTAAAAATATCCTAAGCACTATTATGAGTCCTCTAATTACAGAAAAAAGAATGGCTCAAAAATCTTACTAGAAGTTACCTAAATAAAATCAACAAAATCCAGCACCATTAAAGGAAATCCAAATAAAGCTAATTAAAAGAAAATTCAGAATTAATTCGAAAAATAACCAAAATTCAGAAAACAAAAATGTCAAAAATTTCTAATTGGAATTAAAAACCTACTCAGATTTTTATAGAATTTTTCTAATCTTTTTCCTATTTTCAATGGAATTATTTTCTAACTATACAAAAATTTAAAAAAAAAAGAAAATGGTGCATTAAAGTGGCGTATCGAGATTACTTACTTGAATGACGTGCCGATTCTTCATACAAAAGAAATCCGAAAAAATCCCCAAGCAAGGTCTTGTAGTCTTCTATGAGCAAAATAAATGCCCATCTTCCATATTGACTTTGTGATGCTCCACCATAATCGAAACCGATTCAAATCGATCAAAAAACTCATAAACACTTTAATTCAAATTAACACTAAACCATAATTAAAATTCTCACTAAAAATATAATTAGGAATTAATAAGAAACTAATCCATGGATTGATCCAAAAAAAAACATTTTGACAAGAAATTAACCAAAAATTTCTTAGCAATTTTTACAAAATAATAATAAATTTCCAACAACAAAAAAACAAAATAAGGGAGGTAGTTTAGCACAATCAGAGTGCAGGAAATAAGGTAATGGCCCAAGGCCCACATCCTTTACACAGTACATAGAAGGGTGTTGAAGAAAAAACAGGGGTGCGGTCAGCAACCCGGAGGCCAAAGGCCCATCTTATTGCCAGCGAACGGGGGGTATGGACAGAAGAAATGATGGTGCAAATAGGGACCCGCGGAAATATGAGGCCCAAACCCAATTTTTGATAAATGAGAAACCCTAAGTCTCTTCTTCCTGTGAATCATCCCCTTCTCCTTCATACAATAACCGCAGCTCTTTCTTCTCCAAAGCATCATCGGCGAACACACCGTCGCACCGACACTCCTCACAATGGCGATTGCTTCCTTGATTTTATAAGCACTTCTTCTCTCAAGAAACCCTCACCGTCGAATGAACCAACAAGCCTCGCCGGCGCCGTCACTGTTACGTTCCATACACCCTCGTGAAACTATTTGGAGAAAGTATGGTGCTTCCTTAGATCGAAGAAGATGATCGAAAGAAAGAAAAAAAGACACAGAAGTAAGAATCGACTACTCCCTCTTCTTCTCCTTCGGTTTGAAATCCGCCGCCGACGACATCAATAATGCGCAGCCGGTACCCTTTCATCCTCAATTGCGCTTATCTCCTCTCATCTCCTTCAATGGTCTCGCCGTCGAAACCTCTTACCCACACCGTTCTCCTCTTTGCTCATCTTCTCGGCGCTCTCTCCCTCAACCGCAAGATCAACCACGACGGTGACTCCACCTCGCCATTTCTTATGCCTGTAACGACGTAACAGTTACGAACATGCCACACGCAACCCTATCGATCATGATCTCTTGTGTTTGCGTGACGACGACAACGGATGCAGGTGCGACTCGAGGATGAAGACGATGTTCGAAGGCTGAACTACGATTTGGTATTCCTTCTTTCTTAATCCTCTGAACCTGAGTGGTGTCAACTTATACCGTTGATCGAAGTTCTTGCGTTGTTGTTGTGTTATAGCATTGATGAGATCGATTTGATTTGCAGGTTTTTTTTTGAAGTTTTTGGTGGAGATTGAGCAATTATGATTGTTGTTGATGAAGATTGTTGGCTTGACCGATCCTTGAATATGCTGGTTGAGGATTGATTGAGAGAAAAGTGAAGATTGTTCTGTGTCAATTCTTGGTGAAGTCGAAGATCGAAGTGCGCTTGTGTAAGTCTTCCTCTGCTTGAACTGCTGAATTTGCGAACCGATTCAAGGGACTTAGTGATGCATTATAAAAGATGAATTTGCAGAAGATGATGAATGATGATGAAGTCGCAGTTTCGGTTATGGAGATTGCAGCTGTGCTGATGTTGTTTGCTGTGTTGAATCTTTGTTACAGGTATTGGAGACCATGATGAAGATCGAAGGCGATGATTCGATCGTTGTTTTGGGATATCAAATATTGGAAGCAGAGTTGATGAAGAGAGTTCAGAGAATGATCTTGTGACGATGAAGTTGGAGAGAAGATGAAAAGAAAAAAATGGTTGAAGAATGGAAGAGAAGAATATGAAGAGTGGAAGAGAAAAAAAACTGGTGAAGAAGATTAGATGAAGTGTGGTGCTTCTGATTTATAGAAGTCACTCTTCTGGATCTTTCTGGATCCTTCTGGAATTTCTCAGGTGAGTTTGTTAGCAATATTCAGTTATGAATTCGGTTAAGACTCTGTCATGGAAATTATTTCGGTTATGATTTTTGATGGGCTTGTGAAACTGAAGATTTAGATTGAATCTTAAATGAGGCTGCAGATTCTTCTATGCTTTTCTGTTTCTGGGTCCCTTTTTTATAACTTCTAACTGAACTGAACTGTTTTGGCTTTTTTCTACCGAATTCGAGGAGAGTTCAGAGTTAGTTTTTGATGTTTCTAATGGTTGTTATATCAGTATTCTAACTGAATTTAGTTTTTATTCATTTTGCAGCCTATCTCTCCCCAACCAATCGGCCCCTTTGAATAACTTCAAATGATGCATCGGACCTGTCCAAAGATGCCGCAACATATCTCTTGCCTGAAGCTTTCCAAACTCGACAATCGAAGCTTCCCTTTCTTCAAAACCAACGCGTGACCACAGCTGTGAGGTACTCAAAGGCATGTTTCGCGCCGTCAACCCGTTCCATATTCAACCGTTATGGCATTATAGTCCTCCTACTTCTTTCTTCTTTTAAGTCACGGCAAAGTTTCGCAAAGGGGTAGTTTCATTTCTGGATGCACTGAGAGTTCATTTCTTCAGCTTCCTTGCAATCTGAAACCGCATTATTGCACTGTCATTGATTATGTGATTTTTGTATTGCAGGTTGCCAAGGCGACATCGGTTATTGTTGAGTCACGGATTCTGTGGGTTTTTCGAGTCAATGGAGATTGGAGAGGATCTTATTCTGTTGATGATGATTGAAGAAGAGTTGAGGATGTTGGTGAAGGTTGCAGGTTTTCAATTCAAGGTTGAAGTTGTTGTATAAAGATGAATTTTAAGATGGTGATGATCATTGAAAGTTTGAGGTTCTGAATAATTGAAGAAGATTTTCCAGCCCTTCTGTATTTCTTTTTCTATTACTCACATACCAGTTGCCCTTTTTTAGCTTCTGAGTTTTCTATAACTGAGTTCTGATAAAAATTCTGTAACTGAATCTGATAAAAAATTAGTAAGAGTTTTTGTTCTGGTTTGTACAACTATTTTCGATTAAGAGTTTTTTTCCTTTTTGTGATTCTGTTATTGGAAAGTTCCTATTTTTTAATGAATACATCAGTATGAGTTGGATTTGTATAGATCAATAAAAAAATAGAAATAAAAATGGTTTAATATGAATGAGATTGGATTTAGAATTTAGTTATGAATATTGTTGATAGAACTGAACAGAAAATGGGCTTGAACCAGATATGGCTAAAGTTATGGATAGCTTTGGGAAGGACATGTTTTCTATTATTATTCTTTTTGGACTAAATTTGGACGAATGGATGGATATTTGAATTAGAAGATAATATTAAAATGGACTAACTGAATATATTTTTGAGACCAAAGAATTTATAATTTTAATCACAAAAATGGATACATATTTGAGGGGATATAACATGACTTGGTTCTAACTCACTAAGATGGCTTTCCAACAATGGAAAAAAAATGAAAAAGAGTTTTGGTTAAAGGACAAAATATGGATTTAAAATGGATTTGACTTTAAGTAGACTACCAAGTGGATACAGAGTATGGTTAATTGGATTTTAAAGCCGAAATCATGAATGAGAGGTTTTATCACTAAAATGCCACAAATTTTCTCTAATTATCACCATGCCAAAGTGAACCTCACACTTGACCTTGAACTTGCGCCTTGAATAATGTTTGATGACTTGAATAATCATGCCTTGAACAATTTATCCTTGGACTAATTGGAAATGACATTCTCGAATGAAAACCTTCGTAGAACCCAAATCGATCCGCATACAACACATAAAACACCTTTAATCACCGTGATAGCGATGAGTCTAAAAATGGCGAAGCATGTGATGACCAAGATAATCCTTACATGAGGACCTTAATCCAATGAACATCAATTGAGAAACCTGAACTTTCTTGAGATGCACCCTCTTAATGAATACTGAAGAAAGTAATCTTGGCACTTGACGAACTTTTGACTGAGAATGCGCTCATGGCGAGGTGAGCTCAACCTTTGTCTCAATTTCGAGGTTAATATCCAGATGAATCACCTCCGAATAGGAAAATTTGAGTCACCAAAAAAATGTTTAATCCCATGCCTTATGAATTCAATGCAAATGCGTGATTGCGACTGCCACGACCTAATGGAATATGCAGATGAACGCGAAGCGATAAGCCAGTTAGTGGTAAAAAGAAATGAGGGCAAATTTTGAGGTATTACAGCTGCCCCTATTCAATCAACTGCAGACCTGAACAGATAATTGCAACAGCTTTTAGACATTCAAGGTATGGAGTGATTGAATACTCGAATAAAACCTGAAAATTTGCACACCGAGGGTAATGGAAATGCCATCTGCCCATTTATTATATTTATATCTTTTTTGATGTTTTTGACCTCTGAATAGGTAACGGGGATAGAACCAGGTGGAATAGAATCAATGCAATCACTGCGATTGCTGAACGAACCGAAACCACAAGGAGGGTGCCTGTTGGCGAAACAGGACTTAACGCAACATCAATCGATTTGCGACTCAAATAAGATCAACCGATCTAACACGGAGATGGTATCAACCGATCCATCCCGGAAAGCGAGAATGTAATATCATCCGATTTACAGCTCGAAGAGAAATGATATCAACCGATTCATGACTCAAATAAGATCAATCGATCTAACACGGAAATGGTATCAACCGATCCATTACCAAGAAACACGAGAATGTAATATCATCTGATTTACAACTCGAAGAGAAATGATATCAACCGATTCATGACTCAAATAAGATCAACCGATCTAACACGGAAATAGTATCAACCGATCCATTATCTTCGCACTGAGACGAGACCATTGTACTTAAATGGAGACTCGAAAGGAACGGGATCATTGTACTTAAACGAAAGCCCAAGACGCGACCGTTGTACTGAAACGGAGACACGAAAAAATGAGACTGTTGTACTGAAACAAGACTCAATGACGAGACCATTGTACTTAAATGGAGACTCGAAAGGAACGGGATCGTTGTACTTAAACGAGAGCCCAAGACGCGACCGTTGTACTGAAACGGAGACGCGAAAAAATGAGATTGTTGTACTGAAACAATACTCAAAGACGAGACCATTGTACTTAAATGGAGACTCGAAAGGAACGGGATCGTTGTACTTAAACGAGACCCTAAGATGCGACTGTTGTACTGAAACGGAGACACGAGGAAATGAGATTGTTGTACTGAAACAATACTCAAAGACGAGACCATTGTACTTAAATGGAAGGAATGGGATCGTTGTACTTAAACGAGAGCCCAAGACGCGTTCGTTGTACTGAAACGGAGACGCGAAAAGATGAGACTGTTGTACTGAAACCAGACTCAATTGGGGATAACAACAAGACTTGGTGGAAGCATCCACCCTGGGAAATGAAGTTGTATTCTGTGGGGAATATTTCAATCCGATTGGAGATGTAACGGGTCTTATGTAATATACCTCAAAACTGGCCCATGCTGGTATGCATATGTTCGGATTAATGGCGTAATGCTCCATGACGATGGAAATGCTACACTTTGGAGAATGCAAATGAAATGATGATTACTAGATGCAAATGCAAAAGGGGTCTCCCGATGAGGAGATAATAGATATCCCAGATGGCTTGACTGGGGAGGAACTGATGATCACTGCATTGATCGACTTAGTCCTTGTGAGGAGGAAACAACTCTGCGGGGAAAGCTGTTAATAATACACCGGCTCTGAACAGCCGCCATTGCCAAAAATAAATTGGACTTTGAGATTGGAGTGCCAAGACCCTGCTGGAGATGGACCTTTCTTGAACTCTGGTGGGGAAGTGAGGACCCCCTGGCTTGGCTGGGAACCAAAGGCATGACACTGCTGAGGAAACAATTGTTGGGGAGGCAAAACACTCCTTATATTGCTAAGAATTGCCCCTGTCTGAAGGGAAACTTCTGCTTGGGGATGACACCCACCTTCTTCTACCTTATTGAGAGAGACTTCAACTTCCACCTCTACTGGGGATGACGGAGGATGTCAATGATAAAGCTTCCTGCTGAAGATAAGAGTTCAAGTTGCCACTTGCTGGGGATAAGAACTAAATCCTCTCATGTTGGGAATGAGAGATGATGATACCCTTCTGCTCAAGAAGCAAACTTCCATTTTCCGCACTACTGGAGAAGGAATTGTCTAATGAGACTTGCTAAGGAATTTTGATCAATGAAACTTGCTGATGAAATAACTCTTGAAGTACTGTGCTGGCAATGGTTTTGCTTCTAGCCTCTGGGTTGATAGATCGCCAACCAACCATGATTGAATAATGGTTCTCTGAAATTTTCAACTCGCCTCAGATTAAGGTCCGTCAGAAGTAAATGTCTCAAGAGGATTTTACAGAAAACATGGCATATGAAATGCCTCAGTGTCTTCAAACTCTTGGAGAGATTCGTTGGATCTCGAAATAACTGCCCCAGACTGCATGGTCTGTGCAAGAATTTTCCTCGCGAGGATTCATGAAAAAACTCATATCACTGTGAGATAGTGTGTCCTAGTATTTTGAACCTTGGGTAGGTGCTTCTGATTAACCGTCTTCAGGAGAAAGTAACTTCCAGTGCTCTTGGGGTGGCCTGCCCCAGTACAAGTCTTGAAGTGATCACCTCTGAATGACTGCTTTGAAGAAAACACCCAGATCAACTATTCTTCGAGAGATTGGATCTCGAAGTGATTGCCCCAGTTTGGCTGAAATTTGACTAATGCTTCCGCCTGATGGCTCTTTGAGAGATTTGAATCTCGAAGTGATTGCCCCAGCTTGGCTGAATTTTGAAGAGATTGCTCGACATGATTGCCCCGGATTAGTTGGCTCTTACCAGGAATGTTGGGAAAGTCCCTACTCAATGGAGTTTTCTTGAAAAGTGCACCTCGACAGATTGTCCTTCGGAAGTTTCAGACTTCTCAACTTGGCAAGATTAAGCTTCTGGACTGAAGTTTCGTATGTGAATTTTTATGATGCCCAACAAAAATATGCAAGCAGAAAATGTTTATTCTAAGAATGAAAATTCTAATGCAACACACATGTTAATCTTGAAGTTTTACTGAAAAAGATGTCGCAAACCTTCGCGAGCGAGTCACTGGTTAAGATACGACATGAAAAAAAAAAAATTTTTGAATAATAGAAAGCATGCACATGCAACACCAACAAAGATCTTTCAACACCACTCATAGGAGTCAGGAACGCGGTCTCGTGGTAGTACGCTCTCAAAAATAACCTTGTTTCAGTTAGGACTTTTGAGGGTTGTATTGTGGCCTGGTTCACGGTTATAAAAACAAAGGATATAGGCTCGAAGTTTATTTGTGCCCACCCATCTTCGTGATGTTCTCCATTCCTATGTTCAGCTAGCTTTCACAAGCATTCACCTCTCAAAAAGGGTTTTGTGATGGTTGAGGAACCAATGACACTAACGGTTTTAAACACCAATTAGGTTGTCGTTTGGAGTCAGTCACCCCTTCACCTTTTGTGTCTGTATCACACGACTTTGTTCTTGTTCAAGGATCTTTCTTGTGTAATCCTTTTTGTCTTTTGCTTTTGCATTATTTTTCTTATCCCTAACTTTTGCCTGGACTGATTCTTGTGAATCTTTGATTGTGAAGTCCAGCGGGATGCCCTATTTTTTGCCTAAGTCGCTTGTTTTCAAGTTTCGACTTAGCGGGCTTTCTCATTCTTTTTTTTTCAATTCTTTTTTTTTTTTGAACAAATCGTGTGACACTGTTTGTCTTGAATGCTTTGCGAGGGTCGTGACTGTCTCACTCCTTTGTTGTTGAGGAATAACCATTGTGGTCTCCGGTCTTTGGACCTCTTGATTGGGATAACCATTGTGGTTTTTGGTATTTGGACCTCTTGATTTGGGTACAACGAAAGGTAATGGATCCTCAGATGTACATTCCTTTTTGAAATTTGAACGCTCGGTCAAACTAACTGATGCCTACCCTGCCCCTGGGTTAAGTGCGAGGGTTTTTTCGTGCAAAAAGAAACTCCTACTTCAAGGCTCAAACAGGTTAGCGAGGGTCTATCTCCCTTATATCTCCGGTGTTTAGGATTTGAAACAATGCCTGTACATCGTCAACAGGGTCTTTCTCAAAAGCGAACAATTAGAGTTTTTGCGTTTTCATTTCGTCATCCTCCCTGATAGAGTTTAAGCACAACAGTTGGTATTGCAATGCACATACACAAAATCATGAGTGAATACGAATGTATTACTTCAAGAAAAACATGTGCATTTTATTATGGTTAACATTCAAAAACAAATAAATTTCATGCATGCATACAAATGTTTAAACAAACAATATAAACTACAAATGAAAATGCAGTAAAGAAGTTGAACATTTCCATCATTGAGGAGACTTGATTCCGTCTGGACTTATTGCTTCTGAAGATGCCCTTGCAAACTAGGATGCCAATTTGATAAGGAGATTTCAATATGTGAGCAGACCTTCTGGCATGATGACCTTTGAGTCGGCCAAATTTTGCATCTTGTACTTGAACACATCACAATTGTCAATTGTATGCCTAAATGCCCCTGAGTGATACTTGCATCTAGCCTTCACATCATGGTGGTCATTATTGAGGAGGTTTGACTCCGTCTGGACTTATTGCTTTCGGAGACTTTCAGCAGTCAGTAGTCTGGATGTTTACTCAATCAAATTCGCGACCTTGTTTTTACCTTTGCCTCTGAAAGACTTGCAATCTTCAATTAAAAGGTCGGGTGCCCCAGAATGGTAATCATACTTGGCATTGAAACCCCAAAGGAAGCTTTGTCGGAGATGATCCTGATGCAATTAGCTCAACCACTCCGAATTTGCATAAATGAGGAAACTTGTTGCACGTACGTCATCAGAATATGATCAAACTTCTTCTCAAGTTGTTTTGGCCTTTACCCGTATTCTCTGGCCCTAGGACTCTCTTGGGAAGCTCCGGTCAGATGCTGACAAATGACATCTGGAGGGAAAAGGTTGATAAAGTTAATAGATAAGGTTGCTCGGAAAGATCTTGCACGATCTCCTGCCTACGTATCTCCATTGACCAATGGAGAATCAGAGCAGCGTAGTTCCCCTCACTAGGGATGAAAAATAGCTTCATTTCCTTGACACCACATTCTGGATTTCCATAACCAAACTCATCTGAGTCTTCACCTAGTTGACTTCCTCTTTCAACAGTTTCTGGTTCTGAAATAAAGCTTATACCTCTGCCCTGAATGGCCTCAGCTGGGTCTTCGTCTCATAACCTTCGCCCGAAGTTGCTTCAAATATATACCTTGATGATTGTGATTCAAGTTGTCCATTCTGATGAGAAATCAAGTCTGGAAAATAATTTGTCTCTGAATACCTGTCAAGAATGCAAGAATGTATGCAAATGCCATGTTCAATTATTTCTGAGGAATCTATCTACTTTGATTCAAGTTTTGATACAGAAAAATCCAACAACATGATTCGGATATGTGATCCACAGAAATAATTAAACATGTGTGCAGAAATGCTATGATGTCATGTATGCAACAGGCATGTGATCAATCATCTGATGCTGGTGTTGAGCAGTGAACCGACTGTCTGAATAGAACCATAATAGCGGCACCATCTCTGCATAGAACCTCCATAACTGAGAACCCAATAACTGTGGAACTGGATCACATAATAGAATAGTCACTGATGGTATTGAAGCTGAACAACGAGCCAAGAGTCTGTGGAGAGTCATAATAACAGTCACAATGTCAAGGTCACAATGGTAATCACAATAACAATCTCTCTGAATAGAAATCCCGGATCTCAGAATCAAAGAACCATAGAACACTGAACAATACTAACAACGTGGGTATGTTGAAGTTTAGGGTTCCTGCAAACCTGTAAACCCCTCCCAATCTCACGGGTGTGCTACTCGGGTCAACATCACGGACTCTCAAAGCCGAATAGCAATAATACGTTCACCATTTCCGAGAAATGGCTCATGACCAAATCAGGGAATCGGTTTGGCATTATGTACTACTCAGGGAAGTCTCAGTTGAGTCCGGAAAAACAAGCATCCCTCACAAGTCTCCAGCTTCAAGCACTGAGTCGAGAAACAATAGTACATTCATCCCGAAGGGTACAATACTATCGTCATACGATCAGTTTGCTTTAACTGAATCCTTATGAGAGAACCAGGCCATCCTATGCGAGTTCCCAGTGGGCCCTCGGATGTGAGTGGGTTTGCCAACAAATGTGGTCTGCCACTGTCATCACTGGAGAGGGATGTTTCCACAAAGGTTCTCAATGATCGGTCCCCTGACTGCACATAACTATCAAGGTAGCGCATTAACCCAGAAAGATTCCGGTATCAATACATTCCCGAGAAGGTCGCAAGTCAAGGTGTGGAACTCACTACTACCAACATAGCAAGATGCCATGAAGCCCAAGTGGAACCACTCTAAGTCCTAGGGTGCACTCGAGCCCCGGTTACGAGCTCATCTCACAGTAACTCCCAACCCACAGAAAAAATGAAAACCAGCACAGCCAGACAGTCCAGTATAATATGATGCATGGAAAATAAAATACTGAAAGCGGTAAATAAATGCGGTAAAGTAAAGCTGTAAATAAAAGCTGTAAATGAAAACAGTAAAGCTAAACTAAAGCACACAGCAACAAGCATATAAACACCCAAAGAAACAAAACCAAACAGGCGCTAGGATTGACTCTACAAGGGAAACCGGAAGAAAGCAAGTTGTTTCCCCAGCAGAGTCGCCAGCTGTCGCTCCCGGGATTTTCATCCTAGTACAAACGCGAAAGTGGCGCGGAAAGGTAGAGTCGCCAGCCAAACATTTTTATCCCGAAAGAATGGGAAAGGTAATGTTGCACAAACCTGAGGAAGAAGGAAAGGACAAGGTCCTGCGAACCAAAGATCTGAGTTCGGGAGTCGGTTACGAATTGAGAAGGTATTAGCACCCCAATCCGTCCGTCGTACCCGACGGGATCCACGCTTGCTTGCTTGTTTCAAAGGGTGAGAAAAATATAATTGCTGCTGAACAAATGAACCGCTAACTGGAAATGGAATGAAAAAGGAACTAAAATGAGAAAGGAATAAGAAAAGAGAATGAAAAGAAAGAGGGAAATGTATGGAAAATAAAGAATGTGCTCGAACGGGCCCTACCCCGCTGCCTACGTACCTCATCGGGATAATGAGGATCAGAGTCGACGTAGTTCGCCTAACCAAGGCGGGAACTATTTGTTTGTGTTTTTTATGCTGGAACTGCGTATGTCTATGCTCAGGTGTTGCAGGCTCGTCTGGTACGAGTGCGTTTACCGTCTTGCATGTGTGACAAGTCGTCGCGAGTTCGCGTTGTGAGTGAATGAGATGAGAAGAGAAGTTCCCGCAGGATAGTCGCTTGTTATTTGTTTTTGTCTTTTAAAAGAAGTGTTTTGAATTTGTTTGTGAACGGTCTTTTACCAAGGCCTATCCATCGCGGGAAGTATTTACACCTCGCCCCGAAACAGGACGCGTATAAACACTCCGCAACAAAGTCTCGTGTCGTACAAGATTGTTCGGTTTTTATTAAGTGTTTTATTGCTTTTCTTTTTGAGAAGAGAAAGAATGACTCAAGTTGCAAAAGGACAAAATCTAAGGGACTAAGACTCAATCCTAATTTTGTTTATTTATTTACAAAAGTGGTCCTATGGTTAATGGGGTTTTCTAATCCTAATGAGAAAACTAGAAGCTACTAGAATTCAACTTACTTCTTAATGAAGTAAAGTTGATTCTAAGAACAATGGGGAAACCTATACAAGTTATAAAAACCCAATGATAAGGCAAAACAATAAAATTGGACATAAGAAATAAACTTCTAAACAAAACCATTAAAGGCATTAAAAAATAGTCCTATTTTTATTTATTCTAGTTCTAATGACAATGAAACTTTAAGCCTAAGTACTAAATCCAAATCAAGCCTAATGTTCATTCTAAAAATTCAATTTAAACTAATCTAAGCCTATATTAAATTCTAAGACTAAATTTAAACTAAACCATATTTTTTGTACTTTATTTTTTAATGGCCTAAACTAATGGGAATTACACATAACTAATCCTAAGAACTAATATTCTAAAAAAATATCTAAACTTCTGGAAAAATTATGAAAATTAAACTATAGGGACCTAATACTATCTATAATATTGTATTAAAAGGGATTCTAAAAAATCATATTTTTACTATGCCTAAAAATTATTTGTTTTCAGCTAAGAATTAACCACTAATTTCTAAGGATTACACCACTAAAACCTAAGATAAAAGGTCTTAAAAAATCCACTAAAAATATCCTAAGCACTATTATGAGTCCTCTAATTACAGAAAAAAGAATGGCTCAAAAATCTTACTGGAAGTTACCTAAATAAAATCAACAAAATCCAGCACCATTAAAGGAAATCCAAATAAAGCTAATTAAAAGAAAATTCAGAATTAATTCGAAAAATAACCAAAATTCAGAAAACAAAAATGTCAAAAATTTCTAATTGGAATTAAAAACCTACTCAGATTTTTATAGAATTTTTCTAATCTTTTTCCTATTTTCAATGGAATTATTTTCTAACTATACAAAAATTTAAAAAAAAAAAAGAAAATGGTGCATTAAAGTGGCGTATCGAGATTACTTACTTGAATGACGTGCCGATTCTTCATACAAAAGAAATCCGAAAAAATCCCCAAGCAAGGTCTTGTAGTCTTCTATGAGCAAAATAAATGCCCATCTTCCATATTGACTTTGTGATGCTCCACCATAATCGAAACCGATTCAAATCGATCAAAAAACTCATAAACACTTTAATTCAAATTAACACTAAACCATAATTAAAATTCTCACTAAAAATATAATTAGGAATTAATAAGAAACTAATCCATGGATTGATCCACAAAAAAACATTTTGACAAGAAATTAACCAAAAATTTCTTAGCAATTTTTACAAAATAATAATAAATTTCCAACAACAAAAAAACAAAATAAGGGAGGTAGTTTAGCACAATCAGAGTGCAGGAAATAAGGTGGCCCAAGGCCCACATCCTTTACACAGTCCATAGAAGGGTGTTGAAGAAAAAACAGGGGTGCGGTCAGCAACCCGGAGGCCAAAGGCCCATCTTATTGCCAGCGAACGGGGGGTATGGACAGAAGAAATGATAGTGCAAATAGGGACCCGCGGAAATATGAGGCCCAAACCCAATTTTTGATAAATGAGAAACCCTAAGTCTCTTCTTCCTGTGAATCATCCCCTTCTCCTTCATACAATAACCGCAGCTCTTTCTTCTCCAAAGCATCATCGGCGAACACACCGTCACACCGACACTCCTCACAGTGGCGATTGCTTCCTTGATTTTATAAGCACTTCTTCTCTCAAGAAACCCTCACCGTCGAATGAACCAACAAGCCTCGCCGGCGCCGTCACTGTTACGTTCCATACACCCTCGTGAAACTATTTGGAGAAAGTATGGTGCTTCCTTAGATCGAAGAAGATGATCGAAAGAAAGAAAAAAAGACACAGAAGTAAGAATCGACTACTCCCTCTTCTTCTCCTTCGGTTTGAAATCCGCCGCCGACGACATCAATAATGCGCAGCCGTTACCCTTTCGTCCTCAATTGCGCTTATCTCCTCTCATCTCCTTCAATGGTCTCGCCGTCGAAACCTCTTACCCACACCGTTCTCCTCTTTGCTCATCTTCTCGACGCTCTCTCCCTCAACCGCAAGATCAACCACGACGGTGACTCCACCTCGCCATTTCTTATGCCTGTAACGACGTAACAGTTACGAACATGCCACACGCAACCCTATCGATCATGATCTCTTGTGTTTGCGTGACGACGACAACGGATGCAGGTGCGACTCGAGGATGAAGACGATGTTCGAAGGCTGAACTACGATTTGGTATTCCTTCTTTCTTAATCCTCTGAACCTGAGTGGTGTCAACTTATACCATTGATCGAAGTTCTTGCGTTGTTGTTGTGTTATAGCATTGATGAGATCGATTTGATTTGCAGGTTTTTTTTTGAAGTTTTTGGTGGAGATTGAGCAATTATGATTGTTGTTGATGAAGATTGCTGGCTTGACCGATCCTTGAATATGCTGGTTGAGGATTGATTGAGAGAAAAGTGAAGATTGTTCTGTGTCAATTCTTGGTGAAGTCGAAGATCGAAGTGCGCTTGTGTAAGTCTTCCTCTGCTTGAACTGCTGAATTTGCGAACCGATTCAAGGGACTTAGTGATGCATTCTAAAAGATGAATTTGCAGAAGATGATGAATGATGATGAAGTCGCAGTTTCGGTTATGGAGATTGCAGCTGTGCTGATGTTGTTTGCTGTATTGAATCTTTGTTACAGGTATTGGAGACCATGATGAAGATCGAAGGCGATGATTCGATCGTTGTTTTGGGATATCAAATATTGGAAGCAGAGTTGATGAAGAGAGTTCAGAGAATGATCTTGTGACGATGAAGTTGGAGAGAAGATGAAAAGAAAAAAATGGTTGAAGAATGGAAGAGAAGAATGATGAAGAGTGGAAGAGAAAAAAACTGGTGAAGAAGATTAGATGAAGTGTGGTGCTTCTGATTTATAGAAGTCACTCTTCTGGATCTTTCTGGATCCTTCTGGAATTTCTCAGGTGAGTTTGTTAGCAATATTCAGTTATGAATTCGGTTAAGACTCTGTCATGGCAATTATTTCGGTTATGATTTTTGATGGGCTTGTGAAACTGAAGATTTAGATTGAATCTTTGATGAGGCTGCAGATTCTTCTATGCTTTTCTGTTTCTGGGTCCCTTTTTTATAACTTCTAACTGAACTGAACTGTTTTGGCTTTTTTCTACCGAATTCGATGAGAGTTCAGAGTTAGTTTTTGATGTTTCTAATGGTTGTTTTATCAGTATTCTAACTGAATTTAGTTTTTATTCATTTTGCAGCCTATCTCTCCCCAACCGATCGGCCCCTTTGAATAACTTCAAATGATGCATCGGACCTGTCCAAAGATGCCGCAACATATCTCTTGCCTGAAGCTTTCCAAACTCGACAATCGAAGCTTCCCTTTCTTCAAAACCAACGCGTGACCACAGCTGTGAGGTACTCAAAGGCATGTTTCGCGCCGTCAACCCGTTCCATATTCAACCGTTCTGGCATTGTAGTCCTCCTGCTTCTTTCTTCTTTTAAGTCACGGCAAAGTTTCGCAAAGGGGTAGTTTCATTTCTGGATGCACTGAGAGTTCATTTATTCAGCTTCCTTGCAATCTGAAACCGCATTATTGCACTGTCATTGATTATGTGATTTTTGTATTGCAGGTTTCCAAGGCGACATCGGTTATTGTTGAGTCACGGATTCTGTGGGTTTTTCGAGTCAATGGAGATTGGAGAGGATCTTATTCTGTTGATGATGATTGAAGAAGAGTTGAGGATGTTGGTGAAGGTTGCAGGTTTTCAATTCAAGGTTGAAGTTGTTGTATAAAGATGAAATTTAAGATGGTGATGATCATTGAAAGTTTGAGGTTCTGAATAATTGAAGAAGATTTTCCAGCCCTTCTGTATTTCTTTTTCTATTACTCACATACCAGTTGCCCTTTTTTAGCTTCTGAGTTTTCTATAACTGAGTTCTGATAAAAATTCTGTAACTGAATCTGATAAAAAATTAGTAAGAGTTTTTGTTCTGGTTTGTACAACTATTTTCGATTAAGAGTTTTTTTCCTTTTTGTGATTCTGTTATTGGAAAGTTCCTATTTTTTAATGAATACATCAGTATGAGTTGGATTTGTATAGATCAATAAAAAATAGAAATAAAAATGGTTTAATATGAATGAGATTGGATTTAGAATTTAGTTATGAATATTGTTGATAGAACTGAACAGAAAATGGGCTTGAACCAGATATGACTAAAGTTATGGATAGCTTTGGGAAGGACATGTTTTCTATTATTATTCTTTTTGGACTAAATTTGGACGAATGGATGGATATTTGAATTAGAAGATAATATTAAAATGGACTAACTGAATATATTTTTGAGACCAAAGAATTTATAATTTTAATCACAAAAATGGATACATATTTGAGGGGATATAACATGACTTGGTTCTAACTCACTAAGATGGCTTTCCAACAATGGAAAAAAAATGAAAAAGAGTTTTGGTTAAAGGACAAAATATGGATTTAAAATGGATTTGACTTTAAGTAGACTACCAAGTGGATACAGAGTATGGTTAATTGGATTTTAAAGCCGAAATCATGAATGAGAGGTTTTATCACTAAAATGCCACAAATTTTCTCTAATTATCACCATGCCAAAGTGAACCTCACACTTGACCTTGAACTTGCGCCTTGAATAATGTTTGATGACTTGAATAATCATGACTTGGACAATTTATCCTTGGACTAATTGGAAATGACATTCTCGAATGAAAACCTTCGTAGAACCCAAATCGATCCGCATACAACACATAAAACACCTTTAATCACCGTGATAGCGATGAGTCTAAAAATGGCGAAGCATGTGATGACCAAGATAATCCTTACATGAGGACCTTAATCCAATGAACATCAATTGAGAAACCTGAACTTTCTTGAGATGCACCCTCTTAATGAATACTGAAGAAAGTAATCTTGGCACTTGACGAACTTTTGACTGAGAATGCGCTCATGGCGAGGTGAGCTCAACCTTTGTCTCAATTTCGAGGTTAATAGCCAGATGAATCACCTCCGAATAGGAAAATTTGAGTCACCAAAAAAATGTTTGATCCCATGCCTTATGAATTCAATGCAAATGCGTGATTGCGACTGCCACGACCTAATGGAATATGCAGATGAACGCGGAGCGATAAGCCAGTTAGTGGTAAAAAGAAATGAGGGCAAATTTTGAGGTATTACAGCTGCCCCTATTCAATCAACTGCAGACCTGAACGGATAATTGCAACAGCTTTTAGACGTTCAAGGTATGGAGTGATTGAATACTCGAATAAAACCTGAAAATTTGCACACCGAGGGTAATGGAAATGCCATCTGCCCATTTATTATATTTATATCTTTTTTGATGTTTTTGACCTCTGAATAGGTAACGGGGATAGAACCAGGTGGAATAGAATCAATGCAATCACTGCGATTGCTGAACGAACCGAAACCACAAGGAAGGTGCCTGTTGGCGAAACAGGACTTAACGCAACATCAATCGATTTGCGACTCAAATAAGATCAACCGATCTAACACGGAGATGGTATCAACCGATCCATCCCGGAAAGCGAGAATGTAATATCATCCGATTTACAGCTCGAAGAGAAATGATATCAACCGATTCATGACTCAAATAAGATAAACCGATCTAACACGGAAATGGTATCAACCGATCCATTACCAAGAAACACGAGAATGTAATATCATCCGATTTACAACTCGAAGAGAAATGATATCAACCGATTCATGACTCAAATAAGATCAACCGATCTAACACGGAAATAGTATCAACCGATCCATTATCTTCGCACTGAGACGAGACCATTGTACTTAAATGGAGACTCGAAAGGAACGGGATCATTGTACTTAAACGAGAGCCCAAGACGCGACCGTTGTACTGAAACGGAGACGCGAAAAAATGAGACTGTTGTACTGAAACAAGACTCAATGACGAGACCATTGTACTTAAATGGAGACTCGAAAGGAACGGGATCGTTGTACTTAAACGAGAGCCCAAGACGCGACCGTTGTACTGAAACGGAGACGCGAAAAAATGAGATTGTTGTACTGAAACAATACTCAAAGACGACACCATTGTACTTAAATGGAGACTCGAAAGGAACGGGATCGTTGTACTTAAACGAGAGCCTAAGATGCGACCGTTGTACTGAAACGGAGACACGAGGAAATGAGATTGTTGTACTGAAACAATACTCAAAGACGAGACCATTGTACTTAAATGGAGACTCGGAAGGAATGGGATCGTTGTACTTAAACGAGAGCCCAAGACGCGTTCGTTGTACTGAAACGGAGACGCGAAAAGATGAGACTGTTGTACTGAAACCAGACTCAATTGGGGATAACAACAAGACTTGGTGGAAGCTTCCACCCTGGGAAATGAAGTTGTATTCTGTGGGGAATATTTCAATCCGATTGGAGATGTAACGGGTCTTATGTAATATACCTCAAAACTGGCCCATGCTGGTATGCATATGTTCGGATTAATGGCGTAATGCTCCATGACGATGGAAATGCTACACTTTGGAGAATGCAAATGAAATGATGATTACTAGATGCAAATGCAAAAGGGGTCTCCCGATGAGGAGATAATAGATATCCCAGATGGCTTGACTGGGGAGGAACTGATGATCACTGCATTGATCGACTTAGTCCTTGTGAGGAGGAAACAACTCTGCGGGGAAAGCTGTTAATAATACACCGGCTCTGAACAGCCGCCATTGCCAAAAATAAATTGGACTTTGAGATTGGAGTGCCAAGACCCTGCTGGAGATGGACCTTTCTTGAACTCTGGTGGGGAAGTGAGGACCCCCTGGCTTGGCTGGGAACCAAAGGCATGACACTGCTGAGGAAACAATTGTTGGGGAGGCAAAACACTCCTTATACTGCTAAGAATTGCCCCTGTCTGAAGGGAAACTTCTGCTTGGGGATGACACCCACCTTCTTCTACCTTATTGAGAGAGACTTCAACTTCCACCTCTACTGGGGATGACGGAGGATGTCAATGATAAAGCTTCCTGCTGAAGATAAGAGTTCTAGTTGCCACTTGCTGGGGATAAGAACTAAATCCTCTCATGTTGGGAATGAGAGATGATGATACCCTTCTGCTCAAGAAGCAAACTTCCATTTTCCGCACTACTGGAGAAGGAATTGTCTAATGAGACTTGCTAAGGAATTTTGATCAATGAAACTTGCTGATGAAATAACTCTTGAAGTACTGTGCTGGCAATGGTTTTGCTTCTAGCCTCTGGGTTGATAGATCGCCAACCAACCATGATTGAATAATGGTTCTCTGAAATTTTCAACTCGCCTCAGATTAAGGTCCGTCAGAAGTAAATGTCTCAAGAGGATTTTACAGAAAACATGGCATATGAAATGCCTCAGTGTCTTCAAACTCTTGGAGAGATTCGTTGGATCTCGAAATAACTGCCCCAGACTGCATGGTCTGTGCAAGAATTTTCCTCGCGAGGATTCATGAAAAAACTCATATCACTGTGAGATAGTGTGTCCTAGTATTTTGAACCTTGGGTAGGTGCTTCTGATTAACCGTCTTCAGGAGAAAGTAACTTCCAGTGCTCTTGGGGTGGCCTGCCCCAGTACAAGTCTTGAAGTGATCACCTCTGAATGACTGCTTTGAAGAAAACACCCAGATCAACTATTCTTCGAGAGATTGGATCTCGAAGTGATTGCCCCAGTTTGGCTGAAATTTGACTAATGCTTCCGCCTGATGGCTCTTTGAGAGATTTGAATCTCGAAGTGATTGCCCCAGCTTGGCTGAATTTTGAAGAGATTGCTCGACATGATTGCCCCGGATTAGTTGGCTCTTACCAGGAATGTTGGGAAAGTCCCTACTCAATGGAGTTTTCTTGAAAAGTGCACCTCGACAGATTGTCCTTCGGAAGTTTCAGACTTCTCAACTTGGCAAGATTAAGCTTCTGGACTGAAGTTTCGTATGTGAATTTTTATGATGCCCAACAAAAATATGCAAGCAGAAAATGTTTATTCTAAGAATGAAAATTCTAATGCAACACACATGTTAATCTTGAAGTTTTACTGAAAAAGATGTCGCAAACCTTCGCGAGCGAGTCACTGGTTAAGATACGACATGAAAAAAAAAATTTTTTTTTGAATAATAGAAAGCATGCACATGCAACACCAACAAAGATCTTTCAACACCACTCATAGGAGTCAGGAACGCGGTCTCGTGGTAGTACGCTCTCAAAAATAACCTTGTTTCAGTTAGGACTTTTGAGGGTTGTATTGTGGCCTGGTTCATGGTTATAAAAACAAAGGATATAGGCTCGAAGTTTATTTGTGCCCACCCATATTCGTGATGTTCTCCATTCCTATGTTCAGCTAGCTTTCACAAGCATTCACCTCTCAAAAAGGGTTTTGTGATGGTTGAGGAACCAATGACACTAACGGTTTTAAACACCAATTAGGTTGTCGTTTGGAGTCAGTCACCCCTTCACCTTTTGTGTCTGTATCACACGACTTTGTTCTTGTTCAAGGATCTTTCTTGTGTAATCCTTTTTGTCTTTTGCTTTTGCATTATTTTTCTTATCCCTAACTTTTGCCTGGACTGATTCTTGTGAATCTTTGATTGTGAAGTCCAGCGGGATGCCCTATTTTTTGCCTAAGTCGCTTGTTTTCAAGTTTCGACTTAGCGGGCTTTCTCATTCTTTTTTTTTCAATTCTTTTTTTTTTGAACAAATCGTGTGACACTGTTTGTCTTGAATGCTTTGCGAGGGTCGTGACTGTCTCACTCCTTTGTTGTTGAGGAATAACCATTGTGGTCTCCGGTCTTTGGACCTCTTGATTGGGATAACCATTGTGGTTTTTGGTATTTGGACCTCTTGATTTGGGTACAACGAAAGGTAATGGATCCTCAGATGTACATTCCTTTTTGAAATTTGAACGCTCGGTCAAACTAACTGATGCCTACCCTGCCCCTGGGTTAAGTGCGAGGGTTTTTTCGTGCAAAAAGAAACTCCTACTTCAAGGCTCAAACAGGTTGGCGAGGGTCTATCTCCCTTATATCTCCGGTGTTTAGGATTTGAAACAATTCCTGTACATCGTCAACAGGGTCTTTCTCAAAAGCGAACAATTAGAGTTTTTGCGTTTTCATTTCGTCATCCTCCCTGATAGAGTTTAAGCACAACAGTTGGTATTGCAATGCACATACACAAAATCATGAGTGAATACGAATGGATTACTTCAAGAAAAACATGTGCATTTTATTATGGTTAACATTCAAAAACAAATAAATTTCATGCATGCATACAAATGTTTAAACAAACAATATAAACTACAAATGAAAATGCAGTAAAGAAGTTGAACATTTCCATCATTGAGGAGACTTGACTCCGTCTGGACTTATTGCTTCTGAAGATGCCCTTGCAAACTAGGATGCCAATTTGATAAGGAGATTTCAATATGTGAGCAGACCTTCTAGCATGATGACCTTTGAGTCGGCCAAATTTTGCATCTTGTACTTGAACACATCACAATTGTCAATTGTATTCCTAAATGCCCCTGAGTGATACTTGCATCTAGCCTTCACATCATGGTGGTCATTATTGAGGAGGTTTGACTCCGTCTGGACTTATTGCTCTCGGAGACTTTCAGCAGTCAGTAGTCTGGATGTTTACTCAATCAAATTCGCGACCTTGTTTTTACCTTTGCCTCTGAAAGACTTGCAATCTTCAATTAAAAGGTCGGGTGCCCCAGAATGGTAATCATACTTGGCATTGAAACCCCAAAGGAAGCTTTGTCGGAGATGATCCTGATGCAATTAGCTCAACCACTCCGAATTTGCATAAATGAGGAAACTTGTTGCACGTACGTCATCAGAATATGATCAAACTTCTTCTCAAGTTGTTTTGGCCTTTACCCGTATTCTCTGGCCCTAGGACTCTCTTGGGAAGCTCCGGTCAGATGCTGACAAATGACATCTGGAGGGAAAAGGTTGATAAAGTTAATAGATAAGGTTGCTCGGAAAGATCTTGCACGATCTCCTGCCTACGTATCTCCATTGACCAATGGAGAATCAGAGCAGCGTAGTTCCCCTCACTAGGGATGAAAAATAGCTTCATTTCCTTGACACCACATTCTGGATTTCCATAACCAAACTCATCTGAGTCTTCACCTAGTTGACTTCCTCTTTCAACAGTTTCTGGTTCTGAAATAAAGCTTATACCTCTGCCCTGAATGGCCTCAGCTGGGTCTTCGTCTCATAACCTTTGCCCGAAGTTGCTTCAAATATATACCTTGATGATTGTGATTCAAGTTGTCCATTCTGATGAGAAATCAAGTCTGGAAAATAATTTGTCTCTGAATACCTGTCAAGAATGCAAGAATGTATGCAAATGCCATGTTCAATTATTTCTGAGGAATCTATCTGCTTTGATTCAAGTTTTGATACAGAAAAATCCAACAACATGATTCGGATATGTGATCCACAGAAATAATTAAACATGTGTGCAGAAATGCTATGATGTCATGTATGCAACAGGCATGTGATCAATCATCTGATGCTGGTGTTGAGCAGTGAACCGACTGTCTGAATAGAACCATAATAGCGGCACCATCTCTGCATAGAACCTCCATAACTGAGAACCCAATAACTGTGGAACTGGATCACATAATAGAATAGTCACTGATGGTATTGAAGCTGAACAACGAGCCAAGAGTCTGTGGAGAGTCATAATAACAGTCACAATGTCAAGGTCACAATGGTAATCACAGTAACAATCTCTCTGAATAGAAATCCCGGATCTCAGAATCAAAGAACCATAGAACACTGAACAATACTAACAACGTGGGTATGTTGAAGTTTAGGGTTCCTGCAAACCTGTAAACCCCTCCCAATCTCACGGGTGTGCTACTCGGTTCAACATCACGGACTCTCAAAGCCGAATAGCAATAATACGTTCACCATTTCCGAGAAATGGCTCATGACCAAATCAGGGAATCGGTTTGGCATTATGTACTACTCAGGGAGGTCTCAGTTGAGTCCGGAAAAACAAGCATCCCTCACAAGTCTCCAGCTTCAAGCACTGAGTCGAGAAACAATAGTACATTCATCCCGAAGGGTACAATACTATCGTCATACGATCAGTTTGCTTTAACTGAATCCTTATGAGAGAACCAGGCCATCCTATGCGAGTTCCCAGTGGGCCCTCGGATGCGAGTGGGTTTGCCAACAAATGTGGTATGCCACTGTCATCACTGGAGAGGGATGTTTCCACAAAGGTTCTCAATGATCGGTCCCCTGACTGCACATAACTATCAAGGTAGCGCATCAACCCAGAAAGATTCCGGTATCAATACATTCCCGAGAAGGTCGCAAGTCAAGGTGTGGAACTCACTACTACCAACATAGCAAGATGCCATGAAGCCAAAGTGGAACCACTCTAAGTCCTAGGGTGCACTCGAGCCCCGGTTACGAGCTCATCTCACAGTAACTCCCAACCCACAGAAAAAATGAAAACCAGCACAGCCAGACAGTCCAGTATAATATGATGCATGGAAAATAAAATACTGAAAGCGGTAAATAAATGCGGTAAAGTAAAGCTGTAAATAAAAGCTGTAAATGAAAACAGTAAAGCTAAACTAAAGCACACAGCAACAAGCATATAAACACCCAAAGAAACAAAACCAAACAGGCGCTAGGATTGACTCTACAAGGGAAACCGGAAGAAAGCAAGTTGTTTCCCCAGCAGAGTCGCCAGCTGTCGCTCCCGGGATTTTCATCCTAGTACAAACGCGAAAGTGGCACGGAAAGGTAGAGTCGCCAGCCAGACATTTTTATCCCGAAAGAATGGGAAAGGTAATGTTGCACAAACCTGAGGAAGAAGGAAAGGACAAGGTCCTGCGAACCAAAGATCTGAGTTCGGGAGTCGGTTACGAATTGAGAAGGTATTAGCACCCCAATCCGTCCGTCGTACCCGACGGGATCCACGCTTGCTTGCTTGTTTCAAAGGGTGAGAAAAATATAATTGCTGCTGAACAAATGAACCGCTAACTGGAAATGGAATGAAAAAGGAACTAAAATGAGAAAGGAATAAGAAAAGAGAATGAAAAGAAAGAGGGAAATGTATGGAAAATAAAGAATGTGCTCGAACGGGCCCTACCCCGCTGCCTACGTACCTCATCGGGATAATGAGGATCAGAGTCGACGTAGTTCGCCTAACCAAGGCGGGAACTATTTGTTTGTGTTTTTTATGCTGGAACTGCGTATGTCTATGCTCAGGTGTTGCAGGCTCGTCTGGTACGAGTGCGTTTACCGTCTTGCATGTGTGACAAGTCGTCGCGAGTTCGCGTTGTGAGTGAATGAGATGAGAAGAGAAGTTCCCGCAGGATAGTCGCTTGTTATTTGTTTTTGTCTTTTAAAAGAAGTGTTTTGAATTTGTTTGTGAACGGTCTTTTACCAAGGCCTATCCATCGCGGGAAGTATTTACACCTCGCCCCGAAACAGGACGCTTATAAACACTCCGCAACAAAGTCTCGTGTCGTACAAGATTGTTCGGTTTTTATTAAGTGTTTTATTGCTTTTCTTTTTGAGAAGAGAAAGAATGACTCAAGTTGCAAAAGGACAAAATCTAAGGGACTAAGACTCAATCCTAATTTTGTTTATTTATTTACAAAAGTGGTCCTATGGTTAATGGGGTTTTCTAATCCTAATGAGAAAACTAGAAGCTACTAGAATTCAACTTACTTCTTAATGAAGTAAAGTTGATTCTAAGAACAATGGGGAAACCTATACAAGTTATAAAAACCCAATGATAAGGCAAAACAATAAAATTGGACATAAGAAATAAACTTCTAAACAAAACCATTAAAGGCATTAAAAAATAGCCCTATTTTTATTTATTCTAGTTCTAATGACAATGAAACTTTAAGCCTAAGTACTAAATCCAAATCAAGCCTAATGTTCATTCTAAAAATTCAATTTAAACTAATCTAAGCCTATATTAAATTCTAAGACTAAATTTAAACTAAACCATATTTTTTGTACTTTATTTTTTAATGGCCTAAACTAATGGGAATTACACATAACTAATCCTAAGAACTAATATTCTAAAAAAATATCTAAACTTCTGGAAAAATTATGAAAATTAAACTATAGGGACCTAATACTATCTATAATATTGTATTAAAAGGGATTCTAAAAAATCATATTTTTACTATGCCTAAAAATTATTTGTTTTCAGCTAAGAATTAACCACTAATTTCTAAGGATTACACCGCTAAAACCTAAGATAAAAGGTCTTAAAAAATCCACTAAAAATATCCTAAGCACTATTATGAGTCCTCTAATTACAGAAAAAAGAATGGCTCAAAAATCCTATTGGAAGTTACCTAAATAAAATCAACAAAATCCAGCACCATTAAAGGAAATCCAAATAAAGCTAATTAAAAGAAAATTCTAATTGGAATTAAAAACCTACTCAGATTTTTATAGAATTTTTCTAATCTTTTTCCTATTTTCAATGGAATTATTTTCTAACTATACAAAAATTTAAAAAAAAAGAAAATGGTGCATTAAAGTGGCGTATCGAGATTACTTACTTGAATGACGTGCCGATTCTTCATACAAAAGAAATCCGAAAAAATCCCCAAGCAAGGTCTTGTAGTCTTCTATGAGCAAAATAAATGCCCATCTTCCATATTGACTTTGTGATGCTCCACCATAATCGAAACCGATTCAAATCGATCAAAAAACTCATAAACACTTTAATTCAAATTAACACTAAACCATAATTAAAATTCTCACTAAAAATATAATTAGGAATTAATAAGAAACTAATCCATGGATTGATCCACAAAAAAACATTTTGACAAGAAATTAACCAAAAATTTCTTAGCAATTTTTACAAAATAATAATAAATTTCCAACAACAAAAAAACAAAATAAGGGAGGTAGTTTAGCACAATCAGAGTGCAGGAAATAAGGTAATGGCCCAAGGCCCACATCCTTTACACAGTCCATAGAAGGGTGTTGAAGAAAAAACAGGGGTGCGGTCAGCAACCCGGAGGCCAAAGGCCCATCTTATTGCCAGCGAACGGGGGGTGTGGACAGAAGAAATGATGGTGCAAATAGGGACCCGCGGAAATATGAGGCCCAAACCCAATTTTTGATAAATGAGAAACCCTAAGTCTCTTCTTCCTGCGAATCATCCCCTTCTCCTTCATACAATCACCGTAGCTCTTTCTTCTCCAAAGCATCATCGGCGAACACACCGTCGCACCGACACTCCTCACAGTGGCGATTGCTTCCTTGATTTTATAAGCACTTCTTCTCTCAAGAAACCCTCACCGTCGAATGAACCAACAAGCCTCGCCGGCGCCGTCACTGTTACGTTCCATACACCCTCGTGAAACTATTTGGAGAAAGTATGGTGCTTCCTTAGATCGAAGAAGATGATCGAAAGAAATAAAAAAAGACACAGAAGTAAGAATCGACTACTCCCTCTTCTTCTCCTTCGGTTTGAAATCCGCCGCCGCCGACATCAATAATGCGCAGCCGGTACCCTTTCGTCCTCAATTGCGCTTATCTCCTCTCATCTCCTTCAATGGTCTCGCCGTCGAAACCTCTTACCCACACCGTTCTCCTCTTTGCTCATCTTCTCGACGCTCTCTCCCTCAACCGCAAGATCAACCACGACGGTGACTCCACCTCGCCATTTCTTATGCCTGTAACGACGTAACAGTTACGAACATGCCACACGCAACCCTATCGATCATGATCTCTTGTGTTTGCGTGACGACGACAACAGATGCAGGTGCGACTCGAGGATGAAGACGATGTTCGAAGGCTGAACTACGATTTGGTATTCCTTCTTTCTTAATCCTCTGAACCTGAGTGGTGTCAACTTATACCGTTGATCGAAGTTCTTGCGTTGTTGTTGTGTTATAGCATTGATGAGATCGATTTGATTTGCAGGTTTTTTTTTGAAGTTTTTGGTGGAGATTGAGCAATTCTGATTGTTGTTGATGAAGATTGCTGGCTTGACCGATCCTTGAATATGCTGGTTGAGGATTGATTGAGAGAAAAGTGAAGATTGTTCTGTGTCAATTCTTGGTGAAGTCGAAGATCGAAGTGCGCTTGTGTAAGTCTTCCTCTGCTTGAACTGCTGAATTTGCGAACCGATTCAAGGGACTTAGTGATGCATTCTAAAAGATGAATTTGCAGAAGATGATGAATGATGATGAAGTCGCAGTTTCGGTTATGGAGATTGCAGCTGTGCTGATGTTGTTTGCTGTGTTGAATCTTTGTTACAGGTATTGGAGACCATGA
Organism: Lathyrus aphaca; assembly: GCA_963966055.1. Lineage (NCBI taxonomy): Eukaryota > Viridiplantae > Streptophyta > Magnoliopsida > Fabales > Fabaceae > Lathyrus > Lathyrus aphaca. The sequence continues at coordinate 46,467,385 of OZ014523.1, forward strand.
TGAAGATCGAAGGCGATGATTCGATCGTTGTTTTGGGATATCAAATATTGGAAGCAAAGTTGATGAAGAGAGTTCAGAGAATGATCTTGTGACGATGAAGTTGGAGAGAAGATGAAAAGAAAAAAATGGTTGAAGAATGGAAGAGAAGAATGATGAAGAGTGGAAGAGAAAAAAACTGGTGAAGAAGATTAGATGAAGTGTGGTGCTTCTGATTTATAGAAGTCACTCTTCTGGATCTTTCTGGATCCTTCTGGAATTTCTCAGGTGAGTTTGTTAGCAATATTCAGTTATGAATTCGGTTAAGACTCTGTCATGGCAATTATTTCGGTTATGATTTTTGATGGGCTTGTGAAACTGAAGATTTAGATTGAATCTTTGATGAGGCTGCAGATTCTTCTATGCTTTTCTGTTTCTGGGTCCCTTTTTTATAACTTCTAACTGAACTGAACTGTTTTGGCTTTTTTCTACCGAATTCGAGGAGAGTTCAGAGTTAGTTTTTGATGTTTCTAATGGTTGTTATATCAGTATTCTAACTGAATTTAGTTTTTATTCATTTTACAGCCTATCTCTCCCCAACCGATCGGCCCCTTTGAATAACTTCAAATGATGCATCGGACCTGTCCAAAGATGCCGCAACATATCTCTTGCCTGAAGCTTTCCAAACTCGACAATCGAAGCTTCCCTTTCTTCAAAACCAACGCGTGACCACAGCTGTGAGGTACTCAAAGGCATGTTTCGCGCCGTCAACCCGTTCCATATTCAACCGTTCTGGCATTGGAGTCCTCCTGCTTCTTTCTTCTTTTAAGTCACGGCAAAGTTTCGCAAAGGGGTAGTTTCATTTCTGGATGCACTGAGAGTTCATTTCTTCAGATTCCTTGCAATCTGAAACCGCATTATTGCACTGTCATTGATTATGTGATTTTTGTATTGCAGGTTGCCAAGGCGACATCGGTTATTGTTGAGTCACGGATTCTGTGGGTTTTTCGAGTCAATGGAGATTGGAGAGGATCTTATTCTGTTGATGATGATTGAAGAAGAGTTGAGGATGTTGGTGAAGGTTGCAGGTTTTCAATTCAAGGTTGAAGTTGTTGTATAAAGATGAATTTTAAGATGGTGATGATCATTGAAAGTTTGAGGTTCTGAATAATTGAAGAAGATTTTCCAGCCCTTCTGTATTTCTTTTTCTATTATTCACATACCAGTTGCCCTTTTTTAGCTTCTGAGTTTTCTATAACTGAGTTCTGATAAAAATTCTGTAACTGAAATAAATAAAAAATTAGTAAGAGGTTTTGTTCTGGTTTGTACAACTATTTTCGATTAAGAGTTTTTTTCCTTTTTGTGATTCTGTTATTGGAAAGTTCCTATTTTTTAATGAATACATCAGTATGAGTTGGATTTGTATAGATCAATAAAAAATAGAAATAAAAATGGTTTAATATGAATGAGATTGGATTTAGAATTTAGTTATGAATGTTGTTGATAGAACTGAACAGAAAATGGGCTTGAACCAGATATGGCTAAAGTTATGGATAGCTTTGGGAAGGACATGTTTTCTATTATTATTCTTTTTGGACTAAATTTGGACGAATGGATGGATATTTGAATTAGAAGATAATATTAAAATGGACTAACTGAATATATTTTTGAGACCAAAGAATTTATAATTTTAATCACAAAAATGGATACATATTTGAGGGGATATAACATGACTTGGTTCTAACTCACTAAGATGGCTTTCCAACAATGGAAAAAAAATGAAAAAGAGTTTTGGTTAAAGGACAAAATATGGATTTAAAATGGATTTGACTTTAAGTAGACTACCAAGTGGATACAGAGTATGGTTAATTGGATTTTAAAGCCGAAATCATGAATGAGAGGTTTTATCACTAAAATGCCACAAATTTTCTCTAATTATCACCATGCCAAAGTGAACCTCACACTTGACCTTGAACTTGCGCCTTGAATAATGTTTGATGACTTGAATAATCATGCCTTGAACAATTTATCCTTGGACTAATTGGAAATGACATTCTCGAATGAAAACCTTCGTAGAACCCAAATCGATCCGCATACAACACATAAAACACCTTTAATCACCGTGATAGCGATGAGTCTAAAAATGGCGAAGCATGTGATGACCAAGATAATCCTTACATGAGGACCTTAATCCAATGAACATCAATTGAGAAACCTGAACTTTCTTGAGATGCACCCTCTTAATGAATACTGAAGAAAGTAATCTTGGCACTTGACGAACTTTTGACTGAGAATGCGCTCATGGCGAGGTGAGCTCAACCTTTGTCTCAATTTCGAGGTTAATAGCCAGATGAATCACCTCCGAATAGGAAAATTTGAGTCACCAAAAAAATGTTTAATCCCATGCCTTATGAATTCAATGCAAATGCGTGATTGCGACTGCCACGACCTAATGGAATATGCAGATGAACGCGAAGCGATAAGCCAGTTAGTGGTAAAAAGAAATGAGGGCAAATTTTGAGGTATTACAACTTCCATCATAACCTTCCCTCTTAACATATATAAATGATCTGAAAAGTCTCGTATCATTTCAAATAGTCCCCAATTAAATTTTATTTTGTTGACCGAAACTAGTGTATAATATACTATGATTTTTGACCGAAACTTGCATTTCGAAAATTTTCATAGAATCTAATTTCCGATGATTTTTTGCATGAACTTCCATCATAACCTTCCCTAATAAAATATATAAATGATATGTGAAGTTTCGTATCATTTTGAACAGTCCCGGATTTAATTTGATTTTTGACCGAAAGTAGTATAAACTAGTGTATAATAAATTATATTTTTTGACCGAAACTTGAATTTCGAAAAGTTTCATAGAATCTAGTTTTCTGATGATTTTTTTGCATGGACTTCCATCATAACCTTCCCTCTTAACGTATATAAATGATCTGAAAAGTCTCGTATCATTTCAAATAGTCAATAATTAAATTTTATTTTTTTGACCGGAAATAATGTATAATATACTATGATTTTTGAACGAAACTGGCATTTCGAAAAGTTTCATAGAATCTAATTTCAGATGATTTTTTGCATGGACTTCCATCATAACCTTTCCTCATAAAATATATAAATGATATTTGAAGTTTCGTATCATTTCGAACAGTCCCAGATTTAATTTGATATTTTACCGAAAGTAGTATAAACTAGTGTATAATATATTATGATTTTTTGACCAAAACTTGTATTTCAAAATTTTTCATAGAATCTAGTTTTCAGATGAGTTTTTTGCATGGACTTCCATCATAACCTTCCCTCTTAATATATATAAATGATCTGAAAAGTCTCGTATCATTTCAAATAGTCCCCAATTAAATATTATTTTTTTTGACCGAAACTAGTGTATAATATACTGTGATATTTGATCGAAACTTGCATTTCGAAAAGTTTCATAGAATCTAATTTTAGGATGAATTTTTACATTGACTTCCATCATAACCTTCCCTCATAAAATATATAAATGATATGTGAAGTTTCATATCATTTCGAACAGTCCCCTATTTAACTTGATTTTTGACCGAAACTAGTATAAAATAATGTATAATATATTATGATTTTTTGACCGAAACTTGCATTTTGAAAAGTTTCATAGAATCTAGTTTTCAGATGTTTTTTGCATGGACTTCCATCATAACCTTCCCTCTTAATATATATAAATGATCTGAAAAGTCTCGTATCATTTCAAATATCCCCAATTAAATTTTATTTTTTTGACCGAAACTAGTGTGTAATACACTATGATTTTTACCGTAACTTGCATTTCGAAAAGTTTCATAGAATCTAATTTTCCGTTGATTTTTTGAATGGACTTCCATCATAAACTAACCTCGTAAAATATATAAATGATATGTGAAGTTTCGTATAATTTAGAACAGTCCCCGATTTAATTAGATTTTTGACCGAAACTAGTATAAACTAGTGTTTAATATATTATGATTTTTTGACTGAAATTTGCATTTCGAAAAGTTTCATAGAATCTAGTTTTCTGATGATTTTTTTGCATGGACTTCCATCATAATATTCCCTGTTAACATATATAAATGATCTGAAAGGTCTCGTATCATTTCAAATAGTCCCCAATTAAATTTTATATTTTTGACCGAAACTAGTGTATAATATACTATGATTTTTGACCGAAACTTGCATTTCGAAATGTTTCATAAAATCTAATTTTTCGATGATTTTTTGCATGGACTTCCATCATAACCTTGCCTCGTAAAATATATAAATGATATGTGAAGTTTCGTATCATTTCGAACAGTCCCGAATTTAATTTGATATTTGATCGAAACTAGTATAAACTGGTGTATAATATATTATGATTTTTTGACCGAAACATGAATTTCGAAAAGTTCATAGAATCTAGTTTTCTGATGATTTTTTTGCATGGACTTCCATCATAACCTTCCCTCTTAACATATATAAATGATCTGAAAGGTCTCGTATCATTTCAAATAGTCCCCAATTAAATTTTATTTTTTTGACAGAAACTAGTGTATAATATACTATGATTTTTGACCGAAACTTGCATTTCGAAAGGTTTCATAAAATCTAATTTTACGATGATTTTTTGCATGGACTTCCATCATAACCTTCCCTCGTAAAATATATAAATGATATGTGAAGTTTCATATCATTTCGAACAGTCCCGAATTTAATTTGATATTTGATCGAAACTAGTATAAACTGGTGTATAATATATTATGATTTTTTGACCGAAACATGAATTTCGAAAAGTTTCATAGAATCTAATTTTAGGATGATTTTTTGCATTGACTTCCATCATAACCTTCCCTCGTAAAATATATAAATGATATGTGAAGTTTCGTATCATTTCGAACAGTCACGAATTTAATTTGATATTTGATCGAAACTAGTATAAACTGGTGTATAATATATTATGATTTTTTGACCGAAACATGAATTTCGAAAAGTTTCATAGAATCTAGTTTTCTGATGATTTTTTTGCATGGACTTCCATCATAATCTTCCCTGTTAACATATATAAATGATCTGAAAGGTCTCGTATCATTTCAAATAGTCCCCAATTAAATTTTATATTTTTGACCGAAGCTAGTGTATAATATACTATGATTTTTGACCGAAACTTGCATTTCGAAAGGTTTCATAAAATCTAATTTTACGATGATTTTTTGCATGGACTTCCATCATAACCTTCCCTCGTAAAATATATAAATGATATGTGAAGTTTCATATCATTTCGAATAGTCCCGAATTTAATTTGATATTTGATCGAAACTAGTATAAACTGGTGTATAATATATTATGATTTTTTGACCGAAACTTGAATTTCGAAAAGTTTCATAGAATCTAATTTTAGGATGATTTTTTGCATTGACTTCCATCATAACCTTCCCTCGTAAAATATATAAATGATATGTGAAGTTTCATATCATTTCGAACAGTCCCCGATTTAACTTGATTTTTGACCGAAACTAGTATAAAATAATGTATAATATATTATGATTTTTTGACCGAAACTTGCATTTTGAAAAGTTTCATAGAATCTAGTTTTCAGATGTTTTTTGCATGGACTTCCATCATAACCTTCCCTCTTAATATATATAAATGATCTGAAAAGTCTCGTATAATTTCAAATAGTCCCCAATTAAATTTTATTTTTTTGACCGAAACTAGTGTATAATATACACTATGAGTTTTTACCGTAACTTGCATTTCGAAAAGTTTCATAGAATCTAATTTTCCGTTGATTTTTTGAATGGACTTCAATCATAAACTAACCTCGTAAAATATATAAATGATATGTGAAGTTTCTTATAATTTAGAACAGTCCCCGATTTAATTAGATTTTTGACCGAAACTAGTATAAACTAGTGTATAATATATTATGATTTTTTGACTGAAATTTGCATTTCGAAAAGTTTCATAGAATCTAGTTTTCTGATGATTTTTTTGCATGGACTTCCATCATAATCTTCCCTGTTAACATATATAAATGATCTGAAAGGTCTCGTATCATTTCAAATTGTCCCAAATTAAATTTTATATTTTTTTGACCGAAACTAGTGTATAATATACTATGATTTTTGACCGAAACTTGCATTTCGAAATGTTTCATAAAATCTAATTTTTCGATGATTTTTTGCATGGACTTCCATCATAACCTTGCCTCGTAAAATATATAAATAATATGTGAAGTTTCGTATCATTTCGAACAGTCCCGAATTTAATTTGATATTTGATCGAAACTAGTATAAACTGGTGTATAATATATTATGATTTTTTGACCGAAACATGAATTTCGAAAAGTTCATAGAATCTAGTTTTCTGATGATTTTTTTGCATGGACTTCCATCATAACCTTCCCTGTTAACATATATAAATGATCTGAAAGGTCTCGTATCATTTCAAATAGTCCCCAATTAAATTTTATTTTTTTGACAGAAACTAGTGTATAATATACTATGATTTTTGACCGAAACTTGCATTTCGAAAGGTTTCATAAAATCTAATTTTACGATGATTTTTTGCATGGACTTCCATCATAACCTTCCCTCGTAAAATATATAAATGATATGTGAAGTTTCATATCATTTCGAATAGTCCCGAATTTAATTTGATATTTGATCGAAACTAGTATAAACTGGTGTATAATATATTATGATTTTTTGACCGAAACTTGAATTTCGAAAAGTTTCATAGAATCTAATTTTAGGATGATTTTTTGCATTGACTTCCATCATAACCTTCCCTCGTAAAATATATAAATGATATGTGAAGTTTCATATCATTTCGAACAGTCCCCGATTTAACTTGATTTTTGACCGAAACTAGTATAAAATAATGTATAATATATTATGATTTTTTGACCGAAACTTGCATTTTGAAAAGTTTTATAGAATCTAGTTTTCAGATGTTTTTTGCATGGACTTCCATCATAACCTTCCCTCTTAATATATATAAATGATCTGAAAAGTCTCGTATAATTTCAAATAGTCCCCAATTAAATTTTATTTTTTTGACCGAAACTAGTGTATAATATACACTATGAGTTTTTACCGTAACTTGCATTTCGAAAAGTTTCATAGAATCTAATTTTCCGTTGATTTTTTGAATGGACTTCAATCATAAACTAACCTCGTAAAATATATAAATGATATGTGAAGTTTCTTATAATTTAGAACAGTCCCCGATTTAATTAGATTTTTGACCGAAACTAGTATAAACTAGTGTATAATATATTATGATTTTTTGACTGAAATTTGCATTTCGAAAAGTTTCATAGAATCTAGTTTTCTGATGATTTTTTTGCATGGACTTCCATCATAATCTTCCCTGTTAACATATATAAATGATCTGAAAGGTCTCGTATCATTTCAAATTGTCCCAAATTAAATTTTATATTTTTTTGACCGAAACTAGTGTATAATATACTATGATTTTTGACCGAAACTTGCATTTCGAAATGTTTCATAAAATCTAATTTTTCGATGATTTTTTGCATGGACTTCCATCATAACCTTGCCTCGTAAAATATATAAATAATATGTGAAGTTTCGTATCATTTCGAACAGTCCCGAATTTAATTTGATATTTGATCGAAACTAGTATAAACTGGTGTATAATATATTATGATTTTTTGACCGAAACATGAATTTCGAAAAGTTCATAGAATCTAGTTTTCTGATGATTTTTTTGCATGGACTTCCATCATAACCTTCCCTCTTAACATATATAAATGATCTGAAAGGTCTCGTATCATTTCAAATAGTCCCCAATTAAATTTTATTTTTTTGACAGAAACTAGTGTATAATATACTATGATTTTTGACCGAAACTTGCATTTCGAAAGGTTTCATAAAATCTAATTTTACGATGATTTTTTGCATGGACTTCCATCATAACCTTCCCTCGTAAAATATATAAATGATATGTGAAGTTTCATATCATTTCGAATAGTCCCGAATTTAATTTGATATTTGATCGAAACTAGTATAAACTGGTGTATAATATATTATGATTTTTTGACCGAAACTTGAATTTCGAAAAGTTTCATAGAATCTAATTTTAGGATGATTTTTTGCATTGACTTCCATCATAACCTTCCCTCGTAAAATATATAAATGATATGTGAAGTTTCATATCATTTCGAACAGTCCCCGATTTAACTTGATTTTTGACCGAAACTAGTATAAAATAATGTATAATATATTATGATTTTTTGACCGAAACTTGCATTTTGAAAAGTTTTATAGAATCTAGTTTTCAGATGTTTTTTGCATGGACTTCCATCATAACCTTCCCTCTTAATATATATAAATGATCTGAAAAGTCTCGTATAATTTCAAATAGTCCCCAATTAAATTTTATTTTTTTGACCGAAACTAGTGTATAATATACACTATGAGTTTTTACCGTAACTTGCATTTCGAAAAGTTTCATAGAATCTAATTTTCCGTTGATTTTTTGAATGGACTTCAATCATAAACTAACCTCGTAAAATATATAAATGATATGTGAAGTTTCTTATAATTTAGAACAGTCCCCGATTTAATTAGATTTTTGACCGAAACTAGTATAAACTAGTGTATAATATATTATGATTTTTTGACTGAAATTTGCATTTCGAAAAGTTTCATAGAATCTAGTTTTCTGATGATTTTTTTGCATGGACTTCCATCATAATCTTCCCTGTTAACATATATAAATGATCTGAAAGGTCTCGTATCATTTCAAATTGTCCCAAATTAAATTTTATATTTTTTTGACCGAAACTAGTGTATAATATACTATGATTTTTGACCGAAACTTGCATTTCGAAATGTTTCATAAAATCTAATTTTTCGATGATTTTTTGCATGGACTTCCATCATAACCTTGCCTCGTAAAATATATAAATAATATGTGAAGTTTCGTATCATTTCGAACAGTCCCGAATTTAATTTGATATTTGATCGAAACTAGTATAAACTGGTGTATAATATATTATGATTTTTTGACCGAAACATGAATTTCGAAAAGTTCATAGAATCTAGTTTTCTGATGATTTTTTTGCATGGACTTCCATCATAACCTTCCCTCTTAACATATATAAATGATCTGAAAGGTCTCGTATCATTTCAAATAGTCCCCAATTAAATTTTATTTTTTTGACAGAAACTAGTGTATAATATACTATGATTTTTGACCGAAACTTGCATTTCGAAAGGTTTCATAAAATCTAATTTTACGATGATTTTTTGCATGGACTTCCATCATAACCTTCCCTCGTAAAATATATAAATGATATGTGAAGTTTCATATCATTTCGAATAGTCCCGAATTTAATTTGATATTTGATCGAAACTAGTATAAACTGGTGTATAATATATTATGATTTTTTGACCGAAACATGAATTTCGAAAAGTTTCATAGAATCTAATTTTAGGATGATTTTTTGCATTGACTTCCATCATAACCTTCCCTCGTAAAATATATAAATGATATGTGAAGTTTCGTATCATTTCGAACAGTCACGAATTTAATTTGATATTTGACCGAAACTAGTATAAACTGGTGTATAATATATTATGATTTTTTGACCGAAACATGAATTTCGAAAAGTTTCATAGAATCTAGTTTTCTGATGATTTTTTTGCATGGACTTCCATCATAATCTTCCCTGTTAACATATATAAATGATCTGAAAGGTCTCGTATCATTTCAAATAGTCCCCAATTAAATTTTATATTTTTGACCGAAGCTAGTGTATAATATACTATGATTTTTGACCGAAACTTGCATTTCGAAATGTTTCATAAAATCTAATTTTTCGATGATTTTTTGCATGGACTTCCATCATAACCTTCCCTCGTAAAATATATAAATGATATGTGAAGTTTCGTATCATTTCGAACAGTCCCGAATTTAATTTGATATTTGATCAAAACTAGTATAAACTGGTGTATAATATATTATGATTTTTTGACCGAAACTTGAATTTCGAAAAGTTTCATAGAATCTAATTTTAGGATGATTTTTTGCATTGACTTCCATCATAACCTTCCCTCGTAAAATATATAAATGATATGTGAAGTTTCATATCATTTCGAACAGTCCCCGATTTAACTTGATTTTTGACCGAAACTAGTATAAAATAATGTATAATATATTATGATTTTTTGACCCAAACTTGCATTTTGAAAAGTTTCATAGAATCTAGTTTTCAGATGTTTTTTGCATGGACTTCCATCATAACCTTCCCTCTTAATATATATAAATGATCTGAAAAGTCTCGTATCATTTCAAATAGTCCCCAATTAAATTTTATTTTTTTGACCGAAACTAGTGTATAATATACACTATGGGTTTTTACCGTAACTTGCATTTCGAAAAGTTTCATAGAATCTAATTTTCCGTTGATTTTTTGAATGGACTTCAATCATAAACTAACCTCGTAAAATATATAAATGATATGTGAAGTTTCTTATAATTTAGAACAGTCCCCGATTTAATTAGATTTTTGACCGAAACTAGTATAAACTAGTGTATAATATATTATGATTTTTTGACTGAAATTTGCATTTCGAAAAGTTTCATAGAATCTAGTTTTCTGATGATTTTTTTGCATGGACTTCCATCATAATCTTCCCTGTTAACATATATAAATGATCTGAAAGGACTCGTATCATTTCAAATTGTCCCAAATTAAATTTTATATTTTTTTGACCGAAACTAGTGTATAATATACTATGATTTTTGACCGAAACTTGCATTTCGAAATGTTTCATAAAATCTAATTTTTCGATGATTTTTTGCATGGACTTCCATCATAACCTTGCCTCGTAAAATATATAAATGATATGTGAAGTTTCGTATCATTTCGAACAGTCCCGAATTTAATTTGATATTTGATCGAAACTAGTATAAACTGGTGTATAATATATTATGATTTTTTGACCGAAACATGAATTTCGAAAAGTTCATAGAATCTAGTTTTCTGATGATTTTTGTGCATGGACTACCATCATAACCTTCCCTCTTAACATTTATAAATGATCTGAAAGGTCTCGTATCATTTCAAATAGTCCCCAATTAAATTTTATTTTTTTGACAGAAACTAGTGTATAATATACTATGATTTTTGACCGAAACTTGCATTTCGAAAGGTTTCATAAAATCTAATTTTACGATGATTTTTTGCATGGACTTCCATCATAACCTTCCCTCGTAAAATATATAAATGATATGTGAAGTTTCATATCATTTCGAACAGTCCCGAATTTAATTTGATATTTGATCGAAACTAGTATAAACTGGTGTATAATATATTATGATTTTTTGACCGAAACATGAATTTCGAAAAGTTTCATAGAATCTAATTTTAGGATGATTTTTTGCATTGACTTCCATCATAACCTTCCCTCGTAAAATATATAAATGATATGTGAAGTTTCGTATCATTTCGAACAGTCACGAATTTAATTTGATATTTGATCGAAACTAGTATAAACTGGTGTATAATATATTATGATTTTTTGACCGAAACATGAATTTCGAAAAGTTTCATAGAATCTAGTTTTCTGATGATTTTTTTGCATTGACTTCCATCATAATCTTCCCTGTTAACATATATAAATGATCTGAAAGGTCTCGTATCATTTCAAATAGTCCCCAATTAAATTTTATATTTTTGACCGAAGCTAGTGTATAATATACTATGATTTTTGACCGAAACTTGCATTTCGAAATGTTTCATAAAATCTAATTTTTCGATGATTTTTTGCATGGACTTCCATCATAACCTTCCCTCGTAAAATATATAAATGATATGTGAAGTTTCGTATCATTTCGAACAGTCCCGAATTTAATTTGATATTTGATCAAAACTAGTATAAACTGGTGTATAATATATTATGATTTTTTGACCGAAACTTGAATTTCGAAAAGTTTCATAGAATCTAATTTTAGGATGATTTTTTGCATTGACTTCCATCATAACCTTCCCTCGTAAAATATATAAATGATATGTGAAGTTTCATATCATTTCGAACAGTCCCCGATTTAACTTGATTTTTGACCGAAACTAGTATAAAATAATGTATAATATATTATGATTTTTTGACCGAAACTTGCATTTTGAAAAGTTTTATAGAATCTAGTTTTCAGATGTTTTTTGCATGGACTTCCATCATAACCTTCCCTCTTAATATATATAAATGATCTGAAAAGTCTCGTATAATTTCAAATAGTCCCCAATTAAATTTTATTTTTTTGACCGAAACTAGTGTATAATATACACTATGAGTTTTTACCGTAACTTGCATTTCGAAAAGTTTCATAGAATCTAATTTTCCGTTGATTTTTTGAATGGACTTCAATCATAAACTAACCTCGTAAAATATATAAATGATATGTGAAGTTTCTTATAATTTAGAACAGTCCCCGATTTAATTAGATTTTTGACCGAAACTAGTATAAACTAGTGTATAATATATTATGATTTTTTGACTGAAATTTGCATTTCGAAAAGTTTCATAGAATCTAGTTTTCTGATGATTTTTTTGCATGGACTTCCATCATAATCTTCCCTGTTAACATATATAAATGATCTGAAAGGTCTCGTATCATTTCAAATTGTCCCAAATTAAATTTTATATTTTTTTGACCGAAACTAGTGTATAATATACTATGATTTTTGACCGAAACTTGCATTTCGAAATGTTTCATAAAATCTAATTTTTCGATGATTTTTTGCATGGACTTCCATCATAACCTTGCCTCGTAAAATATATAAATAATATGTGAAGTTTCGTATCATTTCGAACAGTCCCGAATTTAATTTGATATTTGATCGAAACTAGTATAAACTGGTGTATAATATATTATGATTTTTTGACCGAAACATGAATTTCGAAAAGTTCATAGAATCTAGTTTTCTGATGATTTTTTTGCATGGACTTCCATCATAACCTTCCCTCTTAACATATATAAATGATCTGAAAGGTCTCGTATCATTTCAAATAGTCCCCAATTAAATTTTATTTTTTTGACAGAAACTAGTGTATAATATACTATGATTTTTGACCGAAACTTGCATTTCGAAAGGTTTCATAAAATCTAATTTTACGATGATTTTTTGCATGGACTTCCATCATAACCTTCCCTCGTAAAATATATAAATGATATGTGAAGTTTCATATCATTTCGAATAGTCCCGAATTTAATTTGATATTTGATCGAAACTAGTATAAACTGGTGTATAATATATTATGATTTTTTGACCGAAACATGAATTTCGAAAAGTTTCATAGAATCTAATTTTAGGATGATTTTTTGCATTGACTTCCATCATAACCTTCCCTCGTAAAATATATAAATGATATGTGAAGTTTCGTATCATTTCGAACAGTCACGAATTTAATTTGATATTTGACCGAAACTAGTATAAACTGGTGTATAATATATTATGATTTTTTGACCGAAACATGAATTTCGAAAAGTTTCATAGAATCTAGTTTTCTGATGATTTTTTTGCATGGACTTCCATCATAATCTTCCCTGTTAACATATATAAATGATCTGAAAGGTCTCGTATCATTTCAAATAGTCCCCAATTAAATTTTATATTTTTGACCGAAGCTAGTGTATAATATACTATGATTTTTGACCGAAACTTGCATTTCGAAATGTTTCATAAAATCTAATTTTTCGATGATTTTTTGCATGGACTTCCATCATAACCTTCCCTCGTAAAATATATAAATGATATGTGAAGTTTCGTATCATTTCGAACAGTCCCGAATTTAATTTGATATTTGATCAAAACTAGTATAAACTGGTGTATAATATATTATGATTTTTTGACCGAAACTTGAATTTCGAAAAGTTTCATAGAATCTAATTTTAGGATGATTTTTTGCATTGACTTCCATCATAACCTTCCCTCGTAAAATATATAAATGATATGTGAAGTTTCATATCATTTCGAACAGTCCCCGATTTAACTTGATTTTTGACCGAAACTAGTATAAAATAATGTATAATATATTATGATTTTTTGACCCAAACTTGCATTTTGAAAAGTTTCATAGAATCTAGTTTTCAGATGTTTTTTGCATGGACTTCCATCATAACCTTCCCTCTTAATATATATAAATGATCTGAAAAGTCTCGTATCATTTCAAATAGTCCCCAATTAAATTTTATTTTTTTGACCGAAACTAGTGTATAATATACACTATGGGTTTTTACCGTAACTTGCATTTCGAAAAGTTTCATAGAATCTAATTTTCCGTTGATTTTTTGAATGGACTTCAATCATAAACTAACCTCGTAAAATATATAAATGATATGTGAAGTTTCTTATAATTTAGAACAGTCCCCGATTTAATTAGATTTTTGACCGAAACTAGTATAAACTAGTGTATAATATATTATGATTTTTTGACTGAAATTTGCATTTCGAAAAGTTTCATAGAATCTAGTTTTCTGATGATTTTTTTGCATGGACTTCCATCATAATCTTCCCTGTTAACATATATAAATGATCTGAAAGGACTCGTATCATTTCAAATTGTCCCAAATTAAATTTTATATTTTTTTGACCGAAACTAGTGTATAATATACTATGATTTTTGACCGAAACTTGCATTTCGAAATGTTTCATAAAATCTAATTTTTCGATGATTTTTTGCATGGACTTCCATCATAACCTTGCCTCGTAAAATATATAAATGATATGTGAAGTTTCGTATCATTTCGAACAGTCCCGAATTTAATTTGATATTTGATCGAAACTAGTATAAACTGGTGTATAATATATTATGATTTTTTGACCGAAACATGAATTTCGAAAAGTTCATAGAATCTAGTTTTCTGATGATTTTTGTGCATGGACTACCATCATAACCTTCCCTCTTAACATTTATAAATGATCTGAAAGGTCTCGTATCATTTCAAATAGTCCCCAATTAAATTTTATTTTTTTGACAGAAACTAGTGTATAATATACTATGATTTTTGACCGAAACTTGCATTTCGAAAGGTTTCATAAAATCTAATTTTACGATGATTTTTTGCATGGACTTCCATCATAACCTTCCCTCGTAAAATATATAAATGATATGTGAAGTTTCATATCATTTCGAACAGTCCCGAATTTAATTTGATATTTGATCGAAACTAGTATAAACTGGTGTATAATATATTATGATTTTTTGACCGAAACATGAATTTCGAAAAGTTTCATAGAATCTAATTTTAGGATGATTTTTTGCATTGACTTCCATCATAACCTTCCCTCGTAAAATATATAAATGATATGTGAAGTTTCGTATCATTTCGAACAGTCACGAATTTAATTTGATATTTGATCGAAACTAGTATAAACTGGTGTATAATATATTATGATTTTTTGACCGAAACATGAATTTCGAAAAGTTTCATAGAATCTAGTTTTCTGATGATTTTTTTGCATTGACTTCCATCATAATCTTCCCTGTTAACATATATAAATGATCTGAAAGGTCTCGTATCATTTCAAATAGTCCCCAATTAAATTTTATATTTTTGACCGAAGCTAGTGTATAATATACTATGATTTTTGACCGAAACTTGCATTTCGAAATGTTTCATAAAATCTAATTTTTCGATGATTTTTTGCATGGACTTCCATCATAACCTTCCCTCGTAAAATATATAAATGATATGTGAAGTTTCGTATCATTTCGAACAGTCCCGAATTTAATTTGATATTTGATCAAAACTAGTATAAACTGGTGTATAATATATTATGATTTTTTGACCGAAACTTGAATTTCGAAAAGTTCCATAGAATCTAATTTTAGGATGATTTTTTGCATTGACTTCCATCATAACCTTCCCTCGTAAAATATATAAATGATATGTGAAGTTTCATATCATTTCGAACAGTCCCCGATTTAACTTGATTTTTGACCGAAACTAGTATAAAATAATGTATAATATATTATGAGTTTTTGACCGAAACTTGCATTTTGAAAAGTTTCATAGAATCTAGTTTTCAGATGTTTTTTGCATGGACTTCCATCATAACCTTCCCTCTTAATATATATAAATGATCTGAAAAGTCTCGTATCATTTCAAATAGTCCCCAATTAAATTTTATTTTTTTGTCCGAAACTAGTGTATAATATACACTATGAGTTTTTACCGTAACTTGCATTTCGAAAAGTTTCATAGAATCTAATTTTCCGTTGATTTTTTGAATGGACTTAAATCATAAACTAACCTCGTAAAATATATAAATGATATGTGAAGTTTCTTATAATTTAGAACAGTCCCCGATTTAATTAGATTTTTGACCGAAACTAGTATAAACTAGTGTATAATATATTATGATTTTTTGACTGAAATTTGCATTTCGAAAAGTTTCATAGAATCTAGTTTTCTGATGATTTTTTTGCATGGACTTCCGTCATAATCTTCCCTGTTAACATATATAAATGATCTGAAAGGTCTCGTATCATGTCAAATTGTCCCAAATTAAATTTTATATTTTTGATCGAAACTAGTGTATAATATACTATGATTTTTGACCGAAACTTGCATTTCGAAATGTTTCATAAAATCTAATTTTTCGATGATTTTTTGCATGGACTTCCATCATAACCTTGCCTCGTAAAATATATAAATGATATGTGAAGTTTCGTATCATTTCGAACAGTCCCGAATTTAATTTGATATTTGATCGAAACTAGTATAAACTGGTGTATAATATATTATGATTTTTTGACCGAAACATGAATTTCGAAAAGTTCATAGAATCTAGTTTTCTGATGATTTTTTTGCATGGACATCCATCATAACCTTCCCTCTTAACATATATAAATGATCTGAAAGGTCTCGTATCATTTCAAATAGTCCCCAATTAAATTTTATTTTTTTGACAGAAACTAGTGTATAATATACTATGATTTTTGACCGAAACTTGCATTTCGAAAGGTTTCATAAAATCTAATTTTACGATGATTTTTTGCATGGACTTCCATCATAACCTTCCCTCGTAAAATATATAAATGATATGTGAAGTTTCATATCATTTCGAACAGTCCCGAATTTAATTTGATATTTGATCGAAACTAGTATAAACTGGTGTATAATATATTATGATTTTTTGACCGAAACATGAATTTCGAAAAGTTTCATAGAATCTAATTTTAGGATGATTTTTTGCATTGACTTCCATCATAACCTTCCCTCGTAAAATATATAAATGATATGTGAAGTTTCGTATCATTTCGAACAGTCACGAATTTAATTTGATATTTGATCGAAACTAGTATAAACTGGTGTATAATATATTATGATTTTTTGACCGAAACATGAATTTCGAAAAGTTTCATAGAATCTAGTTTTCTGATGATTTTTTTGCATGGACTTCCATCATAATCTTCCCTGTTAACATATATAAATGATCTGAAAGGTCTCGTATCATTTCAAATAGTCCCCAATTAAATTTTATATTTTTGACCGAAGCTAGTGTATAATATACTATGATTTTTGACCGAAACTTGCATTTCGAAATGTTTCATAAAATCTAATTTTTCGATGATTTTTTGCATGGACTTCCATCATAACCTTCCCTCGTAAAATATATAAATGATATGTGAAGTTTCGTATCATTTCGAACAGTCCCGAATTTAATTTGATATTTGATCAAAACTAGTATAAACTGGTGTATAATATATTATGATTTTTTGACCGAAACTTGAATTTCGAAAAGTTTCATAGAATCTAATTTTAGGATAATTTTTTGCATGGACTTCCATCATAACCTTCCCTCGTAAAATATATAAATGATATGTGAAGTTTCATATCATTTCGAACAGTCCCGAATTTAATTTGATATTTGATCGAAACTAGTATAAACTGGTGTATAATATATTATGATTTTTTGACCGAAACATGAATTTCGAAAAGTTTCATAGAATCTAATTTTAGGATGATTTTTTGCATTGACTTCCATCATAACCTTGCCTCGTAAAATATATAAATGATATGTGAAGTTTCGTATCATTTCGAACAGTCCCGAATTTAATTTGATATTTGATCGAAACTAGTATAAACTGGTTTATAATATATTATGATTTGTTGACCGAAACATGAATTTCGAAAAGTTTCATAGAATCTAATTTTCTGATGATTTTTTTGCATGGACTTCCATCATAACCTTCCCTCTTAACAGATATAAATGATATGAAAGGTCTCGTATCATTTCAAATAGTCCCCAATTAAATTTTATTTTTTTGACAGAAACTAGTGTATAATATACTATGATTTTTGACCGAAACTTGCATTTCGAAAGGTTTCATAAAATCTAATTTTTCGATGATTTTTTGCATGGACTTCCATCATAACCTTCCCTCGTAAAATATATAAATGATATGTGAAGTTTCGTATCATTTCGAACAGTCCCGAATTTAATTTGATATTTGATCGAAACTAGTATAAACTGGAGTATAATATATTATGATTTTTTGACCGAAAGTTGAATTTCGAAAAGTTTCATAGAATCTAGTTTTCTGATGATTTTTTTGCATGGACTTCCATCATAACCTTTCCTCTTAACATATATAAATGATCTGAAAAGTCTCTTATCATTTCAAATAGTCAATAATCAAATTTTATTTTGTTGACCGAAAATAATGTATAATATACTATGATTTTTGACCGAAACTTGCATTTCGAAAAGTTTCATAGAATCTAATTTCCGATGATTTTTTGCATGGACTTCCATCATAACCTTTCCTCATAAAATATATAAATGATATGTGAAGTTTCGTATCATTTCGAACAGTCCCGGATTTAATTTGATTTTTGACCGAAAGTAGTATAAACTAGTGAATAATATATTATGATTTTTTGACCGAAACTTGTATTTCAAAACGTTTCATAGAATCTAGTTATCAGATGAGTTTTTTGCATGGACTTCGATTATAACCTTCCCTCTTAATATATATAAATGATCTGAGAAGTCTCGTATCATTTCAAATAGTCCCCAATTAAATATTATTTTTTTTACCAAAACTAGTGTATAATATACTGTGATATTTGACCGAAACTTGCATTTCGAAAAGTTTCATAGAATCTAATTTTCCGATGATTTTTTGAATGGACTTCCATCATAAACTTGCCTCGTAAAATATATAAAGAATATGTGAAGTTTCGTATAATTTAGAACAGCCCTCGATTTAATTAGATTTTTGACCGAAACTAGTATAAACTAGTGTATAATATATTATGATTTTTTTACTGAAACTTGCATTTCGAAAAGTTTCATAGAATCTAGTTTTCTGATGATTTTTTTTGCATGGACTTCCATCATAACCTTCCCTCTTAACATATATAAATGATCTGAAAAGTCTCGTATCATTTCAAATAGTCCCCATTTAAATTTTATTTTGTTGACCGAAAATAGTGTATAATATACTATGATTTTTGACCGAAACTTGCATTTCGAAAATTTTCATAGAATCTAATTTCCGATGATTTTTTGCATGAACTTCCATCATAACCTTCCCTAATAAAATATATAAATGATATGTGAAGTTTCGTATCATTTAGAACAGTCCCGGATTTAATTTGATTTTTGACCGAAAGTAGTATAAACTAGTGTATAATAAATTATATTTTTTGACCGAAACTTGAATTTCGAAAAGTTTCATAGAATCTAGTTTTCTGATGATTTTTTTGCATGGACTTCCATCATAACCTTCCCTCTTAACATATATAAATGATCTGAAAAGTCTCGTATCATTTCAAATAGTCAATAATTAAATTTTATTTTTTTGACCGGAAATAATGTATAATATACTATGATTTTTGAACGAAACTGGCATTTCGAAAAGTTTCATAGAATCTAATTTCAGATGATTTTTTGCATGGACTTCCATCATAACCTTTCCTCATAAAATATATAAATGATATTTGAAGTTTCGTATCATTTCGAACAGTCCCGGATTTAATTTAATATTTTACCGAAAGTAGTATAAACTAGTGTATAATATATTATGATTTTTTGACCAAAACTTGTATTTCAAAAATTTTCATAGAATCTAGTTTTCAGATGAGTTTTTTGCATGGACTTCCATCATAACCTTCCCTCTTAATATATATAAATGATCTGAAAAGTCTCGTATCATTTCAAATAGTCACCAATTAAATATTATTTTTTTTGACCGAAACTAGTGTATAATATACTATGATATTTGATCGAAACTTGCATTTCGAAAAGTTTCATAGAATCTAATTTTAGGATGATTTTTTACATTGACTTCCATCATAACCTTCCCTCATAAAATATATAAATGATATGTGAAGTTTCATATCATTTCGAATAGTCCCCTATTTAACTTGATTTTTGACCGAAACTAGTATAAAATAATGTATAATATATTATGATTTTTTGACCGAAACTTGCATTTTGAAAAGTTTCATAAAATCTAGTTTTCAGATGTTTTTTGCATGGACTTCCATCATAACCTTCCCTCTTAATATATATAAATGATCAGAAAAGTCTCGTATCATTTCAAATATCCCCAATTAAATTTTATTTTTTTGACCGAAACTAGTGTATAATACACTATGAGTTTTTAGCGTAACTTGCATTTCGAAAAGTTTCATAGAATCTAATTTTCCGTTGATTTTTTTAATGGACTTCCATCATAAACTAACCTCGTAAAATATATAAATGATATGTGAAGTTTCGTATAATTTAGAACAGTCCCCGATTTAATTAGATTTTTGACCGAAACTAGTATAAACTAGTGTATAATATATTATGATTTTTTGACTGAAATTTGCATTTCGAAAAGTTTCATAGAATCTAGTTTTCTGATGATTTTTTTGCATGGACTTCCATCATAATCTTCCCTGTTAACATATATAAATGATCTGAAAGGTCTCGTATCATTTCAAATAGTCCCCAATTAAATTTTATATTTTTGACCGAAACTAGTGTATAATATCCTATGATTTTTGACCGAAACTTGCATTTCGAAATGTTTCATAAAATCTAATTTTTCGATGATTTTTTGCATGGACTTCCATCATAACCTTGCCTCATAAAATATATAAATGATATGTGAAGTTTCGTATCATTTCGAACAGTCCCGAATTTAATTTGATATTTGATCGAAACTAGTATAAACTGGTGTATAATATATTATGATTTTTTGACCGAAACATGAATTTTGAAAAGTTCATAGAATCTAGTTTTCTGATGATTTTTTTGCATGGACTTCCATCATAACCTTCCCTCTTAACATATATAAATGATCTGAAAGGTCTCGTATCATTTCAAATAGTCCCCAATTAAATTTTATTTTTTTGACAGAAACTAGTGTATAATATACTATGATTTTAAACCGAAACTTGCATTTCGAAAGGTTTCATAAAATCTAATTTTTCGATGATTTTTTGCATGGACTTCCATCATAACCTTCCCTCGTAAAATATATAAATGATATGTGAAGTTTCGTATCATTTCGAACAGTCCCGAATTTAATTTGATATTTGATCGAAACTAGTATAAACTGGTGTATAATATATTATGATTTTTTAACCGAAACTTGAATTTCGAAAAGTTTCATATAATCTAGTTTTCTGATGATTTTTTTGCATGGACTTCCATCATAACCTTTGCTCTTAACATATATAAATGATCTGAAAAGTCTCTTATCATTTCAAATAGTCAATAATTAAATTTTATTTTGTTGACCGGAAATAATGTATAATATACTATGATTTTTGACCGAAACTTGCATTTCGAAAAGTTTCATAGAATCTAATTTCCGATGATTTTTTGCATGGACTTCCATCATAACCTTTCCTCATAAAATATATAAATGATATGTGAAGTTTCGTATCATTTCGAACAATCCCGGATTTAATTTGATTTTTGACCGAAAGTAGAATAAACTAGTGAATAATATATTATGATGTTTTGACCGAAACTTGTATTTCAAAAAGTTTCATAGAATCTAGTTATCAGATGAGTTTTTTACATGGACTTCGATTATAACCTTCCCTCTTAATATATATAAATGATCTGAGAAGTCTCGTATCATTTCAAATAGTCCCCAATTAAATTTTTTTTTTTACCGAAACTAGTGTATAATATACTGTGATATTTGACCGAAACATGCATTTCGAAAAGTTTCATAGAATCTAATTTTCCGATGATTTTTTGAATGGACTTCCATCATAATCTTGCCTCGTAAAATATATAAAGAATATGTGAAGTTTCATATAATTTAGAACAGTCCTCGATTTAATTAGATTTTTGACCGAAACTAGTATAAACTAGTGTATAATATATTATGATTTTTTTACTGAAACTTGCATTTCGAAAAGTTTCATAGAATCTAGTTTTCTGATGATTTTTTTTGCATGGACTTCCATCATAACCTTCCCTCTTAACATATATAAATGATCTGAAAAGTCTCGTATCATTTCAAATAGTCCCCAATTAAATTTTATTTTGTTGACCGAAACTAGTGTATAATATACTATGATTTTTGACCGAAACTTGCATTTCGAAAATTTTCTTAGAATCTAATTTCCGATGATTTTTTGCATGAACTTCCATCATAACCTTCCCTGATAAAATATATAATGTGAATTTCGTATCATTTAGAACAGTCCCGGATTTAATTTGATTTTTGACCGAAAGTAGTATAAACTAGTGTATAATAAATTATATTTTTTGACCGAAACTTGAATTTCGAAAAGTTTCATAGAATCTAGTTTTCTGATGATTTTTTTGCATGGACTTCCATCATAATCTTCCCTCTTAACATATATAAATGATCTGAAAAGTCTCATATCATTTCAAATAGTCAATAATTAAATTTTATTTTGTTGACCGGAAATAATGTATAATATACTATGATTTTTGAACGAAACTGGCATTTCGAAAAGTTTCATAAAATCTAATTTCCGATGATTTTTTGCATGGACTTCCATCATAACCTTTCCTCATAAAATATATAAATGATATTTGAAATCTCGTATCATTTCGAACAGTCCCGGATTTAATTTGATTTTTTACCGAAAGTAGTATAAACTAGTGTATAATATATTATGATTTTTTGACCAAAACTTGTATTTCAAAAATTTTCATAGAATCTAGTTTTCAGATGAGTTTTTTGCATGGACTTCCATCATAACCTTCCCTCTTAATATATATAAATGATCTGAAATGTCTCGTATCATTTCAAATAGTCCCCAATTAAATTTTTTATTTTTTTTGACGAAACTAGTGTATAATATACTGTGATATTTTATCGAAACTTGTATTTCGAAAAGTTTCATAGAATCTAA
Source organism: Lathyrus aphaca (assembly GCA_963966055.1). NCBI lineage: Eukaryota > Viridiplantae > Streptophyta > Magnoliopsida > Fabales > Fabaceae > Lathyrus > Lathyrus aphaca. The sequence goes on from OZ014523.1 coordinate 46,490,749, forward strand.
TTTTAGGATGATTTTTTGCATTGACTTCCATCATAACCTTCCCTCGTAAAATATATAAATGATATGTGAAGTTTCATATCATTTCGAACAGTCCCCGATTTAACTTGATTTTTGACCGAAACTAGTATAAAATAATGTATAATATATTATGATTTTTTGACCGAAACTTGCATTTTGAAAAGTTTCATAGAATCTAGTTTTCAGATGTTTTTTGCATGGACTTCCATCATAACCTTCCCTCTTAACATATATAAATGATCTGAAAAGTCTCGTATCATTTCAAATAGTCCCCAATAAAATTTTATTTTTTTGACCGAAACTAGTGTATAATATACTATGATTTTTGACCGAAACTTGCATTTCGAAAATTTTCTTAGAATCTAATTTCCGATGATTTTTTGCATGAACTTCCATCATAACCTTCCCTGATAAAATATATAATGTGAATTTCGTATCATTTAGAACAGTCCCGGATTTAATTTGATTTTTGACCGAAAGTAGTATAAACTAGTGTATAATAAATTATATTTTTTGACCGAAACTTGAATTTCGAAAAGTTTCATAGAATCTAGTTTTCTGATGATTTTTTTGCATGGACTTCCATCATAATCTTCCCTCTTAACATATATAAATGATCTGAAAAGTCTCATATCATTTCAAATAGTCAATAATTAAATTTTATTTTGTTGACCGGAAATAATGTATAATATACTATGATTTTTGAACGAAACTGGCATTTCGAAAAGTTTCATAAAATCTAATTTCCGATGATTTTTTGCATGGACTTCCATCATAACCTTTCCTCATAAAATATATAAATGATATTTGAAATCTCGTATCATTTCGAACAGTCCCGGATTTAATTTGATTTTTTACCGAAAGTAGTATAAACTAGTGTATAATATATTATGATTTTTTGACCAAAACTTGTATTTCAAAAATTTTCATAGAATCTAGTTTTCAGATGAGTTTTTTGCATGGACTTCCATCATAACCTTCCCTCTTAATATATATAAATGATCTGAAATGTCTCGTATCATTTCAAATAGTCCCCAATTAAATTTTTTATTTTTTTTGACGAAACTAGTGTATAATATACTGTGATATTTTATCGAAACTTGTATTTCGAAAAGTTTCATAGAATCTAATTTTAGGATGATTTTTTGCATTGACTTCCATCATAACCTTCCCTCGTAAAATATATAAATGATATGTGAAGTTTCATATCATTTCGAACAGTCCCCTATTTAACTTGATTTTTGACCGAAACTAGTATAAAATAATGTATAATATATTATGATTTTTTGACCGAAACTTGCATTTTGAAAAGTTTCATAGAATCTAGTTTTCAGATGTTTTTTGCATGGACTTCCATCATAACCTTCCCTCTTAACATATATAAATGATCTGAAAAGTCTCGTATCATTTCAAATAGTCCCCAATAAAATTTTATTTTTTTGACCGAAACTAGTGTATAATACACTATGAGTTCTTACCGTAACTTGCATTTCGAAAAGTTTCATAGAATCTAATTTTCCGTTGATTTTTTGAATGGACTTCCATCATAAACTTGCCTCGTAAAATATATAAATGATATGTGAAGTTTCGTATAATTTAGAACAGTCCCCGATTTCATTAGATTTTTGACCGAAACTAGTATAAACTAGTGTATAATATATTATGATTTTTTGACTGAAATTTGCATTTCGAAAAGTTTCATAGAATCTAGTTTTCTGATGATTTTTTTGCATGGACTTCCATCATAATCTTCCCTGTTAACATATATAAATGATCTGAAAGGTCTCGTATCATTTCAAATAGTCCCCAATTAAATTTTATATTTTTGACCGAAACTAGTGTATAATATACTATGATTTTTGACCGAAACTTGCATTTCGAAATGTTTCATAAAATCTAATTTTTCGATGATTTTTTGCATGGACTTCCATCATAAACTTGCCTCGTAAAATATATAAATGATATGTGAAGTTTCATATCATTTCGAACAGTCCCGAATTTAATTTGATATTTGATCGAAACTAGTATAAACTGGTGTATAATATATTATGATTTTTTGACCGAAACATGAATTTCGAAAAGTTTCATAGAATCTAGTTTTCTGATGATTTTTTTGCATGGACTTCCATCATAACCTTCCCTCTTAACATATATAAATGATCTGAAAAGTCTCATATCATTTCAAATAGTCAATAATTAAATTTTATTTTGTTGACCGGAAATAATGTATAATATACTATGATTTTTGTACGAAACTGGCATTTCGAAAAGTTTCATAAAATCTAATTTCCGATGATTTTTTACATGGACTTCCATCATAACCTTTCCTCATAAAATATATAAATGATATTTGAAATCTCGTATCATTTCGAACAGTCCCGGATTTAATTTGATTTTTTACCGAAAGTAGTATAAACTGGTGTATAATATATTATGATTTTTTGACCAAAACTTGTATTTCAAAAAATTTCATAGAATCTAGTTTTCAGATGAGTTTTTTGCATGGACTTCCATCATAACCTTCCCTCTTAATATATATAAATGATCTTAAATGTCTCGTATCATTTCAAATAGTCCCCAATTAATTTTTTTATTTTTTTTGACGAAACTAGTGTATAATATACTGTGATATTTGATCGAAACTTGTATTTCGAAAAGTTTCATAGAATCTAATTTTAGGATGATTTTTTGCATTGACTTCCATCATAACCTTCCCTCGTAAAATATATAAATGATATGTGAAGTTTCATATCATTTCAAACAGTCCCCGATTTAACTTGATTTTTGACCGAAACTAGTATAAAATAATGTATAATATATTATGATTTTTTGACCGAAACTTGCATTTTGAAAAGTTTCATAGAATCTAGTTTTCAGATGTTTTTTGCATGGACTTCCATCATAACCTTCCCTCTTAACATATATAAATGATCTGAAAAGTCTCGTATCATTTCAAATAGTCCCCAATAAAATTTTATTTTTTTGACCGAAACTAGTGTATAATACACTATGAGTTCTTACCGTAACTTGCATTTCGAAAAGTTTCATAGAATCTAATTTTCCGTTGATTTTTTGAATGGACTTCCATCATAAACTTGCCTCGTAAAATATATAAATGATATGTGAAGTTTCGTATAATTTAGAACAGTCCCCGATTTAATTAGATTTTTGACCGAAACTAGTATAAACTAGTGTATAATATATTATGATTTTTTGACTGAAATTTGCATTTCGAAAAGTTTCATAGAATCTAGTTTTCTGATGATTTTTTTGCATGGACTTCCATCATAATCTTCCCTGTTAACATATATAAATGATCTGAAAGGTCTCGTATCATTTCAAATAGTCCCCAATTAAATTTTATATTTTTGACCGAAACTAGTGTATAATATACTATGATTTTTGACCGAAACTTGCATTTCGAAATGTTTCATAAAATCTAATTTTTCGATGATTTTTTGCATGGACTTCCATCATAACCTTGCCTCGTAAAATATATAAATGATATGTGAAGTTTCATATCATTTCGAACAGTCCCGAATTTAATTTGATATTTGATCGAAACTAGTATAAACTGGTGTATAATATATTATGATTTTTTGACCGAAACATGAATTTCGAAAAGTTTCATAGAATCTAGTTTTCTGATGATTTTTTTGCATGGACTTCCATCATAACCTTCCCTCTTAACATATATAAATGATCTGAAAAGTCTCATATCATTTCAAATAGTCAATAATTAAATTTTATTTTGTTGACCGGAAATAATGTATAATATACTATGATTTTTGAACGAAACTGGCATTTCGAAAAGTTTCATAAAATCTAATTTCCGATGATTTTTTGCATGGACTTCCATCATAACCTTTCCTCATAAAATATATAAATGATATTTGAAATCTCGTATCATTTCGAACAGTCCCGGATTTAATTTGATTTTTTACCGAAAGTAGTATAAACTGGTGTATAATATATTACGATTTTTTGACCAAAACTTGTATTTCAAAAATTTTCATAGAATCTAGTTTTCAGATGAGTTTTTTGCATGGACTTCCATCATAACCTTCCCTCTTAATATATATAAATGATCTTAAATGTCTCGTATCATTTCAAATAGTCCCCAATTAATTTTTTTATTTTTTTTGACGAAACTAGTGTATAATATACTGTGATATTTGATCGAAACTTGTATTTCGAAAAGTTTCATAGAATCTAATTTTAGGATGATTTTTTGAATTGACTTCCATCATAACCTTCCCTCGTAAAATATATAAATGATATGTGAAGTTTCATATCATTTCGAACAGTCCCCGATTTAACTTGATTTTTGACCGAAACTAGTATAAAATAATGTATAATATATTATGATTTTTTGACCGAAACTTGCATTTTGAAAAGTTTCATAGAATCTAGTTTTCAGATGTTTTTTGCATGGACTTCCATCATAACCTTCCCTCTTAACATATATAAATGATCTGAAAAGTCTCGTATCATTTCAAATAGTCCCCAATAAAATTTTATTTTTTTGACCGAAACTAGTGTATAATACACTATGAGTTCTTACCGTAACTTGCATTTCGAAAAGTTTCATAGAATCTAATTTTCCGTTGATTTTTTGAATGGACTTCCATCATAAACTTGCCTCGTAAAATATATAAATGATATGTGAAGTTTCGTATAATTTAGAACAGTCCCCGATTTAATTAGATTTTTGACCGAAACTAGTATAAACTAGTGTATAATATATTATGATTTTTTGACTGAAATTTGCATTTCGAAAAGTTTCATAGAATCTAGTTTTCTGATGATTTTTTTGCATGGACTTCCATCATAATCTTCCCTGTTAACATATATAAATGATCTGAAAGGTCTCGTATCATTTCAAATAGTCCCCAATTAAATTTTATATTTTTGACCGAAACTAGTGTATAATATACTATGATTTTTGACCGAAACTTGCATTTCGAAATGTTTCATAAAATCTAATTTTTCGATGATTTTTTGCATGGACTTCCATCATAACCTTGCCTCGTAAAATATATAAATGATATGTGAAGTTTCATATCATTTCGAACAGTCCCGAATTTAATTTGATATTTGATCGAAACTAGTATAAACTGGTGTATAATATATTATGATTTTTTGACCGAAACATGAATTTCGAAAAGTTTCATAGAATCTAGTTTTCTGATGATTTTTTTGCATGGACTTCCATCATAACCTTCCCTCTTAACATATATAAATGATCTGAAAAGTCTCATATCATTTCAAATAGTCAATAATTAAATTTTATTTTGTTGACCGGAAATAATGTATAATATACTATGATTTTTGAACGAAACTGGCATTTCGAAAAGTTTCATAAAATCTAATTTCCGATGATTTTTTGCATGGACTTCCATCATAACCTTTCCTCATAAAATATATAAATGATATTTGAAATCTCGTATCATTTCGAACAGTCCCGGATTTAATTTGATTTTTTACCGAAAGTAGTATAAACTGGTGTATAATATATTATGATTTTTTGACCAAAACTTGTATTTCAAAAATTTTCATAGAATCTAGTTTTCAGATGAGTTTTTTGCATGGACTTCCATCATAACCTTCCCTCTTAATATATATAAATGATCTTAAATGTCTCGTATCATTTCAAATAGTCCCCAATTAATTTTTTTATTTTTTTTGACGAAACTAGTGTATAATATACTGTGATATTTGATCGAAACTTGTATTTCGAAAAGTTTCATAGAATCTAATTTTAGGATGATTTTTTGCATTGACTTCCATCATAACCTTCCCTCGTAAAATATATAAATGATATGTGAAGTTTCATATCATTTCGAACAGTCCCCGATTTAACTTGATTTTTGACCGAAACTAGTATAAAATAATGTATAATATATTATGATTTTTTGACCGAAACTTGCATTTTGAAAAGTTTCATAGAATCTAGTTTTCAGATGTTTTTTGCATGGACTTCCATCATAACCTTCCCTCTTAACATATATAAATGATCTGAAAAGTCTCGTATCATTTCAAATAGTCCCCAATAAAATTTTATTTTTTTGACCGAAACTAGTGTATAATACACTATGAGTTCTTACCGTAACTTGCATTTCGAAAAGTTTCATAGAATCTAATTTTCCGTTGATTTTTTGAATGGACTTCCATCATAAACTTGCCTCGTAAAATATATAAATGATATGTGAAGTTTCGTATAATTTAGAACAGTCCCCGATTTAATTAGATTTTTGACCGAAACTAGTATAAACTAGTGTATAATATATTATGATTTTTTGACTGAAATTTGCATTTCGAAAAGTTTCATAGAATCTAGTTTTCTGATGATTTTTTTGCATGGACTTCCATCATAATCTTCCCTGTTAACATATATAAATGATCTGAAAGGTCTCGTATCATTTCAAATAGTCCCCAATTAAATTTTATATTTTTGACCGAAACTAGTGTATAATATACTATGATTTTTGACCGAAACTTGCATTTCGAAATGTTTCATAAAATCTAATTTTTCGATGATTTTTTGCATGGACTTCCATCATAACCTTGCCTCGTAAAATATATAAATGATATGTGAAGTTTCATATCATTTCGAACAGTCCCGAATTTAATTTGATATTTGATCGAAACTAGTATAAACTGGTGTATAATATATTATGATTTTTTGACCGAAACATGAATTTCGAAAAGTTTCATAGAATCTAGTTTTCTGATGATTTTTTTGCATGGACTTCCATCATAACCTTCCCTCTTAACATATATAAATGATCTGAAAAGTCTCATATCATTTCAAATAGTCAATAATTAAATTTTATTTTGTTGACCGGAAATAATGTATAATATACTATGATTTTTGAACGAAACTGGCATTTCGAAAAGTTTCATAAAATCTAATTTCCGATGATTTTTTGCATGGACTTCCATCATAACCTTTCCTCATAAAATATATAAATGATATTTGAAATCTCGTATCATTTCGAACAGTCCCGGATTTAATTTGATTTTTTACCGAAAGTAGTATAAACTGGTGTATAATATATTACGATTTTTTGACCAAAACTTGTATTTCAAAAATTTTCATAGAATCTAGTTTTCAGATGAGTTTTTTGCATGGACTTCCATCATAACCTTCCCTCTTAATATATATAAATGATCTTAAATGTCTCGTATCATTTCAAATAGTCCCCAATTAATTTTTTTATTTTTTTTGACGAAACTAGTGTATAATATACTGTGATATTTGATCGAAACTTGTATTTCGAAAAGTTTCATAGAATCTAATTTTAGGATGATTTTTTGCATTGACTTCCATCATAACCTTCCCTCGTAAAATATATAAATGATATGTGAAGTTTCATATCATTTCAAACAGTCCCCGATTTAACTTGATTTTTGACCGAAACTAGTATAAAATAATGTATAATATATTATGATTTTTTGACCGAAACTTGCATTTTGAAAAGTTTCATAGAATCTAGTTTTCAGATGTTTTTTGCATGGACTTCCATCATAACCTTCCCTCTTAACATATATAAATGATCTGAAAAGTCTCGTATCATTTCAAATAGTCCCCAATAAAATTTTATTTTTTTGACCGAAACTAGTGTATAATACACTATGAGTTCTTACCGTAACTTGCATTTCGAAAAGTTTCATAGAATCTAATTTTCCGTTGATTTTTTGAATGGACTTCCATCATAAACTTGCCTCGTAAAATATATAAATGATATGTGAAGTTTCGTATAATTTAGAACAGTCCCCGATTTAATTAGATTTTTGACCGAAACTAGTATAAACTAGTGTATAATATATTATGATTTTTTGACTGAAATTTGCATTTCGAAAAGTTTCATAGAATCTAGTTTTCTGATGATTTTTTTGCATGGACTTCCATCATAATCTTCCCTGTTAACATATATAAATGATCTGAAAGGTCTCGTATCATTTCAAATAGTCCCCAATTAAATTTTATATTTTTGACCGAAACTAGTGTATAATATACTATGATTTTTGACCGAAACTTGCATTTCGAAATGTTTCATAAAATCTAATTTTTCGATGATTTTTTGCATGGACTTCCATCATAACCTTGCCTCGTAAAATATATAAATGATATGTGAAGTTTCATATCATTTCGAACAGTCCCGAATTTAATTTGATATTTGATCGAAACTAGTATAAACTGGTGTATAATATATTATGATTTTTTGACCGAAACATGAATTTCGAAAAGTTTCATAGAATCTAGTTTTCTGATGATTTTTTTGCATGGACTTCCATCATAACCTTCCCTCTTAACATATATAAATGATCTGAAAAGTCTCATATCATTTCAAATAGTCAATAATTAAATTTTATTTTGTTGACCGGAAATAATGTATAATATACTATGATTTTTGAACGAAACTGGCATTTCGAAAAGTTTCATAAAATCTAATTTCCGATGATTTTTTGCATGGACTTCCATCATAACCTTTCCTCATAAAATATATAAATGATATTTGAAATCTCGTATCATTTCGAACAGTCCCGGATTTAATTTGATTTTTTACCGAAAGTAGTATAAACTGGTGTATAATATATTACGATTTTTTGACCAAAACTTGTATTTCAAAAATTTTCATAGAATCTAGTTTTCAGATGAGTTTTTTGCATGGACTTCCATCATAACCTTCCCTCTTAATATATATAAATGATCTTAAATGTCTCGTATCATTTCAAATAGTCCCCAATTAATTTTTTTATTTTTTTTGACGAAACTAGTGTATAATATACTGTGATATTTGATCGAAACTTGTATTTCGAAAAGTTTCATAGAATCTAATTTTAGGATGATTTTTTGCATTGACTTCCATCATAACCTTCCCTCGTAAAATATATAAATGATATGTGAAGTTTCATATCATTTCGAACAGTCCCCGATTTAACTTGATTTTTGACCGAAACTAGTATAAAATAATGTATAATATATTATGATTTTTTGACCGAAACTTGCATTTTGAAAAGTTTCATAGAATCTAGTTTTCAGATGTTTTTTGCATGGACTTCCATCATAACCTTCCCTCTTAACATATATAAATGATCTGAAAAGTCTCGTATCATTTCAAATAGTCCCCAATAAAATTTTATTTTTTTGACCGAAACTAGTGTATAATACACTATGAGTTCTTACCGTAACTTGCATTTCGAAAAGTTTCATAGAATCTAATTTTCCGTTGATTTTTTGAATGGACTTCCATCATAAACTTGCCTCGTAAAATATATAAATGATATGTGAAGTTTCGTATAATTTAGAACAGTCCCCGATTTAATTAGATTTTTGACCGAAACTAGTATAAACTAGTGTATAATATATTATGATTTTTTGACTGAAATTTGCATTTCGAAAAGTTTCATAGAATCTAGTTTTCTGATGATTTTTTTGCATGGACTTCCATCATAATCTTCCCTGTTAACATATATAAATGATCTGAAAGGTCTCGTATCATTTCAAATAGTCCCCAATTAAATTTTATATTTTTGACCGAAACTAGTGTATAATATACTATGATTTTTGACCGAAACTTGCATTTCGAAATGTTTCATAAAATCTAATTTTTCGATGATTTTTTGCATGGACTTCCATCATAACCTTGCCTCGTAAAATATATAAATGATATGTGAAGTTTCATATCATTTCGAACAGTCCCGAATTTAATTTGATATTTGATCGAAACTAGTATAAACTGGTGTATAATATATTATGATTTTTTGACCGAAACATGAATTTCGAAAAGTTTCATAGAATCTAGTTTTCTGATGATTTTTTTGCATGGACTTCCATCATAACCTTCCCTCTTAACATATATAAATGATCTGAAAAGTCTCATATCATTTCAAATAGTCAATAATTAAATTTTATTTTGTTGACCGGAAATAATGTATAATATACTATGATTTTTGAACGAAACTGGCATTTCGAAAAGTTTCATAAAATCTAATTTCCGATGATTTTTTGCATGGACTTCCATCATAACCTTTCCTCATAAAATATATAAATGATATTTGAAATCTCGTATCATTTCGAACAGTCCCGGATTTAATTTGATTTTTTACCGAAAGTAGTATAAACTGGTGTATAATATATTACGATTTTTTGACCAAAACTTGTATTTCAAAAATTTTCATAGAATCTAGTTTTCAGATGAGTTTTTTGCATGGACTTCCATCATAACCTTCCCTCTTAATATATATAAATGATCTTAAATGTCTCGTATCATTTAAAATAGTCCCCAATTAATTTTTTTATTTTTTTTGACGAAACTAGTGTATAATATACTGTGATATTTGATCGAAACTTGTATTTCGAAAAGTTTCATAGAATCTAATTTTAGGATGATTTTTTGCATTGACTTCCATCATAACCTTCCCTCGTAAAATATATAAATGATATGTGAAGTTTCATATCATTTCGAACAGTCCCCGATTTAACTTGATTTTTGACCGAAACTAGTATAAAATAATGTATAATATATTATGATTTTTTGACCGAAACTTGCATTTTGAAAAGTTTCATAGAATCTAGTTTTCAGATGTTTTTTGCATGGACTTCCATCATAACCTTCCCTCTTAACATATATAAATGATCTGAAAAGTCTCGTATCATTTCAAATAGTCCCCAATAAAATTTTATTTTTTTGACCGAAACTAGTGTATAATACACTATGAGTTCTTACCGTAACTTGCATTTCGAAAAGTTTCATAGAATCTAATTTTCCGTTGATTTTTTGAATGGACTTCCATCATAAACTTGCCTCGTAAAATATATAAATGATATGTGAAGTTTCGTATAATTTAGAACAGTCCCCGATTTAATTAGATTTTTGACCGAAACTAGTATAAACTAGTGTATAATATATTATGATTTTTTGACTGAAATTTGCATTTCGAAAAGTTTCATAGAATCTAGTTTTCTGATGATTTTTTTGCATGGACTTCCATCATAATCTTCCCTGTTAACATATATAAATGATCTGAAAGGTCTCGTATCATTTCAAATAGTCCCCAATTAAATTTTATATTTTTGACCGAAACTAGTGTATAATATACTATGATTTTTGACCGAAACTTGCATTTCGAAATGTTTCATAAAATCTAATTTTTCGATGATTTTTTGCATGGACTTCCATCATAACCTTGCCTCGTAAAATATATAAATGATATGTGAAGTTTCATATCATTTCGAACAGTCCCGAATTTAATTTGATATTTGATCGAAACTAGTATAAACTGGTGTATAATATATTATGATTTTTTGACCGAAACATGAATTTCGAAAAGTTTCATAGAATCTAGTTTTCTGATGATTTTTTTGCATGGACTTCCATCATAACCTTCCCTCTTAACATATATAAATGATCTGAAAAGTCTCATATCATTTCAAATAGTCAATAATTAAATTTTATTTTGTTGACCGGAAATAATGTATAATATACTATGATTTTTGAACGAAACTGGCATTTCGAAAAGTTTCATAAAATCTAATTTCCGATGATTTTTTGCATGGACTTCCATCATAACCTTTCCTCATAAAATATATAAATGATATTTGAAATCTCGTATCATTTCGAACAGTCCCGGATTTAATTTGATTTTTTACCGAAAGTAGTATAAACTGGTGTATAATATATTACGATTTTTTGACCAAAACTTGTATTTCAAAAATTTTCATAGAATCTAGTTTTCAGATGAGTTTTTTGCATGGACTTCCATCATAACCTTCCCTCTTAATATATATAAATGATCTTAAATGTCTCGTATCATTTCAAATAGTCCCCAATTAATTTTTTTATTTTTTTTGACGAAACTAGTGTATAATATACTGTGATATTTGATCGAAACTTGTATTTCGAAAAGTTTCATAGAATCTAATTTTAGGATGATTTTTTGCATTGACTTCCATCATAACCTTCCCTCGTAAAATATATAAATGATATGTGAAGTTTCATATCATTTCGAACAGTCCCCGATTTAACTTGATTTTTGACCGAAACTAGTATAAAATAATGTATAATATATTATGATTTTTTGACCGAAACTTGCATTTTGAAAAGTTTCATAGAATCTAGTTTTCAGATGTTTTTTGCATGGACTTCCATCATAACCTTCCCTCTTAACATATATAAATGATCTGAAAAGTCTCGTATCATTTCAAATAGTCCCCATAAAATTTTATTTTTTTGACCGAAACTAGTGTATAATACACTATGAGTTCTTACCGTAACTTGCATTTCGAAAAGTTTCATAGAATCTAATTTTCCGTTGATTTTTTGAATGGACTTCCATCATAAACTTGCCTCGTAAAATATATAAATGATATGTGAAGTTTCGTATAATTTAGAACAGTCCCCGATTTAATTAGATTTTTGACCGAAACTAGTATAAACTAGTGTATAATATATTATGATTTTTTGACTGAAATTTGCATTTCGAAAAGTTTCATAGAATCTAGTTTTCTGATGATTTTTTTGCATGGACTTCCATCATAATCTTCCCTGTTAACATATATAAATGATCTGAAAGGTCTCGTATCATTTCAAATAGTCCCCAATTAAATTTTATATTTTTGACCGAAACTAGTGTATAATATACTATGATTTTTGACCGAAACTTGCATTTCGAAATGTTTCATAAAATCTAATTTTTCGATGATTTTTTGCATGGACTTCCATCATAACCTTGCCTCGTAAAATATATAAATGATATGTGAAGTTTCATATCATTTCGAACAGTCCCGAATTTAATTTGATATTTGATCGAAACTAGTATAAACTGGTGTATAATATATTATGATTTTTTGACCGAAACATGAATTTCGAAAAGTTTCATAGAATCTAGTTTTCTGATGATTTTTTTGCATGGACTTCCATCATAACCTTCCCTCTTAACATATATAAATGATCTGAAAAGTCTCATATCATTTCAAATAGTCAATAATTAAATTTTATTTTGTTGACCGGAAATAATGTATAATATTCTATGATTTTTGAACGAAACTGGCATTTCGAAAAGTTTCATAAAATCTAATTTCCGATGATTTTTTGCATGGACTTCCATCATAACCTTTCCTCATAAAATATATAAATGATATTTGAAATCTCGTATCATTTCGAACAGTCCCGAATTTAATTTGATTTTTTACCGAAAGTAGTATAAACTAGTGTATAATATATTATGATTTTTTGACCAAAACTTGTATTTCAAAAATTTTCATAGAATCTAGTTTTCAGATGAGTTTTTTGCATGGACTTCCATCATAACCTTCCCTCTTAATATATATAAATGATCTGAAATGTCTCGTATCATTTCAAATAGTCCCCAATAAAATTTTTTATTTTTTTTGACGAAACTAGTGTATAATATACTGTGATATTTGATCGTAACTTGCATTTCGAAAAGTTTCATAGAATCTAATTTTCCGTTGATTTTTTGAATGGACTTCCATCATAAACTTGCCTCGTAAAATATATAAATGATATGTGAAGTTTCGTATAATTTAGAACAGTCCCCGATTTAATTAGATTTTTGACCGAAACTAGTATAAACTAGTGTATAATATATTATGATGTTTTGACCGAAATTTGCATTTCGAAAAATTTCATAGAATCTAGTTTTCTGATGATTTTTTTGCATGGACTTCCATCATAATCTTCCAACTTAATATATATAAATGATCTGAAAAGTCTCGTATCATTTCAAATATCCCCAATTAAATTTTATTTTTTTGACCGAAACTAGTGTATAATACACTATGAGTTTTTACCGTAACTTGCATTTCGAAAAGTTTCATAGAATCTAATTTTCCGTTGATTTTTTTAATGGACTTCCATCATAAACTAACCTCGTAAAATATATAAATGATATGTGAAGTTTCGTATAATTTAGAACAGTCCCCGATTTAATTAGATTTTTGACCGAAACTAGTATAAACTAGTGTATAATATATTATGATTTTTTGACTGAAATTTGCATTTCGAAAAGTTTCATAGAATCTAGTTTTCAGATGAGTTTTTTGCATGGACTTCCATCATAACCTTCCCTCTTAATATATATAAATGATCTTAAATGTCTCGTATCATTTCAAATAGTCCCCAATTAATTTTTTTATTTTTTTTGACGAAACTAGTGTATAATATACTGTGATATTTGATCGAAACTTGTATTTCGAAAAGTTTCATAGAATCTAATTTTAGGATGATTTTTTGCATTGACTTCCATCATAACCTTCCCTCGTAAAATATATAAATGATATGTGAAGTTTCATATCATTTCGAACAGTCCCCGATTTAACTTGATTTTTGACCGAAACTAGTATAAAATAATGTATAATATATTATGATTTTTTGACCGAAACTTGCATTTTGAAAAGTTTCATAGAATCTAGTTTTCAGATGTTTTTTGCATGGACTTCCATCATAACCTTCCCTCTTAACATATATAAATGATCTGAAAAGTCTCGTATCATTTCAAATAGTCCCCATAAAATTTTATTTTTTTGACCGAAACTAGTGTATAATACACTATGAGTTCTTACCGTAACTTGCATTTCGAAAAGTTTCATAGAATCTAATTTTCCGTTGATTTTTTGAATGGACTTCCATCATAAACTTGCCTCGTAAAATATATAAATGATATGTGAAGTTTCGTATAATTTAGAACAGTCCCCGATTTAATTAGATTTTTGACCGAAACTAGTATAAACTAGTGTATAATATATTATGATTTTTTGACTGAAATTTGCATTTCGAAAAGTTTCATAGAATCTAGTTTTCTGATGATTTTTTTGCATGGACTTCCATCATAATCTTCCCTGTTAACATATATAAATGATCTGAAAGGTCTCGTATCATTTCAAATAGTCCCCAAATAAATTTTATATTTTTGACCGAAACTAGTGTATAATATACTATGATTTTTGACCGAAACTTGCATTTCGAAATGTTTCATAAAATCTAATTTTTCGATGATTTTTTGCATGGACTTCCATCATAACCTTGCCTCGTAAAATATATAAATGATATGTGAAGTTTCATATCATTTCGAACAGTCCCGAATTTAATTTGATATTTGATCGAAACTAGTATAAACTGGTGTATAATATATTATGATTTTTTGACCGAAACATGAATTTCGAAAAGTTTCATAGAATCTAGTTTTCTGATGATTTTTTTGCATGGACTTCCATCATAACCTTCCCTCTTAACATATATAAATGATCTGAAAAGTCTCATATCATTTCAAATAGTCAATAATTAAATTTTATTTTGTTGACCGGAAATAATGTATAATATACTATGATTTTTGAACGAAACTGGCATTTCGAAAAGTTTCATAAAATCTAATTTCCGATGATTTTTTGCATGGACTTCCATCATAACCTTTCCTCAAAAAATATATAAATGATATTTGAAATCTCGTATCATTTCGAACAGTCCCGAATTTAATTTGATTTTTTACCGAAAGTAGTATAAACTAGTGTATAATATATTATGATTTTTTGACCAAAACTTGTATTTCAAAAATTTTCATAGAATCTAGTTTTCAGATGAGTTTTTTGCATGGACTTCCATCATAACCTTCCCTCTTAATATATATAAATGATCTGAAATGTCTCGTATCATTTCAAATAGTCCCCAATTAAATTTTTTATTTTTTTTGACGAAACTAGTGTATAATATACTGTGATATTTGATCGTAACTTGCATTTCGAAAAGTTTCATAGAATCTAATTTTCCGTTGATTTTTTGAATGGACTTCCATCATAAACTTGCCTCGTAAAATATATAAATGATATGTGAAGTTTCGTATAATTTAGAACAGTCCCCGATTTAATTAGATTTTTGACCGAAACTAGTATAAACTAGTGTATAATATATTATGATGTTTTGACCGAAATTTGCATTTCGAAAAATTTCATAGAATCTAGTTTTCTGATGATTTTTTTGCATGGACTTCCATCATAATCTTCCAACTTAATATATATAAATGATCTGAAAAGTCTCGTATCATTTCAAATATCCCCAATTAAATTTTATTTTTTTGACCGAAACTAGTGTATAATACACTATGAGTTTTTACCGTAACTTGCATTTCGAAAAGTTTCATAGAATCTAATTTTCCGTTGATTTTTTTAATGGACTTCCATCATAAACTAACCTCGTAAAATATATAAATGATATGTGAAGTTTCGTATAATTTAGAACAGTCCCCGATTTAATTAGATTTTTGACCGAAACTAGTATAAACTAGTGTATAATATATTATGATTTTTTGACTGAAATTTGCATTTCGAAAAGTTTCATAGAATCTAGTTTTTTGATGATTTTTTTGCATGGACTTCCATCATAATCTCCCCTGTTAACATATATAAATGATCTGAAAGGTCTCGTATCATTTCAAATAGTCCCCAATTAAATTTTATATTTTTGACCGAAACTAGTGTATAATATACTATGATTTTTGACCGAAACTTGCATTTCGAAATGTTTCATAAAATCTAATTTTTCGATGATTTTTTGCATGGACTTCCATCATAACCTTGCCTCGTAAAATATATAAATGATATGTGAAGTTTCATATCATTTCTAACAGTCCCAAATTAAATTTGATATTTGATCGAAACTAGTATAAACTGGTGTATAATATATTATGATTTTTTGACCGAAACATGAATTTCGAAAAGTTTCATAGAATCTAGTTTTCTGATGATTTTTTTGCATGGACTTCCATCATAACCTTCCCTCTTAACATATATAAATGATCTGAAAAGTCTCATATCATTTCAAATAGTCAATAATTAAATTTTATTTTGTTGACCGGAAATAATGTATAATATACTATGATTTTTGAACGAAACTGGCATTTCGAAAAGTTTCATAAAATCTAATTTCCGATGATTTTTTGCATGGACTTCCATCATAACCTTTCCTCATAAAATATATAAATGATATTTGAAATCTCGTATCATTTCGAACAGTCCCGAATTTAATTTGATTTTTTACCGAAAGTAGTATAAACTAGTGTATAATATATTATGATTTTTTGACCAAAACTTGTATTTCAAAAATTTTCATAGAATCTAGTTTTCAGATGAGTTTTTTGCATGGACTTCCATCATAACCTTCCCTCTTAATATATATAAATGATCTGAAATGTCTCGTATCATTTCAAATAGTCCCCAATTAAATGTTTTATTTTTTTTGACGAAACTAGTGTATAATATACTGTGATATTTGATCGTAACTTGCATTTCGAAAAGTTTCATAGAATCTAATTTTCCGTTGATTTTTTGAATGGACTTCCATCATAAACTTGCCTCGTAAAATATATAAATGATATGTGAAGTTTCGTATAATTTAGAACAGTCCCCGATTTAATTAGATTTTTGACCGAAACTAGTATAAACTAGTGTATAATATATTATGATGTTTTGACTGAAATTTGCATTTCGAAAAATTTCATAGAATCTAGTTTTCTGATGATTTTTTTGCATGGACTTCCATCATAATCATCCAACTTAATATATATAAATGATCTGAAAAGTCTCGTATCATTTCAAATATCCCCAATTAAATTTTATTTTTTTGACCGAAACTAGTGTATAATACACTATGAGTTTTTACCGTAACTTGCATTTCGAAAAGTTTCATAGAATCTAATTTTCCGTTGATTTTTTTAATGGACTTCCATCATAAACTAACCTCGTAAAATATATAAATGATATGTGAAGTTTCGTATAATTTAGAACAGTCCCCGATTTAATTAGATTTTTGACCGAAACTAGTATAAACTAGTGTATAATATATTATGATTTTTTGACTGAAATTTGCATTTCGAAAAGTTTCATAGAATCTAGTTTTCTGATGATTTTTTTGCATGGACTTCCATCATAATCTCCCCTGTTAACATATATAAATGATCTGAAAGGTCTCGTATCATTTCAAATAGTCCCCAATTAAATTTTATATTTTTGACCGAAACTAGTGTATAATATACTATGATTTTTGACCGAAACTTGCATTTCGAAATGTTTCATAAAATCTAATTTTTCGATGATTTTTTGCATGGACTTCCATCATAACCTTGCCTCGTAAAATATATAAATGATATGTGAAGTTTCATATCATTTCTAACAGTCCCGAATTTAATTTGATATTTGATCGAAACTAGTATAAACTGGTGTATAATATATTATGATTTTTTGACCGAAACATGAATTTCGAAAAGTTTCATAGAATCTAGTTTTCTGATGATTTTTTTGCATGGACTTCCATCATAACCTTCCCTCTTAACATATATAAATGATCTGAAAAGTCTCATATCATTTTAAATAGTCAATAATTAAATTTTATTTTGTTGACCGGAAATAATGTATAATATACTATGATTTTTGAACGAAACTGGCATTTCGAAAAGTTTCATAAAATCTAATTTCCGATGATTTTTTGCATGGACTTCCATCATAACCTTTCCTCATAAAATATATAAATGATATTTGAAATCTCGTATCATTTCGAACAGTCCCGGATTTAATTTGATTTTTTACCGAAAGTAGTATAAACTAGTGTATAATATATTATGATTTTTTGACCAAAATTTGTATTTCAAAAATTTTCATAGAATCTAGTTTTCAGATGAGTTTTTTGCATGGACTTCCATCATAACCTTCCCTCTTAATATATATATAAATGATCTTAAATGTCTCGTATCATTTCAAATAGTCCCCAATTAAATTTTTTATTTTTTTTGACGAAACTAGTGTATAATATACTGTGATATTTGATCGAAACTTGTATTTCGAAAAGTTTCATAGAATCTAATTTTAGGATGATTTTTTGCATTGACTTCCATCATAACCTTCCCTCGTAAAATATATAAATGATATGTGAAGTTTCATATCATTTCGAACAGTCCCCGATTTAACTTGATTTTTGACCGAAACTAGTATAAAATAATGTATAATATATTATGATTTTTTGACCGAAACTTGCATTTTGAAAAGTTTCATAGAATCTAGCTTTCAGATGTTTTTTGCATGGACTTCCATCATAACCTTCCCTCTTAACATATATAAATGATCTGAAAAGTCTCGTATCATTTCAAATAGTCCCCAATAAAATTTTATTTTTTTGACCGAAACTAGTGTATAATACACTATGAGTTCTTACCGTAACTTGCATTTCGAAAAGTTTCATAGAATCTAATTTTCCGTTGATTTTTTGAATGGACTTCCATCATAAACTTGCCTCGTAAAATATATAAATGATATGTGAAGTTTCGTATAATTTAGAACAGTCCCCGATTTAATTAGATTTTTGACCGAAACTAGTATAAACTAGTGTATAATATATTATGATTTTTTGACTGAAATTTGCATTTCGAAAAGTTTCATAGAATCTAGTTTTCTGATGATTTTTTTGCATGGACTTCCATCATAATCTTCCCTGTTAACATATATAAATGATCTGAAAGGTCTCGTATCATTTCAAATAGTCCCCAATTAAATTTTATATTTTTGACCGAAACTTGCATTTCGAAATGTTTCATAAAATCTAATTTTTCGATGATTTTTTGCATGGACTTCCATCATAACCTTGCCTCGTAAAATATATAAATGATATGTGAAGTTTCATATCATTTCGAACAGTCCCGAATTTAATTTGATATTTGATCGAAACTAGTATAAACTGGTGTATAATATATTATGATTTTTTGACCGAAACATGAATTTCGAAAAGTTTCATAGAATCTAGTTTTCTGATATTTTTTTGCATGGACTTCCATCATAACCTTTCCTCTTAACATATATAAATGATCTGAAAAGTCTCATATCATTTCAAATAGTCAATAATTAAATTTTATTTTGTTGACCGGAAATAATGTATAATATACTATGATTTTTGAACGAAACTGGCATTTCGAAAAGTTTCATAAAATCTAATTTCCGATGATTTTTTGCATGGACTTCCATCATAACCTTTCCTCATAAAATATATAAATGATATTTGAAATCTCATATCATTTCGAACAGTCCCGGATTTAATTTGATTTTTTACCGAAAGTAGTATAAACTAGTGTATAATATATTATGATTTTTTGACCAAAATTTGTATTTCAAAAATTTTCATAGAATCTAGTTTTCAGATGAGTTTTTTGCATGGACTTCCATCATAACCTTCCCTCTTAATATATATAAATGATCTGAAATGTCTCGTATCATTTCAAATAGTCCCCAATTAAATTTTTTATTTTTTTTGACGAAACTAGTGTATAATATACTGTGATATTTGATCGAAACTTGTATTTCGAAAAGTTTCATAGAATCTAATTTTAGGATGATTTTTTGCATTGACTTCCATCATAACCTTCCCTCGTAAAATATATAAATGATATGTGAAGTTTCATATCATTTCGAACAGTCCCCGATTTAACTTGATTTTTGACCGAAACTAGTATAAAATAATGTATAATATATTATGATTTTTTGACCGAAACTTGCATTTTGAAAAGTTTCATAGAATCTAGTTTTCAGATGTTTTTTGCATGGACTTCCATCATAACCTTCCCTCTTAACATATATAAATGATCTGAAAAGTCTCGTATCATTTCAAATAGTCCCCAATAAAATTTTATTTTTTTGACCGAAACTAGTGTATAATACACTATGAGTTCTTACCGTAACTTGCATTTCGAAAAGTTTCATAGAATCTAATTTTCCGTTGATTTTTTGAATGGACTTCCATCATAAACTTGCCTCGTAAAATATATAAATGATATGTGAAGTTTCGTATAATTTAGAACAGTCCCCGATTTAATTAGATTTTTGACCGAAACTAGTATAAACTAGTGTATAATATATTATGATTTTTTGACTGAAATTTGCATTTCGAAAAGTTTCATAGAATCTAGTTTTCTGATGATTTTTTTGCATGGACTTCCATCATAATCTTCCCTGTTAACATATATAAATGATCTGAAAGGTCTCGTATCATTTCAAATAGTCCCCAATTAAATTTTATATTTTTGACCGAAACTAGTGTATAATATACTATGATTTTTGACCGAAACTTGCATTTCGAAATGTTTCATAAAATCTAATTTTTCGATGATTTTTTGCATGGACTTCCATCATAACCTTGCCTCGTAAAATATATAAATGATATGTGAAGTTTCATATCATTTCGAACAGTCCCGAATTTAATTTGATATTTGATCGAAACTAGTATAAACTGGTGTATAATATATTATGATTTTTTGACCGAAACATGAATTTCGAAAAGTTTCATAGAATCTAGTTTTCTGATATTTTTTTGCATGGACTTCCATCATAACCTTTCCTCTTAACATATATAAATGATCTGAAAAGTCTCATATCATTTCAAATAGTCAATAATTAAATTTTATTTTGTTGACCGGAAATAATGTATAATATACTATGATTTTTGAACGAAACTGGCATTTCGAAAAGTTTCATAAAATCTAATTTCCGATGATTTTTTGCATGGACTTCCATCATAACCTTTCCTCATAAAATATATAAATGATATTTGAAATCTCATATCATTTCGAACAGTCCCGGATTTAATTTGATTTTTTACCGAAAGTAGTATAAACTAGTGTATAATATATTATGATTTTTTGACCAAAATTTGTATTTCAAAAATTTTCATAGAATCTAGTTTTCAGATGAGTTTTTTGCATGGACTTCCATCATAACCTTCCCTCTTAATATATATAAATGATCTGAAATGTCTCGTATCATTTCAAATAGTCCCCAATTAAATTTTTTATTTTTTTTGACGAAACTAGTGTATAATATACTGTGATATTTGATCGAAACTTGTATTTCGAAAAGTTTCATAGAATCTAATTTTAGGATGATTTTTTGCATTGACTTCCATCATAACCTTCCCTCGTAAAATATATAAATGATATGTGAAGTTTCTTATCATTTCGAACAGTCCACGATTTAACTTGATTTTTGACCGAAACTAGTATAAAATATTGTATAATATATTATGATTTTTTGACCGAAACTTGCATTTTGAAAAGTTTCATAGAATCTAGTTTTCAGATGTTTTTTGCATGGACTTCCATCATAACCTTCCCTCTTAACATATATAAATGATCTGAAAAGTCTCGTATCATTTCAAATAGTCCCCAATAAAATTTTATTTTTTTGACCAAAACTAGTGTATAATACACTATGAGTTTTTACCGTAACTTGCATTTCGAAAAGTTTCATAGAATCTAATTTTCCGTTGATTTTTTGAATGGACTTCTATCATAAACTTGCCTCGTAAAATATATAAATGATATGTGAAGTTTCGTATAATTTAGAACAGTCCCCGATTTAATTAGATTTTTGACCGAAACTAGTATAAACTAGTGTATAATATATTATGATGTTTTGACTGAAATTTGCATTTCGAAAAGTTTCATAGAATCTAGTTTTCTGATGATTTTTTTGCATGGAATTCCATCATAATCTTCCCTCTTAATATATATAAATGATCTGAAAAGTCTCGTATCATTTCAAATATCCCCAATTAAATTTTATTTTTTTGACCGAAACTAGTGTATAATACACTATGAGTTTTTCCCGTAACTTGCATTTCGAAAAGTTTCATAGAATCTAATTTTTCGTTGATTTTTTTAATGGAGTTCCATCATAAACTAACCTCGTAAAATATATAAATGATATGTGAAGTTTCGTATAATTTAGAACAGTCCCCGATTTAATTAGATTTTTGACCGAAACTAGTATAAACTAGTGTATAATATATTATGATTTTTTGACTGAAATTTGCATTTCGAAAAGTTTCATAGAATCTAGTTTTCTGATGATTTTTTTGCATGGACTTCCATCATAATCTTCCCTGTTAACATATATAAATGATCTGAAAGGTCTCGTATCATTTCAAATAGTCCCCAATTAAATTTTATATTTTTGACCGAAACTAGTGTATAATATACTATGATTTTTGACCGAAACTTGCATTTCGAAATGTTTCATGAAATCTAATTTTTCGATGATTTTTTGCATGGACTTCCATCATAACCTTGCCTCGTAAAATATATAAATGATATGTGAAGTTTCGTATCATTTCGAACAGTCCCGAATTTAATTTGATATTTGATCGAAACTAGTATAAACTGGTGTATAATATATTATGATTTTTTGACCGAAACATGAATTTCGAAAAGTTTCATAGAATCTAGTTTTCTGATGATTTTTTTGCATGGACTTCCATCATAACCTTCCCTCTTAACATATATAAATGATCTGAAAAGTCTCATATCATTTCAAATAGTCAATAATTAAATTTTATTTTGTTGACCAGAAATAATGTATAATATACTATGATTTTTGAACGAAACTGGCATTTCGAAAAGTTTCATAAAATCTAATTTCCGATGATTTTTTGCATGAACTTCCATCATAACCTTTCCTCATAAAATATATAAATGATATTTGAAATCTCGTATCATTTCGAACAGTCCCGGATTTAATTTGATTTTTTACCGAAAGTAGTATAAACTAGTGTATAATATATTATGATTTTTTGACCAAAACATGTATTTCAAAAATTTTCATAGAATCTAGTTTTCAGATGAGTTTTTTGCATGGACTTCCATCATAACCTTCCCTCTTAATATATATAAATGATCTGAAATGTCTCGTATCATTTCAAATAGTCCCCAATTAAATTTTTTATTTTTTTTGACGAAACTAGTGTATAATATACTGTGATATTTGATCGAAACTTGTATTTCGAAAAGTTTCATAGAATCTAATTTTAGGATGATTTTTTGCATTGACTTCCATCATAACCTTCCCTCGTAAAATATATAAATGATATGTGAAGTTTCATATCATTTCGAACAGTCCCCGATTTAACTTGATTTTTGACCGATACTAGTATAAAATAATGTATAATATATTATGATTTTTGACCGAAACTTGCATTTTGAAAAGTTTCATAGAATCTAGTTTTCAGATGTTTTTTGCATGGACTTCCATCATAACCTTCCCTCTTAACATATATAAATGATCTGAAAAGTCTCGTATCATTTCAAATAGTCCCCAATAAAATTTTATTTTTTTGACCAAAACTAGTGTATAATACACTGAGTTATTACCGTAACTTGCATTTCGAAAAGTTTCATAGAACAGTCCCCGATATAATTTAGAACAGTCCCCGATTTAATTAGATTTTTGACCGAAACTAGTATAAACTAGTGTATAATATATTATGATTTTTTGACTGAAATTTGCATTTCGAAAAGTTTCATAGAATCTAGTTTTCTGATGATTTTTTTGCATGGACTTCCATCATAATCTTCCCTGTTAACATATATAAATGATCTGAAAGGTCTCGTATCATTTCAAATAGTCCCCAATTAAATTTTATATTTTTGACTGAAACTAGTGTATAATATACTATGATTTTTGACCGAAACTTGCATTTCGAAATGTTTCATAAAATCTAATTTTTCGATGATTTTTTGCATGGACTTCCATCATAACCTTGCCTCGTAAAATATATAAATGATCTGAAAGGTTTCGTATCATTTCAAACAGTCCCGAATTTAATTTGATATTTGATCGAAACTAGTATAAACTGGTGTATAATATATTATGATTTTTTGACCGAAACATGAATTTCGAAAAGTTTCATAGAATCTAGTTTTCTGATGATTTTTTTGCATGGACTTCCATCATAATCTTCCCTGTTAACATATATAAATGATCTGAAAGGTCTCGTATCATTTCAAATAGTCCCCAATTAAATTTAATATTTTTGACCGAAACTAGTGTATAATATACTATGATTTTTGACCGAAACTTGCATTTCGAAATGTTTCATAAAATCTAATTTTTCGATGATTTTTTTCATGGACTTCCATCATAACCTTGCCTCGTAAAATATATAAATGATATGTGAAATTTCGTATGATTTTGAACAGTCCCGAATTTAATTTGATATTCGATCGAAACTAGTATAAACTGGTGTATAATATATTATGATTTTTTGACCGAAACATGAATTTCGAAAAGTTTCATAGAATCTAGTTTTCTGATGATTTTTTTGCATAGACTTCCATCATAATCTTCCCTGTTAACATATATAAATGATCTGAAAGGTCTCGTATCATTTCAAATAGTCCCCAATTAAATTTTATATTTTTGACCGAAACTAGTGTATAATATACTATGATTTTTGACCGAAACTTGCATTTCGAAATGTTTCATAAAATCTAATTTTTCGATGATTTTTTGCATGGACTTCCATCATAACCTTGCCTCGTAAAATATATAAATGATATGTGAAGTTTCGTATCATTTCGAACAGTCCCGAATTTAATTTGATATTTGATCGAAACTAGTATAAACTGGTGTATAATATATTATGATTTTTTGACCGAAACATGAATTTCGAAAAGTTTCATAGAATCTATTTTTCTGATGATTTTTTTGTATGGACTTCCATCATAACCTTCCCTCTTAACATATATAAATGATCTGAAAGGTCTCTTATCATTTCAAATAGTCAATAATCAAATTTTATTTTGTTGACCGGAAATAATGTATAATATACTATGATTTTTGACCGAAACTTGCATTTCGAAAAGTTTCATAGAATCTAATTTCCGATGATTTTTTGCATGGACTTCCATCATAACCTTTCCTCATAAAATATATAAATGATATGTGAAGTTTCGTATCATTTCGAACAGTCCCTGATTTAATTTGATTTTTGACCGAAAGTAGTATAAACTAGTGAATAATATATTATGATTTTTTGACCGAAACTTGTATTTCAAAAAGTTTCATAGAATCTAGTTATCAGATGAGTTTTTTTGCATGGACTTCGATTATAACCTTCCCTCTTAATATATATAAATGATCTGAGAAGTCTCGTATCATTTCAAATAGTCCCTAATTAAATATTTTTTTTTTACCGAAACTAGTGTATAATATGCTGTGATTTTGACCGAAACTTGCATTTCGAAAAATTTCATAGAATCTAATTTTCCGATGATTTTTTGAATGGACTTCCATCATAAACTTGCCTCGTAAAATATATAAAGAATATGTGAAGTTTCGTATAATTTAGAACAGTCCTCGATTTAATTAGATTTTTGACCGAAACTAGTATAAACTAGTGTATAATATATTATGATTTTTTTACTGAAACTTGCATTTCGAAAAGTTTCATAGAATCTAGTTTTCTGATGATTTATTTTGCATGGACTTCCATCATAACCTTCTCTCTTAACATATATAAATGATCTGAAAAGTCTCGTATCATTTCAAATATTCCCCAATTAAATTTTATTTTGTTGACCGAAACTTGTGTATAATATACTATGATTTTTGACCGAAACTTGCATTTCTAAAATTTTCATAGAATCTAATTTCCGATGATTTCTTGCATGAACTTCCATCATAACCTTCCCTAAAAAAATATATAAATGATATGTGAAGTTTCGTATCATTTAGAACAGTCCCGGATTTAATTTGATTTTTGACCGAAAGTAGTATAAACTAGTGTATAATAAATTATATTTTTTGACTGAAACTTGAATTTCGAAAAGTTTCATAGAATCTTGTTTTCTGATGATTTTTTTGCATGGATTTCCATCATAACCTTCCCTCTTAACATATATAAATGATCTGAAAAGTCTCGTATCATTTCAAATAGTCAATAATTAAATTTCATTTTGTTGACCGGAAATAATGTATAATATACTATGATTTTTGAACGAAACTGGCATTTCGAAAAGTTTCATAGAATCTAATTTCCGATGATTTTTTGCATGGACTTCGATCATAACCTTTCCTCATAAAATATGTAAATGATATTTGAAGTCTCGTATCATTTCGAACAGTCCCGGATTTAATTTGATTTTTTACCGAAAGTAGTATAAACTAGTGTATAATATATTATGATTTTTTGACCAAAACTTGTATTTCAAATATTTTCATAGAATCTAGTTTTCAGATGAGTTTTTTGCATGGACTTCCATCATAACCTTCCCTCTTAATATATATAAGTGATCTGAAATGTCTCGTATCATTTCAAATAGTCCCCAATTAAATTTTTTATTTTTTTTACCGAAACTAGTGTATAATATACTGTGATATTTGATCGAAACTTTTATTTCGAAAAGTTTCATAGAATCTAATTTTAGGATGATTTTTTGCATTGACTTCCATCATAACCTTCCCTCTTAAAATATATAAATGATATGTGAAGTTTCATATCATTTCGAACAATCCCCGATTTAACTTTATTTTTGACCGAAACTAGTATAAAATAATGTATAATATATTATGATTTTTTGACCGAAACTTGCATTTTGAAAAGTTTCATAGAATCTAGTTTTCAGATGTTTTTTGCATGGACTTCCATCATAACCTTCCCTCTTAACATATATAAATGATCTGAAAAGTCTCGTATCATTTCAAATAGTCCCCAATTAAATTTTTTTTTTTTGACCGAAACTAGTGTATAATACACTATGAGTTTTTACCGTTACTTGCATTTCGAAAAGTTTCATAGAATCTAATTTTCCGATGATTTTTTGAATGGACTTCCATCATAAACTTGCCTCGTAAAATATATAAATGATATGTGAAGTTTCGTATAATTTAGAACAGTCCCCGATTTAATTAGATTTTTGACCGAAACTAGTATAAACTAGTGTATAATATATTATGATTTTTTGACTGAAACTTGCATTTCGAAAAGTTTCATAGAATCTAGTTTTCTGATGATTTTTTTGCATGGACTTCCATCATAATCTTCCCTCTTAACATATATAAATGATCTGAAAGGTCTCGTATCATTTCAAATAGTCCCCAATTAAATTTTATATTTTTGACCGAAACTAGTGTATAATATACTATGATATTTGACCGAAACTTGCATTTCGAAATGTTTCATAAAATCTAATATTTCGGTGATTTTTTGCATGGACTTCCATCATAAATTTGCCTCGTAAAATATATAAATGATATGTGAAGTTTCGTATCATTTCGAACAGTCCCGAATTTAATTTGATATTTGATCGAAACTAGTATAAACTGGTGTATAATATATTATGATTTTTTGACGGAAACATGAATTTCGAAAAGTTTCATAGAATCTAGTTTTCGGATGATTTTTTTGCATGGACTTCCATCATAACCTTCCCTCTTAACATATATAAATGATCTGAAAGGTCTCATATCATTTCAAATAGTCCCCAATTAAATTTTATTTTTTTGACCGAAACTAGTGTATAATATACTATGTTTTTTGACCGAAACCTGCATTTCGAAAGGTTTCATAAAATCTAATTTTTCGATGATTTTTTGCATGGACTTCCATCATAACCTTGCCTCGTAAAATATATAAATGATATGTGAAGTTTCGTATCATTTCGAACAGTCCCGAATTTAATTTGATATTTGATCGAAACTAGTATAAACTGGTGTATAATATATTATGATTTTTTGACCGAAACTTGAATTTCGAAAAGTTTCATAGAATCTAGTTTTCTGATGATTTTTTGGCATGGACTTCCATCATAACCTTTCCTCTTAACATATATAAATGATCTGAAAAGTCCCTTATCATTTCAAATAGTCAATAATTAAATTTTATTTTGTTGACCGGAAATAATGTATAATATACTATGATTTTTGACCGAAACTTGCATTTCGAAAAGTTTCATAGAATCTAATTTCCGATGATTTTTTGCATGGACTTCCATCATAAACTTTCCTCGTAAAATATATAAATGATATGTGAAGTTTCGTATCATTTCGAACAGTCCCGGATTAAATTTGATTTTTGACCGAAAGTAGTATAAACTAGTGTATAATATATTATGATTTTTTGACCGAAACTTGCATTTTGAAAAGTTTCATAGAATCTAGTTTTCAGATGAGTTTTTTGCATGGACTTCGATTATAACCTTCCCTCTTAATATATATAAATGATCTGAAAAGTCTCGTATCATTTCAAATAGTCCCCAATTAAATATTTTTTTTTTACCGAAACTAGTGTATAATATACTGTGATATTTGACCGAAACTTGCATTTCGAAAAGTTTCATAGAATCTAATTTTCCGAATATTTTTTGAATGGACTTCCATCATAAACTTGCCTCGTAAAATATATAAATGATATGTGAAGTTTCGTATAATTTAGAACAGCCCCCGATTTAATTAGATTTTTGACCGAAACTAGTATAAACTAGTGTATAATATATTATGATATTTTTACTGAAACTTGCATTTCAAAAAGTTTCATAGAATCTAGTTTTCTGATGATTTTGTTTGCATGGACTTCCATCATAACCTTCCTTCTTAACATATATAAATGATCTGAAAGGTCTCGTATCATTTCAAATAGTCACCAATTAAATTCTATTTTGTTGACCGAAACTAGTGTATAATATACTATGATTTTTGACCGAAACTTGCATTTCGAAAGGTTTCATAAAATCTAATTTTCCGATGATTTTTTGCATGGACTTCCATCATAACCTTGCCTCGTAATATATATAAACGATATGTGAAGTTTTATATCATTTCGAACAGTCCCGGATTTAATTTGATATTTGATCGAAACTAGTATAAACTGGTGTATAATATATTATGATTATTTTGACCGAAACTTGAATTTCGAAAAGTTTCATAGAATCTAGTTTTCTGATGATTTTTTTGCATGGACTTCCATCATAACCTTCCCTCTTAACATATATAAATGATCTGAAAAGTCTCGTATCATTTCAAATAGTCCCCAATTATATTTTATTTTGTTGACCGAAAATAGTGTATAATATACAATGATTTTTGACCGAAACTTGCATTTCGAAAAGTTTCACAGAATCTAATTTCCGATGATTTTTTGCATGGACTTCCATCATAACCTTTCCTCATAAAATATATAAATGATATGTGAAGTTTCGTATCATTTTGAACAGTCCCGGATTTAATTTGATTTTTGACCGAAAGTAGTATAAACTAGTGTATAATATATTATGATTTTTTGACCGAAACTTGTATTTCAAAAAGTTTCATAGAATCTAGTTTTCAATTGAATTTTTTACATGGACTTCCATCATAACCTTCCCTCTTAATATATATAAATGATCTGAAAAGTCTCGTATCATTTCAAATAGTCGCCAATTAAATTTTATTTTTTTTGACCGAAACTAGGGTATAATATACTGTGATATTTGATCGAAACTTGCATTTCGAAAAGTTTCATAGAATCTAATTTTAGGATAATTTTTTGCATTGACTTCCATCATAACCTTCCATCGTAAAATATATAAATGATATGTGATGTTTCATATCATTTCGAACAGTCCCCGATTTAACTTGATTTTTGTCCGAAACTAGTATAAACTAGTGTATAATATATTATGATTTTTTGACCGAAACTTGCATTTTGAAAAGTTTCATAGAATCTAGTTTTCAGATGATTTTTTGCATGGACTTCCATCATAACCTTCCCTCTTAACATATATAAATGATCTGAAAAGTCTCGTATCATTTCAAATAGTCCCCAATTAAATTTTATTTTTTTTGACCGAAACCAGTGTATAATACACAATGAGATTTGAACGAAACTTGCATTTCGAAAAGTTTCATAGAATCTAATTTTCCGATGATTTTTTTAATGGACTTCCATCATAAACTTGCCTCATAAAATATATAAATGATATGTGAAGTTTCGTATAATTTAGAACAGTCCCGGATTTAATTTGATTTTTGACCGAAACTAGTATAAACTAGTGTATAATATATTATGATTTTTTGACCGAAACTTGTATTTCAGAAAGTTTCATAGAATCTAATTTTCAGATGATTTTTTGCATGGACTTCCATCATAACCTTCCCTCTTAACATATATAAATGATCTGAAAAGTCTCGTATCATTTCAAATAGTCCCCAATTAAATTTTATTTTTTTGACCGAAACTAGTGTATAATACACTATGAGTTTTGAACGAAACTTGCATTTCGAAAAGTTTCATAGAATCTAATTTTCCGATGATTTTTTGAATGAACTTCCATCATAAACTTGCCTCATAAAATATATAAATGATATGTGAAGTTTCGTATAATTTAGAACAGTACCCGATTTAATTGGATTTTTGACCGAAACTAGTATAAACTTGTGTATAATATATTATGATTTTTTGACCGAAACTTTCATTTTGAAAAGTTTCATAGAATCTAGTATTCAGATGATTTTTTGCATGGACTTCCATCATAACCTTCCCTCTTAACATATATAAATGATCTGAAATGTCTCGTATCATTTCAAATAGTCTCCAATTAAATTTTATTTTTTTGACCGAAACTAGTCTATAATATACTATGATTTTTGACCGAAACTTGCATTTCGAAAAGTTTCATAGAATCTAATTTTCCGATGATTTTTTGAATGGACTTCCATCATAACCTTGTCTCGTAAAATATATAAATGATATGTGAAGTATCATATGATTTAAAACAGTCCCCAATTTAATTTGATTTTTGACCGAAACTAGTATAAACTACTGTATAATATATTATGATTTTTTGACCGAAACTTGCATTTCGAAATGTTTCATAGAATCTAGTTTTCTGATTATTTATTTGCATGGAATTCCATCATAACCTTCCCTCTTAACATATATAAATGATCTGAAAAGTCTCGTATCATTTCAAATAGTCCCCAATTATATTTTATTTTGTTGACCGAAAATAGTGTATAATTTACAATGATTTTTTACCGAAACTCGCATTTCGAAAATTTTCATAGAATCTAATTTCCGATGATTTTTTGCATGGACTTCCATCATAACCTTCCCTCATAAAATATATAATTATATGTGAAATTTTGTATCATTTCGAACAGTCCCGAATTTAATTTGATTTTTGAACGAAAGTAGTATAAACTAGTATA
The DNA here is from genome assembly GCA_963966055.1 of Lathyrus aphaca. Lineage (NCBI taxonomy): Eukaryota > Viridiplantae > Streptophyta > Magnoliopsida > Fabales > Fabaceae > Lathyrus > Lathyrus aphaca. The sequence goes on from OZ014523.1 coordinate 46,522,784, forward strand.
TAATATATTCTGATTTTTTTGACCGAAACTTGCATTTCAAAAAGTTTCATAGAATCTAGTTTTCTGATGATTTTTTTGCATGGACTTCCATCATAACCTTCCCTCTTAACATATATAAATGATCTGAAAAGTCTCGTATCATTTCATATAGGCCATAATTAAATTTTATTTTGTTGACCGGAAATAGTGTATAATATACTATGATTTTTTTACCGAAACTTGCATTTCGAAAAGTTTTATAGAATCTAATTTCCGATGATTTTTTGCATGGACTTCCATCATAACCTTTCCTCATAAAATATATAAATGATATGTGAAGGTTCCTATCATTTCGAACAGTACCGGATTTAATTTTATTTTTGACCGAAAGTTATATAAACTAGTGTATATATTATGATTTTTTGACCGAAACTTGTATTTCAAAAAGATTCATAGAATCTATTTTTCAGATGAGTTTTTTGCATGAATTTCCATCATAACCTCCTCTCTTAACATATATAAATGATCTGAAAAGTCTTGTATCATTTCAAATAGTCCCCAATTAAATTTTATTTTTTTGACCGAAAATAGTGTATAATATACTGTGATTTTTTATCGAAACTTGCATTTCAAAAAGATTCATAGAATCTAATTTTCGGATGAATTTTTGCATGGACTTCCATCATAACCTTCCCTCGTAAAATATATAAATGATATGTGAAGTTTCGTATCATTTCGAATAGTCCCCGATTTAACTTGATTTTTGACCGAAAGTAGTATAAATTAGAGGATAATATATTATGATTAAACTAGTGTAAACAAACTAGCTTAAATTAGGGTTTTATTTTCCGCACTATATAAACTGTTAGATGTATGCTTAATAGGATTGTAGTGTAAGACTAAAATCAACTGTTAGCTAACCCTTATTTTAAAGATTAAAATAAATGACCTGAATACATTTGCACACTCACACCTTTAGGGTAACCTCTCTATGTTTCCTTACAATAAATGGTCAAGTCCCTCTAAAGTAGGGGTATCTTAACTTGTTGCCTAAAAAATATAAATCGTCAAAGTTGTCTTTCGAATAAAAGATCACAATCCCTCGTTGTCCCTTCAAAGTTTCCTTCGAATAAATGATCTTGTCCCTACGAAAATGATGATAGTCCCTTCGAATTGTTAAGATATCCAATATTTGTTGCCTTCTATGACCATAACGATGACACTACGTTTGTCCTTTCCAAATCCAAGGATATGACTACTTACTAACTAATAATAAAGATAGTTTTATCACTAAGGAAATAAAATAACAAGAAATCCTTTCAACTTAGGGTAAGTAACTCTTAAACACTTGCTCACAAATTTCAAAAAAAATAATTTTTACACCCCACCTTCTTTTTCAACATACTTTCAAACAAGTAAACATTTTGTATACATTCATACGAGAATCATTACTATAGATACAAAGGGTGCTAACACATTCCCTTTATATAACTTACCCCCCAACTCAAAATCTTTTTAAAGGTCTTTCCTGTTCTTTTATGTCTTTCCTAATTGGATGAAATAAAAGTCGGTGGCGATTCTTGCTTAACGCAATATATTTTGCGACAAAAAACTAAAATTCAGTTCTCCCACCGTGTTACAGTCCCCAAAGTTAATCATCAAATTTGTTACTCATTCCTGACATTTGATCAAGGAGCCCTTGAAATTCACTCAAGTAATCTAAAATAGAATTCCCTCCTTAAACTTCAAACATATGAACTAATTAACAAGAATAATTTATTATTACTTGATTTAGAGGCATACACAGACTTTATCTTCTCCCACAATTTTTTTTTGCATGTGTCTCATTAGCCATATGATTATAAACATTATCCTCTACATATTGTCAAATAAAACCACATATTTGTTGATGTTCGAACTCTCATTCTTCATTATACAAAAAATGGTTTTGCGGAAGTAAGAACCGGTAAATGCAATTTATTCATAAATAGTAAGTCTTTCATCTTTCCCTTACATAAATGGTAACTATAACCATTCAGAAATACCATATTCAACTTTGTATTTGACTCCATCATTCAAACAAGTAAAATGACCCTTAACTAAAAGATCTCAAGCCACTCTGATGGGAAATTGAGACACAAAAACCGACCAATACGCAACGGATATAAAATTTTGAATACTTGTAGGAACCTTGAGTATCAACAAAAAATATAAGAAGACAAATCGAAAAAAATAACGGCACAAAAGAACACTGTTATTTTTAATGTGGAAAACCCTCAATATAAGAGTAAAAACCACAAGTCATCCATACCAAAGAAATAACTCCTCTAAAATCAATTAAGGGTACAAGAGATTCTTAAAGTGATTCACACACTAGTGCTAACAACCACAAATCTCAAAGCAAACTAGCTTACAAATAAGAATAAAAAACGGAAATATTTCCCAAATGTGTGGTTTCAGTGTGAAGCAGATAAATCTCACATCAAACACATTTTTTTGAAATTATGAATGATCAAAAGTTAGATACATGTGTTACAACCATACCCTCCTAATTTTAGCTCGATCTGATGGTTAACAGATCGGTGATCGTCAATTTAGTGAGACTAGTTAGAAAAAATGGGAATGAGTTTCTCTCATCTTTTCTCTCTTTTGAATCTTTATTTACTCCCTGTCTCTCTCTCTCTCTCTCCCAACCCTAAAATGATCCTCTCCACTTAAATAAGTGATACAAATGGACTAATCATAATTATACCCTTTTTCCACATATGAAGGGAGCCTAAACCCAACAAAATTTTTGTGAAATTATGTTGTATAACAGACATGCAGATCAGGTTAGCAGTTTTGATACGTGAAATTCATGACACAATTATCAATTTTACATAGTTTTTTCCATTCCACTAAGTTGAAAATTTATTATTAATTAGTTGTGTGTTGGCCACGTCCCAGACTATTTTTTTATTAAAAAAATATTTAATAAATAATTAAAATATGAAATTTATAGAAAAATGTTTATAAATTTATTTACAATTAAAAATATTAATTTCAATTCATAATTAAAAATAATAATACTTTCAAATAATAATTAGAAATATGAATTTCAGTTAAAAATGATTAAATTAAAAAAAATTACTTGGCGGCCAATATTTTCACACACATTGATAATTTTGAGTTTGACGACACCTCAAACAATCACGTATTCATTTCTTTCAATAATTGATAAGATCTTTGTGTTTCCTCATTCAGTAACTCTTCCCCATCAAAATCTCCAGGTTCGTCATAGGTCACATTCACCCCAAAAGCATCGCCAACCATCTCATCAATCAAATTAAATAATGCATCATATTCCATATGTGATCGACTACTTGAAGCATGTGTATTAGTTGTCTCTGGTATGTTACTCGACAATTCTTCTCCATTATATGTCCAAACCCAATAATTTTCAATGAAATCCTTTCTCTTCAAATGATATTCTACTCCCTTTGAGCCACTAATTATATATCTACAAGGACATCTTACTCCTCTTTGCTTCAACAACATTCTTAAGAAAATGCCCAAGTGATAAACCCTTTAAATAATAACTTAAATACTTCAACGAAGAAACAACAATTTTGCACAATCTTTGAGTCTTTATGAAGCTCTTGAGTCTTGATGAAGGTCTAAAATGTTGAGCAAAAACTTAATCAACACTTTAAAAAAAGAATAATTAACATGAATAAAATGAAAATCAACATGAAAAATTAATATCTTCCACTGAAATTGGAAGAAGGATGAAATTTAAAATCAAATGGGATTTTAATTTGAAGAAATAGGGTGAAGTTTGTAATGTTGCTGGAAATGAGAGAAGGGGAGAAGAGAGAAATTTTAAAACGATGAAGATTGAAAAGTTGAAAGTTGGGCCATTAAATATCCACCTCATCATTGTGTTATTCATATGTCGCAAATTTAAAAAGTATTTGTTGGGTAGCAAAGTGTATAACACATCACAACCACTGTAGTATCAGAACGATCATAACCGTTGTGACGTGAATTACACTTCACTACATAAAAGTTGTCAGTTAGCACATGCATCCCATCAATACGTTAGGTCAAACTTTTCCTTTAAATGTTTTGTTTTTATAAAACTTGTTTGCGATGTATTTTCCATTATACAGCTCAATTTTAAAATTATTTAAAATTCCCCTGTTTTAAAACCTGACATATTTATTTATTTTTATTTAAAATAGTGTTTTCCACATCATAAACCCTCAAGATCATCAAAATCTCTAGCAGCATCCATCTGTGTCTTCTTATCACCCTTCTAAGCATCAACATCACACTTCAGTAGTGGAACTAGACTCTCCTGGTGTCGCTTGCGGGATGGCGGAGACAGTGATGTACCCTTAGTAGAATCTTATGGCCTTCGGGATGAAGAAGTATCCTCGGCCTGTGATGTAGATAGTTGTACATCTATCGTGACCTGTGATGTAGAGCGTACGCCTTTTTTTTTAATTTTAATTTCTCTCCATGTGATAACCTAACTTTACATTTATATTATTTTAAATATATAGCATCATAATAAATACGTCACAACAACCTTAATAATCTTTTTTTACCACGTATTTATCACGTCACAAAATTATATCAGGATTTCTTGTAGTGACTTAGTGACTATGATTTGAATACAAAGGTGGCAAGTAACTGCATGAAGCCAAACTCTAAGGCCTATATTCCACAAATTCAACAAGATATACAAATTAGTTCTTATTGACCAGCTCTAACTTTCACATACTTCATCATAAATTTCCCATCCAAAGCTCGTTGTGAAGGAAATTCAATTCCATACAACTTTGTATCTCACAAGCCAAGGCCAAAAATGCTTCATTTGAGAGATATGGGTCATGACATTACAGGTCCTTTAAAAAGTCAACAAACAGTCAACTTTTTCAAAAGCTCATAACTTGAACATGGAAGATCAAATGGACATGGGACCAAAATGAGTGATTAAAGGACACTTTAAGCTTTCTAAGAAGTCCAGGTGCACATTCATACGATAAAAATTGAGGAAGTTGTGGAGTGTTAAAGTTGAGCAAATTTGGGAGGTGTATAAGGCAAACAATGACCAAACTTGAGTTTTTGCCAAATAGGCCTATCTTTTCACAATCTAAACATAATCTTAAGATGATCCACGACCTATAAGTCATATATTTTGATTTTCTTTGTTTATGTTATATTTTATTGGATTTAATTCATTTAAATTCAATTTTAATCAAAATAAATATTGAAAAATCAAATATTTGATCTTTGGATTATTTTGGGATCAGATTATGAAGTTTATTGTCATAATATGTGATTCAAATTCGTGCACAACAAGAGGAAAGTTATGATATCACAATCATGGTCAAAAGAGAAAGTTTTCAAATCAAATTCCAATCAAATCTCATCATCCCAAAATAACTTGAATCCAAGCCCTCAAATTAACCTAATTCAGTCTTCTATATATACATAATAAGTGCAGGTGTCAAGGGGACGAATTTTTTGATCAAAGAGAGCATACAAAACTTAAAAAAATTCAAGAGTAAGTCGGATTCGGTTTTCGGGTTTCAGCCATTCTCAAGGGAGTTTGAAGGTCCAAAAACATTCCTTAGACTCTTCTGAAGGTGTACCAATCATCACATTGCTCCAAAGCCTCATAAAATGCCATAACCGAATTTTATTTTTTGCTTTACTTTTCAATTTTCGATTTCATAATTTTACACATGATACATATAATATCTTTGCATATTTGTGTTTTTTATGATATGAGCAAGCTATCTGGAAAATCGAATTGAAGTTTAGGTGCAAGAATCATGACTTGCCATTGTTAGGGTTCAAAGTCGTGAATTTAGGGAACCCTAGCTAGAGGCAATTTTAGACCAAATTGATTGGACCATTGAACTCAAAAGACGATTTCTAACTGATCTATGTGCTTATATGGTATTTATAATTATTGGTTTGAGTTTTTGAAGTTTGCAGGTTTTGTAGTGACGGTTAAAACCGTCACTATAAGTTTTAGTGACGAAATTCAAACCGTAGGTAAAAACCTGGACGGCTGGAGGAAGAAGAAGCATTGCGCGTGCGTTTTGGTTTTCGAAATTCAGTTTTAATATATAATATTTGTTTGTTGTTTCCTAACAGCTAAAGGTGTGTGGCCTGGTGGATGGAATGCTTGCTGGTAATCAAGAGGACATGGGTTCCATCCAAGCGTCCCCCTTTCTATTTTTTGGTCATTTTCCTATTTTCCTTTTATTTATATTTCTTATTTTAATTTCTTTTCTTTTTCTTTTATTTTTAAAATAATTATTTAATCTAAATTAATAATTTTCTAACCAATAAAAAATAGGTCTTTTGTTAATATTTTTCATAAAAAGTATAAAACCCCAAAAATATTTTTTTTACATAATTAATTCGAATTAAATTTATTTCATCAAATTAATTCTTTTAATCAAACATTTTAATAAAATCAATTAATCAAAATCTAAGACTTTTACTTCCTTTATATTTCCTTCTCGATTTTATTTTTTTAGAATCATTTTATAGGATTTGCAAATCTTACATTTAGATTTATTTTTTCTCGCACGATGGTATTTTCTTTTAAATAGTGTAACTGCTAAAGCCTTGTAATAGTTTTAGGTTTCATTTTCCGCACTTTATGTTTTTTGTCAGGTTGTATTTATGTATCTCTCTCAAAGCCATGTAATAGCTTAAATTAGGGTTTTATTTTCTGCACTATATAAACTGTTAGATGTATGCTTAATAGGATTGTATGGTAAGACTAAAATCAACTATTAGCTAACCCTAATTTCTAAGATTAAAATAACTAAACTGAATACACTTGCACACTCACACCTTTAGGGTAACCTCTCTTTGTTGCCTTACAATAAATGGTCAAGTCCCTCGAACATTGGGGTATCTTAGCTTATTGCCTAAAAAATATAAATCGTCATAGTTGCCTTTCGAATAAAAGATCATAGTCCCTCGTTGTCCCTTCAAAATTTCTTTCGAATAAATGATCTTGTCCCTACGAAAATGATGATAGTCCCTTCGAATTGTTAAGATATCCCTTATTTGTTGCCTTCTATGACCATAACAATGACCCTACGCCTGTCCCTTCCAAATCCAAGGATAAGACTACTTACTAATTAATAGTAAGGAGAGTTCTATCCCTAAGGAAATAAAATAACAAGAAATACCTTACAACGTAGGGTAAGTAACTCTTAAACGCTTGCTCACAACTTTCAAAACAAATAATTTTTACACCCCACCCTCTTTTTCAAAATACTTTCAAACAAGTAAACACTTTGTATACATTCATACGAGAATCATTACAAAGTAAAATCTTTACGAAAATATTTTAATCACACACTACACTTTTCAAACAAAACAAGTATAAAGTGAGCTAAGCATTTAAGAGCCCGTGAATAAGCATAGATACAAAAGGTGCTAACATCTTCCCTTTGTATAACTTACCCCCCGAACTCAAAATCTTTTTAAAGGTATTTCCTGTTCTTTTATGCCTTTCCTAATTGGATGAAATAAAAGTCGGTGGCGACTCTTGTTTACCGCAATATATTTTGCGACAAAAAACTAAAAGTCAGTTCTCCCACCGTGTTACAGTCCCCAAAGTTAATCATCAAATTTGTTACTCATTATTGACATCTGATCAAGGAGCCCTTGAAATTCACTCAAGTAATCTAAAATAGAAGTCCCTCCTTAAATTTCAAACATATGAACTAATTAACAAGAATAATTTGTTATTACTTGATTTAGAGGCATACACTGACTTTATCTTCTCCCATTATTTTTTTGCATGTGTCTCATTAGCCATATGTTTATAAACATTATCCTTTACATATTGTCGAATAAAACCACATACCTATTGATGTTTGAACTCTCATTCTTCATTATACAAAAAATGGTTTTGTGGAACTAAGAACCGGTAAATGCAATTTATTCATAAATAGTAAGTCTTTCATCTTTCCCTTACATAAATGGTAACTATAACCATTCAGCAATAACATATACAACTTTGTATTTGACTCCATCATTCAAACAAGTAAAATAACCCTTAACTAAAAGATCTCAAGCCACTCTGTTGGATAATTAAGACACAAAAATTGACCAATACGCAACGAATATAAACTGTTGAATACTTGTAGGAACCTTGAGTATCAACAACAAATATAAGAAGACAAATCGAAAAAAATAACGACACAAAAGAACACCGTTATTTTTAACGTGGAAAACCCCCAATATGAGAGTAAAAACCACAAGTCATCCATACCAAAGAAATAACTCAGCTAAAATCAATTAAGGGTACAAGAGATTCTTAAAGTGATTCACACATTAGTGCTAACAACCACATATCTCAAAGCAAAGTAGCTTTCAAATAAGAATAAAAAATGGAAACATTTCCCAAATGTGTGGTTTCAGGGGTTCTGGGATGTATTGTTGATTTTCGATGATGTTGGGCCCAGTCAATCTGTGAGCGTATGGAAGTGAAGTTGAAGTTTTCTTGTTGCTGGAAGGTTTGGATGAGGCCATTGTTGTGAAGTGAGATATTTGCAGTTTGAAAAAATGGGTTTTCTTTTGTTTGAGAATGAAAAGAAAGAGAAATGAGTGAAAAAGTTTGAAGAAGATAATGAATGGCTATTTATATAGAAAATGGACTAAAACGATTGAGTTTTGGTTGGAGATCATGGACCACGTGGCAAAAAATTTATGGAGAAAGTAGGTTGAAGTCAGTTGAAACGCCTATGACCTCCTAGCTTTTAGGAAATGATGGGGGTGATGTCAGAAATGTGGGATGAGGTTGACGTTTTGATAAAAGCGCAATGATGAGCTTTTAAGGATTTGAAATATCAAGTCTTTGAAATGAGAAAAGTGATAAAGGCAACGTGGTGTCGAAAAGATTCATCGACAGCAAATGATCTTTCTCCAGGATTAGTCGAAAACTCTTTGCTGGGGGAAAATTTGTAGATAAGGGTTTTCGACGCCATGAAATTAAAATTAAAATGATATATTTCGAATAAAAAAGGGGAAGACGTTTCAGGAATCAATTTTGACCAAGCAAGTGAAGATATGTTTTCTAACGTTTTCGGCAGATGAAAAAGACATATTTTTGACAGGATTAATCAGTAATGTCATTTTCGACAATTTTGACAACTTTGAAGAGATGCGTATTTTCGACGAGGAGAAAACATTCAAATTTCAAAAGTTGGCACGTTTGGCAGAAGGACGCGTGGAAGCGTTTGATGGAAAGGTCACATGACGAAGGCCTAGTGGCGTATTTGTAGGATTTGTCCTTTAGTTGACAGTTATTTTATTCATGTATAAATAGAGAAGTTTCTTGTCAAAATGGTGTTTGAAAATCTTGTACAAACTTCCTGTAAAATACTCAAAGTGCCCGTGTGTGAGAAAAGAGTCTTGTTCTGGAAAATGTATGTGTGCAACACCAATTTACTTTATCCAGTTTAATAAAATTCTAAGCTATTTACCATTCATTTACATTTGCAAGTCATTTTCTTGTTCTTCGCCATTTACTTTCTGCATTGTCCAATTTTTTATACCTTTAAGTTCCATTTAAGAATTTTACTTTGCAATTTACCTTATGCATTGTCAGAATCTATTTTCTTCAAGTTTTCGCCAAAAATTTTACTCTTGTACTTAACCATAAGAATCATACAATAAAAATCTAAAAAAAGTGAAATCATAAAGAGTATTAAAGTTATATTTTTAGACAAACTTTGCGCTTATGTCCTAGGATTTGTTTGGTTAATCCTGCAAGTAAACCAATTTAGTGTTAATTGGAAAACTAGAGGTTGTTCGTCAAAATTAACTGCGAACACAAAGACAAAACCTTCTCGTGGCAATCAAATAGATAATTTAGTTCCCCAACATGTGACCTTTAGGGTTAGTTAAGTACACTTAAGAATCTATGTCATTTTACCACTAGGAACTTGAACGTTCCTAATATGACAAAGGCGTAATGTGTAAAATTTGTCGTTTACGCTGTCGAAATCTATGTCGTTTACGATGTCGAAAGCATCAAGTTAGCTAATCATATCTATCGAAAAGTCAATTTTGTCGAAATTGTGTAAAATCTCATTGGTGTCAAAATCAAGAATTAACTATCGGTACATAACCTTTATATACACCTCATATCTCAAATTCATGTTGAAACATTTAGTAAAAAACCTCATGCTAACACATAGTTAATAAGTACTAACTTAGATTTATATTGAGTGTACATAATTGGCACTTGCTGACTTAATTTAACCAATAAACCTCAACTTTTGTGCATATGTTGCATAGTTTACATTAAAGTGTATATATTATGTATCGTGTAAATATCATTGAGTTTAATAGTTTGTAAATCATTTTTCTAGGTATACAAACAATGATATTTTTTTCATTTTCGTATAGAGCATTGGACAATCTTTCCAACGCTTCCGACCGCGCATAAAACAGAGTTACAGTTCAAAAGTTATGGTCGAAATAGTGGCTGAAATTTTCAATTTACTGTCAGCCCCGCCCTGAGCTCACCGGAAGAGCCAGAGACACTCATGAAGCATGAAAATGTAGTAGAAAATGTAAATTTAAGCATCGGGCTAGCCGTTTCGCCGTCAGGCGAGACGGTCTGGACAGAAACACATTTAAAGGGCAAAAAGACATCTTTTAGGTATGGTTTTGGGTAATATTTGCTCCCACTCCATCACCTTCATTTCTTCATAGTTTAGACCTTAGAAAACAACATTTGTAGCTTGTAATCAAATGATACGGGATCGGGAGCTTGGTTAATCGTGTTTAACACCGCGAGAAATTTGGTTTCTTCTCCATTTTTTTCATTTGTAAGTATCATTTATTGGGGTTTGTTTGTAAGTATTCTTTATTTATATGTATATTTATTACTCATGGAGTTGTATGAAGCTTTGTTTACAAATTAATGTTGATGATTGCTTTCTTGATTTGGGTTTGAGTTGTAGCAGAAATCTACGGTTCAAATCTGGGTTTAAGATGAACATCTATTGGACTTATAGACTCTATAGATAGATTTAGACTTAATATTCATGTGTGTATCGACTCTTAATACCTCTGTGTTGTTTGTGTTGAGCTGAGAGATCGTCGACACAAATGATACGGTTGATATCTCAACTCTGTGTTAGAAATAACCTTGTAGTGAGTGGTACGTGATGATGTTGATGAGTGATGTAAGTTAAGTACAAATGTGTAGTAAGTTTAAGTATTTAACGGGTATGTGAAATTCAATCCCGAGAGTTTTATCCTTTTCGAAGATTGAATTCTATAATACGTTTAATTTTAATTTCCGCATTTATAATTTCAAACCATTTAAATGCAAACTCTATAATATTTAAATTTTCGAGAACAACAGTTCAATAACACTAAACACAATAATTTTCCGGATAAATATTTCTAAAACTTTTGTCGCTTACCGCTTTACCATATTACCAATAGTCTGAAGAAAATCATACCTCAATTTACAAAAGTACTCCATCATAACCGTTGAATGCCTATAGATGTTGATGACCCTTCATCCTTACAATCAACAAACCAAACATTATTTTATATTAGTTTTTGGAGTACAGCACAAAATAATATTTTTTTGGTACAATATATTTGATCTAATCAAACTCTTCTTATTATACAATATATTATACAATAACTATAAATTATTTTTACAATACTATATATATTTATCTTACCCCATGAGGATTATAAATAGCTCCTAATTGTATCCATATTTCAAAAGAAACTCATCCTTGTAGCAATGATGAAAATCAAGCATGCTATCTTCTTGTGCTTTTGTGCAATGCTTCTAATCTCTATTGTAGCAATAGAGTCTTATGAAGATGAAAATCAAGGTACTTACATAAACAATAGCCATATCAATGTATATGTATGCACTTTTTCGTTGTATTAATAAAATGTTTTTGGTTTGTTTGCAGCTGGTGAAATAGAGAAATCAATGAGAAACATGAGACAATGGAATGGTGGATTCAAAAACAAAGGTGTTTACATTGATGGCATTGTGATACCTTTAACCAACGGTGAAGGCCGCGGTGGAAACGAGCCACTCTTTCCCGATTGCGAGAAAGACGGCGAAAGTGAAGGTGGAAATTGCGGCGGACATGATGTGGAGGCCAATGAAAACACCATTCAAACTCGTGATTTTGATATAAGTAAAAGTCGTTGGTGGACACGCAAGTCACCAGCGGAGGCAAAGCCTGTTCGAGAATAGAAAAGCATATACAAGTATCATGTATTCATGGTGCCACAATATATAATATCATAAAAAATGTAAAATAAAGCTGGGATCATGTAGTTATTAAATTAAATAACAATAATAATTTATAATAATTATGGAGAAAACTATCAAAGTTGTGTCCCACATTGTAAACTACTATAAAATAAGTCTTTAAGATTATGTAGTTATATGATGAATCAATAATTAGACCATTTGTTGACAGCATATATGTAAGAATCTTCATTTTCTTATGTTACAATCTCTTCCTTTAAATCTGAAGATTTTCTTCCATTTATGAAAAAAAGTACAAAGAAAAATTTCAAGGAAAGTTTTTAAATAGAATCATCCGTGTCTCAAAGTACTCTTTAATCTTATATGAAAGATGAAGTTCAACAAATAAATTCAAAGACTACATGCAAGGAAAACAATCATCTTCTTCATCAAACAATCATATTCTTCACGTTCTTCATTTTTAAAACCTCTTCAAAACTTAAATTAAAAAAATAAAAAAAAAAGTCAATTTTTTACAAAATATAAATAGACCCTGTCTTGTGGGAGTGCAAACACCCCATAACACATGATGACCTCAAAATTTTAAGACTAATTAGTATTTTTAATACAATTTAAATTATATATCCCTATATTATTTATGTACAAAAGTTGTAAGTTAACTTAAAAGTAGCATAGCGGTAAGTTAACCTAAAAGTAGCATATTACCTTCTGCTTAAATATATTGTAGTTATCAATGATGTCTAAATGCTCTTGAGTGGTACATGCATCTAGCATTCACATCGTGGTTCCCATTATTGAGAAGACCTGACTCCGTTTGGACTTATTACTCTCAGAGACTTTCAGCAATCAATAGTCTGGATCTTCATTCTATGATTGGCTTAGTGCCATATTCCCACCTTTTCCTGGTGTGAACACAATATAGTCTTGGAGTCAATCAAATTCGGGACCTTGTCTTTACCTTTGCCTCTGAAAAACTTGCAATCTTCAATTAATAGTCCCTTGTGAATGCTGACCTCAGACTTCTCTAGGAAGTGATGGATTCGGGAGCCAAACTTTTGTCCCATGCCATGTCCCCTTTTCTGAGCGTTGTGGAGAACAACCTACACTTAATGTTTCCCTCGACATCGTTGTGATAGTCAATCATGGCATTGATGTTATCAATGTGGTCGTCGAGGTTGGTAGTCCTGTCATACGTTGAAAGGTTAGGAGGCTTCTCTATACCCACGGAGAGCTGAGGTCTCCAAGATGGCCCGAGAAAGTGGGAAGCGAGGGTCTTCTTCGTCGCTCCTCTGGGGTGAGTAGTCCTCGTCTTTAGGGCTTTGGTCATAACGGAGAGATACCCTTGACTGACCGGTGGACTGCTTGGGGAGTCCTCTAGCTTTGTTCTTCTTGGACTCCGGGGAACGTCGTCCCCAGCGAGGAGGGGAGTGACCGCGCTTCTTAATAGCCTTGAGCTGGGATCTCTCCAGCTGAGGTCTGAGTCCGCGATGCGGGAAGATGTGTTGCATGATCATTGGGGTCTCCGTTAAGGAGACGTGGTGCGACGCTCTGTTTCCAACATGGTGATTCTCTTTTACCGTTAAAACAACATAAAATTTATCTAGTTGAGAACGTTGGCCATGAATTAAGATAAAGTGCATACTTTTATTATATATACTTCATGAAATACAATACACACATTCATTCATCCCTATTCCAAATCCTTCACTTTCCACTTATTCTACTCCAAAATCTCTATTTCTCCCCCCTCTCCAACTTCATTTCTTCCTTGTCCTCCAAACTCATTGCTTACTCCTCCTCTCCAACCTATTTCATTTCCCATTCCACCTTGTCCTTCAGGTTCATTGTTTTTTCCTCCCTGAACTCCTCCATTATTCATCGAACCTCTCCAACCTCCACTTTCTATCGAAAAATCGAAACCCCCATCACTATATCCTTTTCTCAGATCTTCAATATGTGTCTTGCCTCCTAAACCTCCCTCGTTATTTACTCCAAGTTTTGTTTTAGAATTTTCAAATGCACCAGCTGCAAATAAAACTACCACAATTATTAAATTTAATATATAATAAATAGAGCACAAAAATATTGAAAACAAATAATATATACTTTTTTTCTCATCTTTGGATGTTTCAATAGCCTCGCTAGAGATAAAAACTAGTGCACAAAGAAATACCACAATAAAAGGGTTGGTTTTCATCTTTGATCTTGTATGAGTTTAGATATGAAATGTGAATTCAGTTAAATAAATATTTATAGATCATGAGATTTGTTAAATTTGAGAAGATCGAAAGGAGAATGATTACATAATATACTGTAATAATAATTTGGCTCATTGTGAGAACAAGCCATCAATAACTATTGAACGGTAAATTGAGACGTGTTTATTTATCAAATAAGGTAAGCAAAAGTTTTAGATAACTAACAATGTGTTTTTTCTTTCTTCTCACATCGCACTTTTGTTTTAATGTGTGTAAAATAAATAATAAAAAATTTAATTTGAATAGTGTTGATAGAAAATATAGATAGCTCTATGATATTTAAAAATATGACTATTAGATTAAAATAATTATAATTACGTTGCCTCTCTCATTAAAATAATTATTAAAAATTAATAAAAGAAAAATAGATTTTGTTTTTAGTGGGATTTGGTTTCTATTCATATGTCCCTTTTTGAACGTTTTTTAAAAGATAGGATATAACTAACTATCATATTTGCTAGTTTTTTTTATACAAGAAGTTGAATAATACTAGAATTAAGAATTTTCGAAACTTAATTTCAAAAAGAGACAAGAAAAATCAAGTCGAAATTCAACGAATTGCTAACCAATTTACTAGTTAATAGACTTTTGTTGCATTATATTTAATATTTTCCATCCTTTTTATTTTTCCTCTTTTACTCAATAATTTATCTTTTATTAGAAGAAAAATATGTTGTTTTTACTAAACTAGCTAATTATTACTTTATCTCAAACATTAAATTGTCTATGGTAAATTAGCATGTGGTTGTAAGGGAGGTCTTTATAATTACGATTTATTGGCCATGATAATAAATTGAAAAATGCGTTTATTAATTTGGATACAACGGTACATATAACCACAATTAAAAGAACCAACCCTTGTGAAATGATTTTTTTTTAAATATAAATTTTTAAACTTTTAAATTTTTTAAATTCTATAAAAATAATAAATATTTTATATTTATTTTTGTGAATTATAAATAGATTAGAGACAACAACACAAACTATTTGTGAACCACACCCATAATTACCAATTAAAATGACTCAAAAATTATATTACACCAAAACCAAAAATTGTACTAAGAACCAAAAATTTCTTATTACATCAAAATCAAAATGGGACAAAACAACATATAATTTACACATCATTGCATATTAAATAATATTTACAACACATGGAACATGTCTCGTCTCTTGGTGTCTAGACTTTAAACACTTACAATTTCAAATAATTATACTCGTTCGTAAATAACCTTATAAATTATAACATACAATAAATTATGAATAAAGAATAAAATATATTTCCTTATTAGTTTTTCCATATGCTTTCTTCATTATCAATAGGAATAATAACATACACACCATTTATATCAAATTATTCATATCAACTAACAACTTGTGTTGCTTAAGGATTCGTAGGAATATCAAAATTTAAATCATGATTTTCATCACTACATGATATGTGTTTTTCGTTGGAGAACAATTGAACAACTTTTTTCGTAAGGGTTAGTCACATAAAATAATTGTTTTGCTTGGGTAGTTATGATGAATGGTTCAGTCATATAAGTTTCCTTGCCAAGGATAATCCGTGTGAATCCTAACTCGTCGTTAACCAGTGTGAATCCTAACTCGTCGGTTTGTACACCAATAGTATTGCCAACAAATTGTATTTAAATAAAGTCACTTTGAATTAAACAAAATCAATCTCCAAAATCTCCTCAATGAAACAAAAGAACGCTCTAGATGCCAATATAGGGTTCTAATCTTTCAAACTAGAGAAATACATGGATTCGGCCACAATCATAACCCTACTATTTTTTATTTCACTACGATCATCTTTTGATTTTCTATAAAAGGAAAAACTACTAATGTCATATACAGTCCAAGTTACAACATTAAATTTTGACATGTGTCACATTCATTTAATTGTCTCAAATTCATGATCATTACTAAAAATTATTTCATTAAACTAATTTATGAAATACTTGTTATACTCTTTCAGCAATCACTTGTCACTCATTCAAGGATATTTTTCCTTCATAAATATTTTTTGGGTTGATAAGTAAGGTTGAAGAATTATATGTCGAGGCATTGACATGACATTTAAATCTTGAGCATTTTTGTCTCCATATCTGGCAACATGACAAGACTTTAGAATTCCTATAGACACTGCTTTCAACAAATAGATTGAAAAATCTCAATAGCTTCTTTTGTGATGTACCTTTCAACTATCAGAGCTTCCGGTTGGTGATGATTCTTTATATATCTTTTAAAATCTTCATGTATCGCTTTATTGGATACATCCACCTTAAACAAACTAGACTACTATATCGGATTTCTTCGACCTGATGAGAAACTAACTGAACCATAATGTTATAATATGATGGAGGGAAACAGATCTCCAATGGAACAAGATTATTACAGCCTCATCATCAAATTTATCTAATTTTTTGAAATCAATAAATTTATTAAATATAGAATTGAAGAATAAGTAGAATATGGTTATAATTACTCTTACATTTTTTGGTAGGATGCTACAAGTAGTCATTGGTAGAAGTTGTTGTATCAAGACATGACAATCATGAGATTTTAAGCCAATTAACTTAATATATTTCATTAATATAAGTTTCTTGATGTTTAATGAGTAACGTTGGGGAACTTTTATACCTTGTAAACACTCACACAAAAATTTTCTTTTCCTTTTTAGATAGAGCGTGACATGCTAGAGAAAAATAAATTCGTTTTCCCAATTCTCTTGGAGTCAATTGTTGTCGTATACCTATCACCACCATATATGGATAGAAATTATTAATATCTCTAGTTTTGTTTGGAATATTTAGAAGTTTTCCAATCAAACTATAACACATATTTTTCTCCATATGCATCACATCAAGACAACATTTTACATCGAGGCTAACTAGTATGGAAGATAAAAAAACACCGATCTATTTTTCCAAGTATATTTCTCAAGGGGCCATTTTTATTCCTTCCAAAGACAACGTTAAGGTGTTCTTGTCGTTGATAAACTCCATTAATGATTAAAGGTTTAAGGAAAAAATCCAACTCCTTATCTCTGTTAATAGCCTTATGTTATCTACGATAAAGATGATTGGGTTTTAGAAATTCCTTATGCCAAGGTAAACGGTCTTTTTTCAAAACCAAAGTTGGTGAGAATAGGTATTCTATTCACATATAGAGCACACTTTATGTCCATTGATATTGTTTCCAGGAAAATCACCATATGCAAGAAAGTCATTGATTGTTCAAAATAATATGAACACATCTTAGAATTTTCACCTGGATATACATCATCAACTTCAATGCACTCCTTCCAAAAAAAGTATTAAATCTTCAATGATGAACTTAGATAAACATTCATGTCATTTTCAGGTTGTTTGGGTCCTGAAACCATCATACATAACAACATACACTTGTGTTTCTATTTACTAGTGTTTTTAGTAAACAATCATGAGTTTAACTCAAAAAAGATTAAATCTAAAAATCTTAAAAGCAATTTGTGTAAAGAAATATACAATGAAAAATGGGTAATTTAGATTTAAAAAGCTTGGGGTATTAAATCAACTAAATGTAAGCAATAAACTTTGGATAAAGTTAAAAAGAAAAAAACAAAGTAAAAAAAGTAAAAAAAAGTAAATGACATTGATTGTAAATGCTTGAAATATGAAGGATTTGTATAGAATATAAAGAGTGGATGTAGACTCACATTTTTCACAAACTATTTTTCTTGATGACTTGGGTATTCTATTTTTATAGCGAATGGATGAGAATTTTGCGACCTCAATTACAACACATAAACATGCATTATATACTAGTCCTAAAATAGCCTTCGATAATGTTTGACGACTACATGTTTGACGCATGTCTTACTAGGTGGGATTGCTTAAAATAACTTGCTTCCATGCATCTTCAAAGAGAAACTGTTGAAAACCAAACAAAATATGTTGATAATTGCATTAATAATTTTTTCTAATCGCTTCAACTACCCTCATCAAAGGTTGTGACATCTCAACATCATATAATTTTTTAACTTGAAAATATTATAAGTCCTTAACAGTAAAAAATGTTGATTTCACCAACATGTGGAAGAGTTGTTATGTGATATTTCAAGATTTTGGACATGCTTGGAAGGGAGATTGGTCATAATCTTGTGAATTTGTTCTTGAGACCCTGCTAAACAAATTTTGACCTCAACTCCACTTACATGCTAGTTGAACTAACAGGTCAATACACTCAATATGTCAAAGCCATTATCTTAAGCTTCAGACACTTAGTAATGTCAACATAGTAATGACCACTAATTCTTGACTTTTCACTCACCTAAAAAATCTAAGGCTAACAGATGCCTCTCCCAAATATGTTACTTTCGATCTTATGTATCAAATGGAAGAAATGTGGTGTTTTTTTTGTTAATTTTGGACAAAATTTATCATAAAATATACATGACATGGTCATCATGGCAATTTTATATCAAATTGTCATGTCATAGACGTATAAGCAGACTCTCATCGTTACTCAGAATTCCTAGGAAAATCTTGTCAACATGATTACTCCACATTAAAGGAAAATTTTAATTAAAATTTGTTAAAGAAATTCAAAACACCAAGTGTTCGCTTGTGAAATGCCCCTTGTTCCACTTTGTTGGGGGAAGCTGAAACATTTATCCACTATAAATTCCTCCTGGTTTTCATTTTCTACTATCTTCTTCTTTCCTTCCAAGCCCTAACTTCTTAGAACTTCCAAAACCCTTTTCATTTTAATCATGAGTAGAGTCTTTTAGAGAACAAAATGACCTCTTCGTCTTCGTTAAAACTTACAATTCCTCTTGCTTCTAACATAAGTGTTATTATTGTTGTATGTAAACACAACTATGTGCTTGAGCTTCCACTAGAAGAGGAGAAAGCTATGATTTGGGCTTCTAAACTACTTGTCCATTTCTCCATTTCTTGTATTATTCATGTCTTCTTAGGTACTTTCCCTAATGCCTCTTAAAAATCTTCTTTTATAATCAATTCAATAAACTAGGGACAAAGGGGACCCCAAACCCAAATTTACACAATTAATGCTTCAAAATAAAGCAAAAAATAGCACCAGCCAATATCACAAAATGGAAAGCCTGAGAAAAACAAAAACAATGGCAATTACAAATATTCATTAGGCATTGTAAGCCACTCATACATATTGCAACATGCCTTATTCTTGTCCAATATCCCCCATCTCCAAGAAAAGTTTACAATATTGTAAAAACAATCTTTTGGAACAACCACCTTTGCATTGAACAGAATCTGATACCTATTATTCCATAAACACCAATATGTAACTAGCCAAATAAAGGAATACCAATTCCATGTTAACGGACCTTTAGTCCAATTCAAAAAAGAATCAACATAAGAAGGAGCAAATGGAATACTTAATTCGAGCCACGTTTCGACCTCCCGCCAAACCGATTGAGAATGCACGCAACTAACAAAAATGTGATTGACATCATCATACTCACGAAAACAGAAAATGCAGGTTAGTTCATGAGTGTTGTTTAAGAGTAGGTAGGCAGTTTAAGAGAAGATGCCAACCGAAAATTTGAACTTTAAGAGGGATTCTCAAATTCCAAAGAGTATCAATAGCATCCACCAAATTATTATCCAATACGCAATCCTCCTTTGGATTTAAAAGAGCCAAGTAACACGATTTAACATTGAAACTATAGTCCACACTCGACGGCCATCTAATAACATCCCTTGATCTTCATTTGGAAACATTTTTGTTACAACTTCTTGCAGTTCAGCCAGTGCTTCCTCATTAGATACCACTTGTAAAACATTACAGCCTACGAGGTCCTAAATCCAATTTGGCCATTCTCACCTACCACAATCTTTAATCAAAACTTGTTTCGAAGGTGAGTCTTCATAAAAAGTTGGGTATTAGAGCTTCAATGGTTTATTCCCTATACATCTTGAATGCCAGAACAAAATTTCCGAACCATCCCCCAAAAGCCATGCAAACGTATCGTACACACCACCCTCTCTAAATGGATCACCCAAAGAGACCAAATCTTTCCACCACATGGACCACCTTTTAGGCCTAACAAACTGCTGGCCTAAAAGGATATATTTTCTAACAATATCGTATCTCACTCTCAATAAACTACACCAAACATCATCTTGTTCGTTAACCACTCTCTACAACCATTTTGCAATTAACGCTCTATTGAATGTAACTATATCTTTAATGCCCAAGACTCCACAATTTTTGGCTTACAAACTTGGCTCCATCTAACCCAATCCATAGTTCTCCTATCTCGACCTCCTGCCCATAGAAATCTGCTTTGTATAGATTGGATTTCCTTTACAACTTTGACCGGAGATAAGAAAAAGGACAAATAATGGTCCGAAAGGTTTCTCAACACCGAATTTATCAATGTTACCCTTCCCCAATTTATAATAATATTACCTTCCACAATAAGAGGCGAGCCTTAAACGTCTCAATAACTGGTTTCCAAAATGACACCCTCTTATGCTTACCTCCAATATTCAGCCCCAGAAATTTAAAAGGAGATCTTCCCACTCTACAAGCTAAAAAATAAGAAGTTGCACTTACCTTTTGTTCACATATACCCAAACCGATGATATTTCTCTTCCAAAAGTTTACCTTCAAGTCAGATGCCAATTCAAATCCCCTTAGAATAGATTTAATTGCCCACAAATTTGTCCAAGAATCGTCGCACACAAATAGAGTGTCGTCAGCAAATTGCAGTAAAGTGACTACACAATCATCATCAAACTTCAGCCCTTTAAGAACCTGGTTAATTTCCGCCCATTTAACTAATAAAGATAAACATTTCGTAACCAAGATGAATAAGAATGAAGATAACGGATCCCCCTGTTCAAGACCCATATAAGCCTTAAAATCCCTGGAAGAAATCTCATTAACTAAAACCGAATAATAGCTACAAAAAACCAATCCTTTAATCCAAGCAATCCACTTAGGACCGAAATGCATGGCCTCCAAAACTTCTAACATAAAACTCCCTTTTACACAGTCATATGCTGGTGAGAAATCAACTTTGATTATAAAAACCACTTTTCCAATCTTTGTTGCTACTTCCAGAACTTCATTAGCAACAAGTACCCCGTCTAACAGTTGTCTACCTGGAATAAAAGTTGATTGCGACTTTGATACCAGCTTCCCAATCACCCTCCGCAGTCTTCCTGCCAAAATCTTTGATACAATTTTGTAGACACATCCCACTAAGCTAATTGGTCTAAATTCGTCACGATTTTGCGGATTCTCCTTTTTTGGTACCAATATAATAAATGAAGAGCAAACTACTTTGGGAAACACAACAGTTTCAAAAAAACACAGTAATGCACTTAGTAAAATCATCACCTAAAATATCCCATGTCTTCTTAATAAAGCCTATACACACAACTTTTTCCATACACACAACTTTTGGCAAAGTTAATCTTTAGTCCCGAGAGTAATTCAAAACCTCGAAGAATAGCTTTTATCGCCCAAAGGTTCAAGTAAGATCCATCACTAACAACCATAGTATCATCTGCAAACTGCAAAATATTAACCACCGACAAATCATTAACTCTAATCCCAGAAAACACATTCAGAATAGAAATCTTCAGAACCAAGTACGCCAGCCCTTCAGAAACAATATGTCGAAGCTAAACCCTAACTCAATATCCAAAAGATCAAGGAAAATAATCTATTAGCTAAATCAATAAGATATCCTAAGAATTTCAAATTTCATATGATTGTGTTGTTATTTGATTCTGTTTTTAATTTATTTGTGTAATTTGGCACTTATTTCTCCTCATTTGTACTATTGGCCTTTAATAAATTTATATATATATATATATATATATATATATATATATATATATATATATATATATATATATATATATATATATATATATATATATATATATATATATATATATATATATATATATAAAAGATACATGTGTTTCCGCATGTGTAAAATTATTTTATACGGTATAAAATATATTTAAATATATATGGAAATTTTGAACGTTATAAATTGTATTTATATAACTATTTAAATTTGATATTAGTTATTAATTTTATAATGAACAATAATTATATAAATTAAATTGTATTAAAATACAAATAGAAAAAAAGACTCGTGACATGAACAAAAAAAGAAATATTTAATATTTGATAATAATAATTTTATCTTTCAAATTAAGATAATTATTTGTTAAAATAAAACATATATTGTGTTTATAGTGACCCGTGAAATAGAAAGAATATTTGATACAATATAAAATGTATTTATATACAAATATAAATTTTGATGAAGAAAGACAAATGTAAAAAATGTATTTAGATACAAATTAATGTTTTTTTTAATACAAGTGTAAAAAATGACTCATAAGATAAAGAAAGACAAAAAAAAATTGATGCGATAATGACCTGTGAGATTAAACAATTATTTAATGCGGTATACAATGTATTTTGATACAAATGCAAAATTTAATATGATATACTTAATTATAAAATGAAAAATAATTATATAATTAAATTGTATTAAATAATTATATAAAAAGAAAAAAAAACAATTATGAGATGAAGAAATAAAAAAATATTTAAAAATAAGAATTTTATCTCTCAAATTAAGATAAATACTGATTAAAATAAAATAGATATTATGTTGATAGTGACCCGTGAGATAAATAAAATTTTAATTTTATTAAAATAAAAAATATAGATTATTAGTATTTTAAGTGATAATAAATAAATGGAGCAAAAATTAAAATGAAAGTGAGAAAGTATGGGGAAAAAACATGAAAGAAAAATGAAATTTGAATGAAGAAAGAAAATGAGAGTATGTATTATTTAATTGTAATTTAATTGGTGGAGAATGAAAAAAGAATGTCATTTGTCATGACGTAGTAGAAGGTGAGAGTGAAAAAAAGTAAATATTAGTTGATTACTAAAATGTCATTTTGTTAGTGTAAATAATTTAGGGTGAGATGATAATTTTAAAAGTTCATGCAATTGAATTTTAAAAAATAGATAGTAAATATTTATATTATATTTGTTTTTTTTGAGTCTTTATATTTTTCTGTCGCCCACTTTTACTATGATTATTATCTTTCAACCAAAACTAAGAATTGCGATTTTGATTATAGAAATTATCAAAGATATAAGTCAATTGCTAGTTGTCATACTCTGAAAAAAAAATCCTACATCAGTTGACAAATACGTCTTAATATACATAAACCCTTCAATGACTCAATAGCTGCCAATGACCCATCATTTTTACAATTGTTTCGACAAACATTTATTTTATTTTATTTGTTGTTGTACAATATATAATATCTTGTTTCTGCATGCATTGTAAAATATATTATCTAACAAGATACTTTTATTCTCCTAACCTTATCTTGCCCCATGAGCATTTTGAGTAGCATATGATTCTATTCATATTTAAAAAAAAGAAAAAATCTTAGTTGCTGCAAAGATGAAAAATAAGCATGTTATCTTGTTATGCATTTGTGCACTACTTCTTATCTCTATTGTGGCAATTGAGCCTATCTTTCTCTACTGTGAAAAAGATGGCGGCGGTGGAAAAGGTGGTGGTAGTGGCAATGGCGACTGCGATGGAGAGGAGAGTGGCGGTGTAAAAGAGGGCGACATAAAAAAAGAGGGTTGCAATGGTAAACCACCTGTAAGAAAGTATCCTGATATTGGAATGGGGCATGGCTGTTGAAGTGTTGCTCCTATTCCCAACTGAGGAAGCATGTCATTCATGAAAATATCCCTAGAAAACTATCAGCATATATATAAATATATAATATGTCTATGCTTACAAAATATACAATGGAGTAAGAAATGTAAAATAAATAATGAACAGTGTAGCTGTAGCAATTGCATGAATAAATAATAATAATATTTATATTTATTTCGATCTATATAAAGAAACATGAAGTCTCTAAGATTAATGTTCTGGTGAGAAAATCTAAGTTTTTTAGTTATTCTTTTTTCAGTTTATCATGCACTCGTCTAAACAATATCTTGCATTTTAGTCTAGGGTTCTATTTAACATAGGTTGCTTTTATTTAGGGTTTGCTACTGTCTTGCTAGTGGTGTGTTCACAAGGTGTTGTTTGGTTGTACCATTCGCTTGTCTATCTCTATAGAATGGGTAAAAAAATTAAATACCATCAATTTCCTTGGTTGAAATAGATGACCGAGGGGAAAGATCTATTCCTTCTGTTACACTATTAATTGAGGGGTTTGATACCCATATTTTCCTATAAAAGAATTCATTCATTAAAATTTACCCTAAACTTAAATCATATATCACGGTTCCAATCTCGTAAACATCATTTTTTGTGACAGATTGCAAGTCATAAAAATCATCAAGTTTTCATAATTAGTTAAGAAATATTCCAAGGTTTTGTGTTGTTTTTCTTTCATTGGAGAAACTAATTTTTACCAAATTAAACAAAATATTTTTCTGTTCTTTCAATCTATCTCACATAGTAACATCGTCGTTGTTGTTTCTACTTTTTGCAGCCTATCTCACAAGATAACGGAAATATTATTTTGAATACTGCAACACAAAAAGAAGTAATCTATTTACACAGTGAATTTAACTGACGAGGGGAAAAACCCTGTTTTACCAATGGGCCAATTAATTCACCTAATTGATTAGGCAAATGTAAATAATTGATTACTTGTGCCACCAAGATTCAAGAAATGCCCTTACGTATTTACAATACATTGATCACTCAAACAAAAACGATCAAACAAACTTTCACATTTTCTTTATTTCGCACTCTAAAGCTTTCAAGTTTCTTTGTCGCACATACAAATCATATAAGCACTTTATGAGCACCTTGAATCTTCTATTGGATAAGGCTTCAAATATCTTCAAGATAATCAATCACCTTGAATCTTATATTAGTATATTAGTGAGAGTAATGTAAGATACTTACCCGTAATTCAAAACAGTTGGAATATACATTTAAATATGAAGTATATTGTTATGTGAAAATCATTCGACCAATAGGTTTAATACTCTTTTTAATCATGTATCTTAACTTTAAAGTTCATTTTGATCCTTTAACTTAAAAAAAAGTGTATATTGATCTCTTAACTTTTAAAAACATTTCATATTACTAAGAGGTGAAACAAAAGTATACTGAACATGACTAGTTGCATGTCGAAGGATAAAGACATGCCAAAGAAATTTTAGGGTGAATCAACATCGGTAGAAATATACATTTTGTCACGGCCGACTTAAAAAAAATCTAGTCGCCATCACATTTTTAAGGAAAATAAGTGATAAACCATAAATCTCAAAATAAAGACACTAGGTAAGGAGTCGGTTAAGTGGAAGGAAGATGTTAGGCACCTTTCACCTCTATTATACCTAATAGGATCTTCTTTAGGTTTTCTAGGGTAGGTTTGTTTGTTTAATTCCATGGTTTTTAATTCCAAATAAATTCCAACTTAATAAATTCAAAACCCTAATTTGCATCCCTTGTTATACTAGCTAGGGTTTT
Source organism: Lathyrus aphaca (assembly GCA_963966055.1). Taxonomy (NCBI): domain Eukaryota; kingdom Viridiplantae; phylum Streptophyta; class Magnoliopsida; order Fabales; family Fabaceae; genus Lathyrus; species Lathyrus aphaca. Next base: position 46,548,855 of record OZ014523.1, read on the forward strand.
ACAACTTTATGTCTATGTACTCTCAATTTGAAGGATCATAGTTCTGTAGTTCGTATTCAATCTATCTCCTAAATCCTAATCATTTATTAACGCTCTCAGAAATTAGAGGTTTATCCCATGTCTATATCCTTAAATTTAACTCTTGAAATATCCCTTAAAATAAATCTAATCTCAACATAAATTAACACCATTAAAAAATAAATTTAAACTCAAAAAAAAAAATCATACCCCAAAAATTAACTCCATTTAAAATAAATTTAAATCCCAAAAATGATTTTTAATATTCCTCAAAAAATACAACCCCTAATTTTATTAACATTAACCCATAAAAAACATTAATCAAATAATTATTGGAATCCCTTAACTAATGATTACATTATTCAAATAATAACTAAATTAAATCAAGTTGGGTGCATTTGAAGTTGAAATAACAACTAGGCTATTAAAAATAGGGTGTGAATAGTAAAAAGACACGAGGACCATTTGCTAAAGACCCAACGTAGGTCTGGCTTCCCATGGGGAGAGTCAGCTGGTTGACTCTCCATCTGGGACGTCTGATTAATCTAACGAGATTGTGTAAGATCTCTCATGAAACGTTTGATTCACATACTAAGTCAAAGTAATTAATGTAGACTGCCAGGATGATAAACCCACATTGCACCCGCCCTCAATTAATCACCAGTTGACTATAAGAGTCTACTAACTTAATTCTTACTACTAGAAAATTCGCTAATAGTGACCGAATTAGAGATCAAAAAAACGTTAAAATCGATCACTATAATGTTTAGTAACCAATAAAGCGACTACTAATTTTTGGTTGGAAAAGTGGTAGTCACTAATCTATAACGACTCATTTAGTGACCGAATTAGTGATTGATTTTAGTGACCATTTTCAATTAATTAAAATAAAATAATTTTTTTACTATATTCAAGAATCAAACCAATGTCCATACATTTGTGAAATTTATACATGACCCTTAAACTATCATGTTTTAGATGTATATTTTTCTTTAAGAATGTATGTATTATAAACGAAATTCAAATTTTAAATATTATTAAAAAAAATTATTAAGATAATTATCATTTAAATTATAATTTTTAAATGAATAAACTAGCATAAATATATATTTTCGGTCACTAAAGTTTCAGTCACTAATTTAGTCACTAAAATTTTTTATATATTAATTTTTTTATACAAACGCTATTTGAGACTAAAAATAACGGTCACAAAATTTCAATCACTAATTCGGTGGCTAATTTTATTTAGTGAACTTTAAAACTTTATTAACTTGATGTCCAATTTCGGTGGCTAATTTGGTGGCTATGATGCCCGAAAATTTTTAGTCACTAATTCGGTCACTAAAAGCGATTTTTCTAGTAGTGTCTCTCGATGACTCCACTTGGCGAACATCCAAGGGGATACGAAGGGAGTATTTAACCACTCTTATCTCAGGATCCCCTTCATTTTCCTTTCCCCTTTCTCTCTCTAAATCCACCCCTCCCTCTCTCTACTATTATCGCTCTCTCCTATTTCTTCTTCCCTTCGACCCCTTTCTATACTTCCTTCCCTACAGTTTGTCCTCCGGCCACCGCACACCATTCTTCAACCTCTATCTTCGGTTTATCTTCAACCGAGATCTTCAACCCACCCCGAGAACCCTTATGAACCCAGATGAACCATAGGGTTCATCATGAACCCTAAGAACCCTAACCCAGAACACCCAAGAACCCTAAGCATAAATGAAAGAACCTTAACCCTTTCGTATGAACCCTAGGGTTCATGTGATGAACCATAACCCCAGTTATACAAAGCTTAACCCTAAACGCAGATTAATCCCCAAATTTAAACCAAACAAACTCAACAATCATTAGTGCAATATCAACAGAGGATCATCAACAACAAACAACAATTGAAAGTTGCATATTTACCTCTCATGTCATGTCCCTATTAAGCTGTTTTCCATCCCTTCTTTTATTTATTCCTCAATTGGTTGCTCTATGTCCCTCCCTCTAATCCCTCTTATGTGTTTGTGTTTTCAGTTATGAAGGATAATCTCAAGGATTTAGGGTTTTGATGATGAACCATATTCCTCTATAACAAAAACATTTTCGTATGGTGTGGTGTAAGGATTCATGCAGTTGCTACTCCAAGGGTTTCTCAATTTTTCCGTCCTTTAATTTTGATTTTAGGTCTTGTATTTATAGAGAAAAAATTAGGTCATAGACTTAATTGTTTAGATTTGATTTTAGAATTAGTTTGATCTGATTGTTGTAATTTGTATTTGATTTGATCTGATAATGTAATTTGATTGTAATTAGAAAATATAATCGATTATATTTTAATCTAATTGGAACTTGATTGAATATTGATTGAGTTTTTATTTAACTTGATTTTTCTTCTTTCTGATTCAATATGGGCGCATAATTAGGGCTTGTGAGTCGGTCAATCATTATTGACTTTAAAATAAAAACTTAATAATAATAATTAATATAGAAAGTTATCTTAAAAATAACAAAAATAAAAAACAGAAAAGAAATAATAATAATTATTGACCAAGACTAAATCTTAAAATAAAATAAAATAAATAATAATAATAATAATAATAATAAAAGATGCAGATGTATATGACTACATTGATTCAAATTTCAGCGAAGATTAAGACGAGAAGAAGAGTATTGCAGACTACATATTCATGATTGAAGGTGCTCAATCTCATGGAGTTCAAGAAAGAAAAACATTGTAACTTTTCCATGTTGTGCAGCTGAGTACGTAGCTGCATCATATGCAAGATGTCAATAACCATGGATAGAGATGTTGCTTGAAGAGTTTAAATAATGGAAACTAAGAAAATAAATTTATTTGTCGACAAAAATTCAGCTATCGATTTAGAGAATCATCCTATGTGTGTCATGCTTGTAGTAAACATATAAAGAGGAGGTATCTTTTTTTGAGGGATCAAGTTAACAAAGGAAATAATGAACTTGAGCATTGCAAGACAAAATGACAATTAGTTGACAAACACACCAAATCCCTGAAGAAAGTCTGGTTCGATGAGTTGAAGAGAAGTATCGGGATGAGAAGTCTCAACAACATGAATTATGGATGTGTTAGAAGTTGTAATTCATTGTTTAGAAGAAAGTTGTTTTCAACTAAGGAGTGTTTAACCTAGTCAAAGTATGAAGTCTAGTTTGTGTACGACAAGGTTGTGTAAACTAGTCGATATATCTATTGAGTCAGTTGTATTCATAAGAGTCGAATACAACATATAATTGTTATATCGAAGTGGGTTTGAGTTATATGTTTTGGACTTGGGTCTTGATTGCCTATATACTTTGTAGTTTTTAAAACACAATTTCATTAAAACCCTAATTGTTTACTCAATAATATTATCTCTTTTCTCTCTTCTTCTTCTTAAAATCCTAATTGTTTCATCAATTCAAACTGAAGATACTATATTATTTTGTTTTTGAGAAACTAGAAGGAATGGGAAAAACCCTATATTGCTTTCCTAAAGGTGTTATTTAATCTTAACAGACAAATCTCATTCTCAAGAATCATGTCCCAATTATCATAATTTGTTTTGTATGCAAGAAATATATTGATGAGAGTACAAAGGATAATCTAACCTTTTTACAAAAATGAGAAAAAGATCGTTTAAAAACTCAAAATACCAAAAAATTACCTACCAAATGCAATCTAAGACAAATATAACAATGGATCTTTGTTAAAATTGTATATATTGCAATTGGAGTGGGTAATTTCTCCAATGAGCGACCATCTCCACATGAAAAACTTCGCATTCCAAACAATATCTATTATATTCCAACCCGCGTTGTTAAAAATGATGTTGTTCCTATAAGACCATATGCTCCAACATGTGGTCAACCAAAAATACCTTCTCTACCTTTCTTTATCCCATTTGTCTTGCCAAATAGATACCAAAACAAGAAGGAGTCCTTGCTATCACAGCTCGAATCCCCAAACGCACCCAACCAAACCGCTATGTCTTACAACACCAACTTCGCCGCCGCACAACTATATAAAAGGTGACTTAAAGTTTCCAGGTGCGTGTTGCAAATGACGCAATTGGAATTAGACGCCGGAAAGGATACTCTTTTATAGGATAGAAGAACTGTTTTTGGAAGTTTATCCAAGAAGCATCTTCAACCGAAAGCCTTATTTTTTGTTGGAAGTCATAAAATAGTGAGGAGAGATTTAAATTTTATTTTAAAATTTAAAATAAAGACACTAATGTCTTAATTATCCATCTAACTCAAACAATTATCACATTTATGATTTTTTTCTTCCAAAATTTTGTTTACCACCCACGTTGGATCTATTAATAAATTAATCCAACACTTATAGTTGTCATTGCGTGTAAGTCTTACTTACCTCATTTTTAAAATAAAAAAAATTTACATAGCCTTTCATGGCTCAATAGAGTTTGAATGACCCTTTATCCTATAAGTTACCCAAACATTAAGCTCTATGGTTTGTTATACAATATCTATTATATTATTTTTGTTGGCTCTTTTTCTTCTTCATGCATTTATCTTATCTCATTATAAATATATTTGTTATTATATTCCTCATATTTTACAAGAAACTCTTAGTTATTGTATCAGGGATGGAAACCAAGTTATCTATCTTCTTATGCTTTTATGCACTTCTTCTTGTCTTTGTTGTAACAATTATGCCCTTCGAAGATGAGAAACAATGTATTTATATAAATAGCTTTCATATATGCACAATTGTTTTTCTTCATTTATATTTAATAAGAAGTTTTTGTTTATTTGTAGGTGGTGAAACAAAAGAATCAAAGAAAGATACTGGAATCATAAACTTTCTTAAAGGTCGAAAAATGGACGATGGTGGAAACGTTGTAAAATTTCCTAGTGGTGGAAGATGGGGCTACGGTGGAAAGGTCATAAACTTTCCTGAAGGTGGAAAAGGCGGCAGCGGCCGTAGAAACATCATAATCTTCCCCAAAGTTGATGAAGAGGGTGGTGGTGGAAACGGCGGCGATGGTGGATTAACCTAGTTCCATAAACTACGCAAATATATTAAGTGTTCTTAACTTCTAAATCATAGATTACATATAAAAATGGATTTTGAAGTTTCTTAGATTCTATTGCATGTAAAATACTAATGTGTAAATGTTGCTTTATAGATGATCCACCCAGAAACATGTGTAAGATGAAAAATTATTTTCTTTTTTATTTCTTTTGTTAATTTTGTGACTCGCAATGACAAAATTGTGAATTTTTCAAATAGACCAAACTACTACGTATCAAATCAAAAGATAACCACACATATATTTTATCCTCTCAACTAATGAACGAAAAGACTAAAAAGGTCATTGATAATAACTATCTACCACCTCAACCACTTAAAATTTTTATACCAAACTTCCATGGTTAGCTAACAAATAACATAGACATGGGAATGTCTCAATCCAATACTAACACAAGGGACAAGAAATCTTAGTAAAATAAAAAATCACCCCTCCTTTAGACAAGTTCTCTCTATATGGGAGTATATCTTGCAATAATTGGCAAGAGAATACCAAGATCATATAAAGAAACCAACTAATCCATATAAGGTGAAGGATCCCACTCCCTACTAGAATAGGGACCGAAGAAGAGATCAAACTAACCTTTGTGAAAGGTAAGTGGCGGCCACTAAAAAATCATCATTTATAGAGATGAATAAAGAAACCAAATGATTGAAAATAAAGAGATAGAAATAGAGAAATCACTACGCAAAAATTGGCCGGTAGCAGTGCGATAAAGACAACACTTTTTGGATAAAGCTTTGTTAAATGTCTTTTAAAAATTTCGCTAAACAAAAACGCTCTTAAAACCAGTCTTTAGAGAGCTCTTATAAAAACGCTATTAAAAGTCTTAAACTGAAGCCACCTTAGACAGCGTTTTTTCTCAAAAGCGCTGCTACAGGTAAACCTTAGAAAGTGCTTTCCTGAAAGCGCTCTCTAAAGTCAATAAGAATATCAAAAATGTCAAACGAGGGTTCAGACCCACACCCTTATGGTTATAAATAAATATAGTAAACCTAAGACATCGCGTTTTTGTAAATGCACTCTTATAGGTTATATTTTGAAATCCATTGTGTCAACCTGCTCTCTTATAACATCGACGCAATGGACATTAATTTCAAATAAATTATATTGTAAATACCTTAGACAGCGCTTTCTGAAGAAAGCACACTCTAAGGTAATTTATTTAATTAAATTATTATATATTATCATAAAACATAAGAAAGCGCTTTCTAAGGAAAGCGATGTCTAAGGTATTTGAAATTAATGTCCATTGCGTCGACGCATTAAGTGAGCAGTTCGACGCAATGGATTTCAAATTTGTGACAGTTTGCTCTGTGCGCATGGGAGTTGCTCCACTTTATGGAGATTTCAAATTTTAACTCTTCAAATGGTTAATATTTATTATTTGATTATATTTTAAATCATTTTCTATTCTTCTTCTTCCAATTATTCCTAAAATTCCTCCAAAAACCCTAAAACTTTTCCAAAATATCTATTCTCTTTTCCAATCTCTTCAACATCCTCATGGCTTCAACAAAAGTTGTTGGTAAAAGGTCAAGTCGGTCTGCCTCAACATCTCATTCGTCTATACTAGTAAGTGTTATATCACTCCTTGGAGATGAATTAGGGATTTATATAATGAGGAGTTCAAGGATAGGAAATTATTCCACAATATGTCTATTCTAGACTTACTGCTAGTCAATTGCACTTGGATTATATTGTGGAACTCGTGGACCATCAAGACATAAATTTTTTCCTAGGATTAAGAACTGAGTATAATGAGGATTTGGTTCAAAGTATCTCACATACCATATAACACGTGATTCTTATGATTTATAACCTACCTCCATGGCTATGCATGAAGCGTAAGTATGTTATTTATGTTAATCTCTGGGCCTAAACAACCAGGGAATGACATAAACGTATACTTGACACCTTTGATCGAAGATTTAAAGATTGTGTGGGATAACGGTGTGGAGGTTTATGATGGATATAGGAAAGAAAGTTTCAATTTGAGGGCGATGTTGTTTGGCACAATTAATGATTTTCCAGCATACGAGAATCTATCTGGGTATAGCATTAAAGGTTAACGTGCATGTCCTGTTTGTGAAGATGGAACCGATACGATGCGATTGGAACTTTGTCAGAAGAATGTGTTTCTCGGTCATCGTAGATTCTTAAATTCTAAACATCACTACCGTGGGTGGAGAAAAGCATTCAATGGAGACACCGAACTGCGTAAAGCTCCACCCGCATTGTCAGGTGACCAAGTTTTTGAAAAGGTGAAAGATGTGCATACTAAGTTTGGAAAACCTTTTGCAAATAAGATTGTCAAAGGTGGGTGGAAGAAGAGGTCGATATTTTTTGAATTTCCATATTGGAAGTCTTTGTACGTGAGACATTATCTCGATGTTATGCATATTGAAAAAATTGCATTTGAAAGTTGTATTGGTATGTTACTCAATATAAAAGGAAAGTATAAGGATGGCCTTAAAGTAAGGGAATACATGTTAAAAATGGGAATAAGAACTGAATTAGCACCCGTGAAGAAAGGAAGACGAACATATATACCACCTGATGCTTTTACTCTATATAGAAAGAAGACAAAAATATCGTGTAAGTTTCTGAGTGAATTTAAAGTTCCAGAAGGATACTCTTCAGATATTAGAAGACTTGTGTCTATGAAAGACCTCAAGTTGAAGAGTTTAAAGACACATGATTGCAATGTTATAATGAAACATTTTCTACCAATAGGTATACATTCTATTTTGCCAAAAACAGTAAGAATCCCCATAACTAAATTGTGTTTTTTCTTTAGGTCAATTTGTAGTAAGGTGGTTGATCCTGAGATCTTACCAACACTACAAAAAGAGATAGTTATTATCTTGTGTGAGCTTGAAGTGTATTTTCCTCCCTCTTTTTTTTACATAATGGTACATCTAGTTGTTCATCTTGTGAAAGAGATACAGTTGTGTGGACCAGCTTATATGAGATGGATGTACCCTGCTGAACGATATATGAAAATATTAAAAGGGTACTGAAAAACTGAAGTCACCCAGAGGGTTGTATTGTTGAACGATACATTGTTGAAGGATAAGTTGAGCTTTATATTGAATATTTGTCCAATGTTCAATCGATTCGACTCCCCAAAGCTCATATTTTCGAAAAAAAAGGAAGGTAAAAATTAATTGGAAATAAAATTGTGACAATATCAAGGGATGAACGGGATCAAGTGCATTTGTATGTTTTGCACAATGATAATGATGTTGAGCAATATGTTGAAATACACAAGAATGTACTCCGAAGGTTAAATCAGAACAGAAATGAAAATTGGATAGTTTGAGAGCACAAACAAATTTTTATATAATGGTTAAAGGATCGTATTTATTCGAAGTGCTCTTCAGATCCTGCTTCAGTAACAGAAAGGTTGAGATGTTTGGCATATGGTCCAAGTTTGCATGTGTTTTTTCATAGCGCATATGCACTTAATGGATACACATTTTATACCAAAGAACAAGATGATAAAAGTACTATTCAAAATAGTGGTGTCACCGTGCTAGCTGAAGCAATGCATATATCAAGTATGAAGGACTTAAACCCCAAATATGCAAATTTGTCATATTTTGGAGTTATTGAGCACATTTGGGTGTTTGATTATGAGAAGTTTCAGATTCCTATCTTTGGTTGTAAGTGGGTAAATAGTAGTGGCATACGAATAGATAAGTCTGGATTTTTGCAAGTGGATCTTAATAAGGTGGGGTACAAAGATGAGCCTTTTATTATAACATCTCAAGCAAAAAAAATGTTCTATGTCAATGACTCGACGAGTACGAAATGGTCTATAGTGCTTTTATCTAACAAAGTGGTTGATGATAGCGATGTAGATCAATGTGATATTGATAATGAGTCATGCATTAGAAGAAATGAGTTGAATAGAAATGATCAAGATGAGGATCTTATAGCGGATGAGTCATATATCAAAAATTATCATAACGAGGGAATTTGGATCAATTCATCCGTCCGCATTGCTAAGAAACAAGTAATTCATATTCCAACCAAGAAAATAAAGAGATGTTAGTGAAAGAGGTAATATAATAAAATGTTATATATTGTGTATTTTTCAATAAATTTATATGCTCTTTATTTTTCATTATATATATATATATATATATATATATATATATATATATATATATATATATATATATATATATATATATATATATATATATATATATATATATATATATATATGTATATATATATCATTGGGTATCATAATTTATAGCTTAGACAAGTACTTTCATTATAATTTATATTTGATATCCTTGGTTTCTTTATTACAATTTAGATATGGCTACTAACGAGGATCACCCACATGATGATGATTCTACGCATGATGAAGGTAAAAAGGTATCTACAGAAGAGGACATTAAAAAAGGCATAACAGTGATGAAGAAAGTAATCCATGCTAGAGATTGAGGCATCATTTTAGATGTGCATTGGAGCCCACAAGGCCATCTTATTGATTCTAATGCTTATACCTTGACAAGTTTCATTGATGCACTTGTAAGGAATGAGATTCCAATTACTTGTGATGATTGGAGAAATAAACTGTTGAACGAAGCCAGAGAAAAAATTTGGACTAAGATAAAGGTACCATAATTATGTCTTTAATTATGCAAACTAATTATGTCTTTTAAATTACTTATACTAACGCACAATGTGTATGTTTTTCTTAGAGGTGTTTCAACATCGATGATGATAGAAGAGCTTTTTGTCTCAAATTGGCCGGAAAGCTACTTAGAGGGTTTAGAACATTTTTATCATCCAAGTTTCTTATGGATGCAGATGGTAATTTTGTTGATGCAGAGCTTCCATCTAAATATGGAAGTTTGATTTCACAAAAAGAAAGGGACGCGTTTAAATCCAAACGAAAACCCCCAGAATTTAAAAGTATAAGTGAAACAAATCGGGAAAGAGCATCAAGTCTCGCGTATCCATACAGAAAAAAGACGTGTTGGATATGGATGCTTAGAACAATATATGGTAAGTATCTATAAATTGAAATGATATACTTGTTCATCATGAGTCATATTTGATCATATTATTTGGTTTAATGTGTAGTTACAAAAGGAGAATAGTTCTGAAACATCACTTCACACACATGTTTTGTGGAAGGAAGCTCGTGTGGGCAAGTCTGGAGTTGCTAAAGAAGATGTTCTACAAGTATTTGAGAAATGTGTAAGTATAACATTATTTATTTAATTAAATCAAAACTTTATTAACAAATATTTGAAAAATATTCGATATTCATCTGGTTTTCAGGAGGCGCTATCTCAGGCTTTATCTCTAGATGATTCTAGGAGCATACTTAGTTGGGCATTAGATGTCTGTGAGTATTTTGGTCGGGTGAGGGGTAAGGGATTTGGGATCACTCCGACCTCCTTGAATATTAAAAAAGGAAAGGCTCCTAGTAATAAAGAACTTCAACAAACAATGGAAGTACTGCAAGCTGAAGTTCGTGAATTAAGAAAGGAAAAGGAAAGAGATAGCACTTCAGCAGGTTTTAAAGATGCTACAGACAAAGACAATATCAACTGTAACTTTCAACCGAATATTCTAGAGGTAATTATATATATTTATGAAATTAAATTATTAGCTTAAATTATTTAATTGACATATATACACATTAACAATGTCATATTTATTCTTGGTTTTAGTGCATTTCCCCTTGTCACCTCTACTTATCGTCACCAACTTATTGGATGGTTGGCAAGGGAAAAGTGTATAACACTTTGGGAGAATCACTTCACACTAACCCGCTCCCTACTGGATGTTTGAAAGTATCGGTTGAAGTTATTGTAGAGTTGGGTGCATTATTACCATATCGCGACGATGTTTCGGATGCAACAACAATGGAAGAAGCAATAGGTTCGTTTGTTTCATGGTCGGCAAGCCTCATTAGTTTAGGATATGAGGTATGCTTAAAACCATTATGAACCTTTGTTAACCTTAATGTTTATATTCAAAGTTGTTATGCGCATTTTACGTACATATTTTACATGGTAATGTTAATTAGACTACAACAAGATCCAAAGCAAAAGATAAGGGGATTTCGTGGCATACCGAGTCCGTTGTTTCAAAAAAAAGAGGTACATCATAATTATATGATATTTATGCATGGAAAATGTTAAGTTCGTGATTTTATACTTCATCTAACTAATTATATGATATATAGCTTCATGGTAAGGAGAATAACAACGTCTCCACACCAAAAAAAAGGTAGTTGCTAAGAAGACCACGGCTAGAAATAAACCTACCTCGAAGTATAGGTCGTGCCTTCAGACGTTTCTAGAATTGACAGATATTCCGAACTGAGGTATTTGTCTTATACATATGGAGGAAGATATTTATGGCTTTGAATATGAACAATCAATTGGTAATGATGAATTTGAGAAACTTTTTCGTCATGAAGAAATAAGCGTCAGTGTTGTCTATGCATACGTGAGGTATATCCGATCTACTTTGTTATATTAATTGAACAACTTATTTACTTTATGTTTCAAATAAATAGTCTAATGCTAATGATGTTTTTATTTAAGGTTTATGTATGACAAAGTGATGCCCCACGTGGATTGGAGAAAATATTTGCATTCTTAAGCCCTGCGTTTGTCAACTTATCTTTAATCATAAATAAACCAGATGAGGTCATGGTGTATATGCGCAATCTCTTTATGGAAAATAAAGATACAGAAAAGTTATTCTTTTTACCATTTAATACTGGGTTAGATTTTCATTCTAAATTCATCTATTATAATTTTTTTGTATTTTGACGTTGTGTAGAAAGTTTCCATCTAACACTTGTTTAATCTTACAGTGGACATTGATTGTTGGTTGCAATTAATCCTATTATAGAATTTGTGTATTATCTAGATTCGTTAGGAAATGATTGGACAACATACCAGGATATGAAAAATATGATTTACACGTAAGTGAGATTGTTCTAAATATTCATGTGTATATTTATTTATTTATTTATGTGAATTGTTCTAAATATTTATTTATATTTTATTAGCATTATACAAGCTTTTCAAGCCCAACGATATATCCAAGTAACCAAGAGGAGAGCCAACAACATTACATGGATAAGAGTGAAGGTATATTAATTATCACATTTTTATCATATTAGTGATGATACTTGTTAAAACTTAGGATTTATCCATATTTTCTTTTCATATGTAGTTTCTTCGGAAATGTAATGGTATAGATTGCAGATATTTCATGTTGAGGTTTATGAGAGAAACTCATTTTTTGGATCGATTAGTGATTCCATCTGATGTATGTATTTGTAACTTATGAGTTATTTTAATATTTAACACATATTTCTCATATAATTAAATAGTTGAAACTAAATCAAACTATGTTATATTATTATGTAGTACTTTGATGAATTCAAGTTTGCGTATTACTCAAGAGATCATTTGGAAGAAATTAAAGAGGTTTGGTGTCAATTCATTATGGAGCTCGGAGTTTTATAAGGTATATTGTACTCTTATTTTAATTAATGGGAATTTTGAGTATGTGTAACTTTGTAACTATAGACATATTGTTTATGTCTTGTTTTAATTGAATTACAATATTTTTGTGTTGTTTCAGGTTATATGTGCAAAGTAGAAGATAAATTGTTTCAGGGTATATCATGTGCAAAGTTTAAATAATATGTAGATTTAATTTGAAGCAAAATGTTTTGTTGGATGAAATGATTTGTATAAAATGTTTTGTATAAATAAATTGGTACATAAATTGGTATGTTTGTATAAATTGTTTCGTATATATTGGTTTGAAAATTCAATTGTTTTGTACATATAAATCGGTGCGTAAATTGGTATGTTTAAATAGGCAAAATTGTTGATATTTTTCTGCAAAATGTGGTTGAAAAACAGGTACAAATTCTGGTTGAAAACCTGGTGAAAAATGTGGTTTAAAACAGGTGCATATAAATTGTAAGAAACAGACAGAGCTTTTTTAAGTAATTTATTTTTAAAAAATCGTATACCTTAGACAACAATTTACACTAAAAGCGTTGTCTGAGGTGGGGTTTAGAAAACGCTTTTACTAAAAGCAATGTCTAAGGTATACCAAAAAATGTCAAAAGCGTTGTCTAAGGTATACTAAAAAAAGGCAAAAAGTGTTATCTAAAGCATCTTTAGATCGCGCTTTTGACAATAAAAACACTGTCTAAAGCACCTTTAGACAATGCTTTTGACATTAACCAAAACGTTGTCTAAACCTTTAGCATCACCAGTTTATACAGTGCTTTAAAGCGATGTCTAATGGCAAAAAAGCGTTGTCTAATGTCTCTTATCACATAGTGTACTTTCTGTCATTTAGTTTATGTCGTCTACTTTCACGCTTCATAACATATATCAAACCCTTCTTTGCTTAAGATCTTAAAAACTATTGAACGATCTTTCAAACCACCAATCTATGTGTAACTTGTTATTACAAACTTACTTTTGTCTTACCACAATATGCCTAAATATAATCTCGACCATATATCAATTTTTTCGTTTATATGTTGGGTCAATATCAATGTAACCATGGAAAAGATACCTAAAATGCTTATAAGAAGATTAATTAGTACTTACAAGCCACCAAATGTTAAATATTCAAATACAGAAGGTTGAATCACCTTCAAGTGGTTGACTACTTGAATTTAAAATTTCTAGGATGTGTATACTCAAGAAAATTCTGATTTTAGTATGTTTTTCTTTTGGCTAGATGAGGAATATAATGGAAGAGTGGGAAAAAAATTATGAGATCGACCGCAACATTGACGCTAGAATGAGGGTTTATCCCACATGCTTGCACCCTTCCTCTTAGCCTCGACTAGGGGAAACTATTTTGGGTTGGTCAAAATAGTCCCACATTGTTTGGCAATTGAGATTAAAGGTAGTTTATATAAAACACTCATACAAATCAATCCAGTGAAAAGCCTTTTCTAAAATATATACCAGACAATAACTTGTAGTCGCAATGGCACAAACTTGAGGTCAAACATAATATTGGCGCGAGAAGGTGGGGGAAATTATTTCGTATTAACCAAAATACTCCCATATTGCTTAGGAATCAGGGCTAAGGTAGTTTATATATACAATTCCCATTGACCTTAACCCAACGAGAAACATTTATTAAAAAACAAATTTGTGATGGTTCTAACTCCTAAAGATGACAATACCTTGTATCCACACTAGTGTAGGCTTGAGATCGATCCGGAACATTAGCGTCATCTGTAAGAACTCAAAGTTTGCATTGTGCCCCTTAGCCTCGACTAGGGGAAATTGTTCCGAGCTGGCTAAAAGTAGTCTCAAATTGCTTGGTATCAAAGATAAAATTATTTTATATGCAACACTCATACATCTCAACCTAACGAGAACCTTTCTCAAGGAAAAAGCTCTGAGGGTTCTCAAGATGAAAGACTAGAAACTGTTTTTTTTTCAATATCATAAATATGTTCTTAAAACTAAATATTAAAACCATGGTATTTTTTTTTTGAAACAAGATATTACAACTAAAATAGTTCAAATAAAGCTCTTAAAATTAAGAAATTGCAACATCTGAATCAACAACGAAATCAAGAGCAGGATTGTTTCAAAGATTTGATATAGTAGTAACTCTTCAAAAGATTGAAGTAAAGCCATAGCATAGGTGACATAATCGGAATTAAAATCAAGAAACCCATACCTTAAATTTGATTACTCAGTGAAAATGTCTCTCTTCTCATTTTTTTTTCTTATTTTTTTATATTCAATCTGACAAAAAAAATAAAACAATAATATCATCAAATCTAAAAAGAATTAAAACGAAGATGAGGATAAATTAGGTTATGAAAATTTTATCCTGAAAGAAATTAGGAGAAAGAGATTGATTTCTCAAAGAAGAAGGTTTGTAGAAGAGGGCTTTCACCTTCAAAGTTTCAGCAGAAAAAACTTCTATGGTGGTGATCGATCCAGTGAAACGTTACCAAAACGAATTTATTGTGACACGTACGTTTTCGGTGATCGATTCATGGAAAAATGGTTATACGAAAAATCGAGAGAGAAGAGGGAAAATGAGACTGAAAAGATGAGGAGAAAAAACCAGATAAAAGAGAAAGTGGGATTGATAAGGTAAGGAGAGAGAAAGTAAAACAAAATTTAATAAAATATTATAAAATAAAATTGATATTTCAGAGAGAGAGAGAGAGAGAGAGAGAGAGGGGTAATCCAAAATTAGGTTATTAGTGAGAGGGAAACCAAATTTGATTTGTGAGAGGGAAATAAAATTTGTTTTTAATTTAAAAACATAAGTATATTTTTAATCTAATTAATTATGATTCAATTTTAATTTTGTTATTTTAAGTTGATATTTATCGTTATATTTTAATGATGTGCAATTTTCACTTTTTCGTCGTAAAATTATTCTAAGAAAAATAATTATTTGCCTAGCTTCAAGAACCGGCTATTAGAATGGCAAGGAACTTAAATTAGGCTAAACTATAATTAAAGCTTGTCTTAAATCTTAATGTGTTTAATTTGCTAAGAATTTACATCTCTTATATAATATTTATAAATGATACATATTCTTACATCATTATTCATTTTTAAATTATTTTTAACTAAAACTTAAGATATAATGTCATTAAAAAATTAAATTAAATTTATATTAGAGAGAAAATATTTCCCTCACAAAAATAATAATATATTAGATAAAAAAAAAATTTCTCACAAAAATATATAACATATTTATGAGAGAATTTGTTACGGAAATATTGCGGAAGACTAATATTTAACTTAAATTTTTGTTATTAAATTTATTTATATCAATTTTGTGAGAGATTTTACGAGGGAGTTTTTGTGACGGAAAAATTCTCTCACAAATTTCTTCATTTGTTAACTTTTCAGTTTTTTCACGATAAATTCATTGTAATTAATGAGGGATTTAATTCCCTCACAAATTTCCGTCTCTAATTTATATTTTTTTTAGTAGTGTCTCTTATATTTATTTAAATTTAATTCTAATATATGGAAGAAATCAAATTTATTGATAACTTATGACAATCATGGGATGATCATTTCGTACAATTAAAGATGATGACTTCATACGTTAAATTGATGTTGCACAATTAAGTTTTTCTCGACAAAAGAAAATCATAATAGCTTCATCATCAAAAGATACTTCAAAGAAAAAGGAAAAGATAAGAGAAGAATTGCAACAAAAAATGATAATAAGAAATCTATATAATGGATTCGGATACAATTTACTACTTTCTTGTAGAAATTTATAAAAATGTAAGAAAATTAATATTAAAATTCGAAATAAAATTTACTAAAAGTAGATTAGGATGAGCAATATGTGTGGAGGTGTATCCAAACTTTCTAGAGCATATATATTTTTATAGTAGAAAAGTTTGAGAAAGTGCTATGATATGATTGAATTTTTTTATTTATAAACAAACTTCATTAATAGGAGATTAAGGAAATCTCAAACCAATAAAGTACAACCAACAATCGAAACGATAATTACAAAAAGTCGTAGGGGAACTTGTACCATTCGTATAAACTACACTTTTTGCTACTGGGAATCACTAAGATCAACCAATTCCAAGAGGATATCTTAATGGCATCCACAATTTCTTCAACATTATAAAAAGTATCATTAAACATGAGATTATTCCGAGCTCGCCAAATATTCCAACAAGAAATGAACCATATTGGATTTACATTTCCCTCTTTTCCTCGTCCATGAAGATGTGAACTCCGCTTCTTAAAATGCAAGCTGCAACTAGATTCCTCAATTCTTCTAATGTCAACCTAATCACAAATGTTACTCCAAACCTTCGAGGATTTTAAACAAGAGAAGAAAGGATGCTTGAAATCTTCCATCTCATGAAAGAAAAACGGACATACCTTATCGTGTTCATTTTCTATTATATGTCTTTCCGCCAAATTCGATCTCGTGGGAAATCTATCAAGCCCCAACCTCCAAGCAAAGACTTGAACTTTCACTGGAATAATCGTCCTCCATATCACAGACATGAATTTTGCAATATGCTCATCAATCTCAGAATAGTTCTCAAAATTGTTCAAATATGAATTATAGCTATTCACCGAGAAACCTTGAAGATCATCCAAAGACCACACCCATTCATCCTTACTATCCTGCTGAATTGGAACCACTGCCAGAACTTGAATGCAACCAGTCATTTCCGACTCCAACATGAGACGCGAACTGAATCCTAATTCTCCACAACTTCACTAATTTTCCAACTCTGTTGATCTACGTCCCAATATCTCATATCTGAAATAGAACAAATAGGATTCTTGCAACTTTGAAAAAGGATAGGGAACCTATGTTTCAAGGAAGTCTCCCCTAACCACTTAGATTGCCAAAAGGCAATGATAGAACCATTTCCCAATTTGCTCACCAACAGGTTGTAAAAAGATTCATGAACCCCTGAAATAGAGATAGATATGACATCCCTCATCCACAAAGAATTGGTCTTCAAACTTCCAACTTCTAAGAAAGTTTGAATTTTCAAACTCAAGTTACCATATTTATTCTCTAACAAAGGCCTCCATATTTCACTTCTGTCTCGGGAAAACTTCCACAACTATTTTGCGATTAGAGTTGTATTAAAACAACCAAAATATTTAATTCCAAGTCCACCTCACTCCTTCGGTTTACAAATAGATTTCTAACTAACCCACAACACAAAAGACTTACTAGAGGAACCAAACCAAAGTAACCGGCGTTGAATTGTTATGATTTCATTCACTACTTTCTTTGGAGCCTTAAAGAAAGCCAAGTGATGAATCAGGAGATTAACGAGAACCGAGTTAATAAGAGACACTCTTTCGACAATGGATAAATTTTGGCCTTTCCATCTAGAAAGTCTACTTCTAAATCATGCTATAACAGGTCTCCAAAATGAGCATCAACGATGATTTCCACCAACCGATAGACCAAGGAAAAAAAGGCAGATTACCGGATTTGTAATTTAGGAATTGTTTAGCTGCCACGATAAACTCTTTATCCAAACCGATCTCGTACAAACAACTTTTAGAAAAGTTAATTTTCAATTCGGAAACCAATTCGAATGCCCTAAGAATAGACTTGAATGCCCAAATATTTGTTATCGATCTATCCCCAATAAGCAGTGTATCGTCTGCAAACTGAAGGACAGTACCAATAGGGAGATTATAAAATTTAAATTCATAAAGCATATTGTTAATAGAATCACTTGCAACCATATTAGCTAATCCATCTGCATCAATAACAAACAAAAAAGGAGATAGCAGATCGCCATGTTTCAATCCTCTCGAAGCCTTGAAATACTTCGATGGACTACCATTAATTAGAATAGAATAAAAGCTATTGAAAACGGATCCTCTAATCCATTTGAGCCACTTGCTCCCGGATCCCATCTTACCCATCGAAGCTTCTAAAAACGACCAATCCACACAGTCATACGCCTTCGCACAGTCATAGTCCTTAATATATTTGAAGTTGGAACCATCAACCCCTGGGTATTTATTCCATCAAAACTGAAGACAACAAATCTAACATAAATGGTATTAAAGTCTTCTTCAAGCATAGATTTATCATCACTATGAAGAGTATGTAAATATTTATTGCAGCAACTGAACATAGGGGTAGCTGGATGTTTGAACTTGCTTTCAAAAAATAGTTTTGCTTCATGTTTTATCCCTTCTGAATCTTCTACAAGTCATCCACCTTAATAGATGAAATTGAATTAGACCAATTCCTTGCCTTTAAAGAATCATTGAAAAAAATTTGTATTAAGGTCGCCATCTTTAATCAATCTCACACGAGATTTTTGGACTATCATGTTTTCTTTTAACCACAAATTTCTCCACATCTCCTCCTGAGCATGCATCATATCCTTCACCGAACCTTCAGCTTGACTGCCTTTTTCCTCATACTGATTAGATTCAAGCAGGTTAAGCTGATCCACATTAATTTCAATCTTAAGATCCAACCAACCAAAGGAGTTAGTATTCCAAATTCTTGTATCTGCTTTGAGAGCTTTAAGCTTGCTTATAAGGATATGACTGCAGGATCCATAAAAGGTATAGGAATTCCAAGACTTTTCAACAAAAGAGTGAAACTCATTATGATCAAACCAGCAATTAAAGGTCCTAAAAGGTTTTGGACCCTAATTAACAAAGTCGTATTTCAGCCACACCGGATGATGATCTGAGATGTCCATATCTCCCACTACTTGACTCTTTAAGGAAAACATAGAAATAGCAACATCATCCACCAAAAATCTGTCTAACCTACTTCTACTTATACCATTAGAATTGAACCACGTAAACATATTGCCAATAATCGGTAGATCTATCAAGTTCAGGTCATCTATGAAAGAGTTAAAATCTCTCCATTCACTTATATTAGAACCTTGAATGCCTATTCTTTCTTCCGCATTCTTAACAGCGTTAAAATCCCCACCAATTATCCATCCTCCAACCGGGAAAAATCTTTTTGCATCTAAAAGATCACTCCACAATCTCCTTTTATCATGATTATCACAAGGGGAATAAACATTAACCACAATCAAAGGCTGATTTTTCCATAGAAAATGAGTACTCAAGAAGTCATTCCCACAAAAACTCGAGCATGCAAGCACAAACTTATTATTCCACAATGTTAAAATACCTTCTGAACGACCTTCCGCCTTCAACGCCGACCACTTCACATCCTAGCACTTCCACAAACTATCAACCAATTTATAATCCATCTCTGAAATTTTTCGTCTCTTGAATAAGACACACATTTGTGTTCCCTCCTATAAGAATACGAGCAATTCACCTCCTCTTTAAAGAACTACAACATCCTCTAACATTGAAAGTGACAATATTCATGGACCACTACTAGCTACAACCTTCGTGTTACACCTTGCTACCTAGTCATTTTGGTCCAAATTTCTGAGCAAACCGTAAAAAATGTCATCATTTGTATCAGTAACTACACCCAACAACTTCAAAGAATCCCTCACCTTAGTAGGAACTTCTTCAAGGACTTTCTTACATCTTAAATTTCCTCCTATCATATCCATTTCCATAATGGATTCATAGCATTGTAAAGATGCACTAGACTCAGTCGAAGCAATCCTACCTGGTCATCTCTTATACGAAACCTTATGACATTTATCAACCGATGAACCTTCTTGTTTCTTCATAGCCGTGTGAAGTAGAGAGGAAAAATATGAAGGGATGTACGAAATCTTAAAACAATTATAAACCTCATGGACTAATTTTTTCTTTTTAGTTCTGGCCCAATTAGAAGTCCGTAACATACCACCCGAAGGCCCAGACATTGGGTCAGCGCCTCCTAAGTCCACTACCAATTCACCATTTAATATGACTTTATTAATATCATTAATAATTGCTCCCTCTGAGACCGATTCAATACTTTCTTCAGTGGAAAAAAAAGGTAGCCTTTATGTTTGCATTAGAATTTCCAGCTACGATGCGAGCCTCTTCATCCATTCCATCAACATGTAAAGGTTTACCACTAGAAAACGCAACAGGTTTTAGGCTATTATTTGCAAAAGACATCCCAGCTATAGCCTTGGTCCCACCCAAATTGCTATCACTTTCCAAGCTATCACCAACATAGAAGCTGTTATATGAGATTAAACTATCTTTACATTCCACATGATTATTTTGATGATACATTGTTCCTTATGGCACCACAATAGGGATACTAGATACCTCGCACTCCTCTTCCTCTTTGTCATCCCAAATGTCTTCTTCATTTAATGGGACCGACGATTCATACTCATCAGAATGAATAACCTCATCGTCCCCTTCCACCGATAATAGTCTTCTACCACAAGAAAAGTCTTCCACAAGAAAAATCCGGAAATAACCAAATCTCCTTACCAAGTCCCTAAACTCGAAATCTAAGAGTTTAAGCCGAAGATAAGATGATTGATCCTCCGAATCTATTTTGAAGAAAGGATGCTAAGCAACCAACAGGTAGATTACGAACCTTCCATGGATAAATCTTGGCATAAAAAAGGAAAACCAGCAGACAGAAAGAAAAAAAAAGATTGAAATTGATATTGCTCAATGCTAACTTTAAAAAAAACATATGGGTCTAAACCCAAAACTAAAATGTACTTAAAAGTATTTTTTTTATACCTAATGAAATATATTAATCGGAGAAAAAAGGGTTCTCAAAGCCATTACAAAGTAATCAAAAATAGTAAAGCGGAGGTCCAATATATTTTTTCTAAAAAAACATATTTTTCAAAAGCCTAACACATATATTTAAAAAAAAAAACAATGAAAAACCACATGACTACATCGTTAAAGTATATAAGAAAATAACAAAAAGTGATTCAAGATGGTCTCAAATAAATTCACAATGACAAACAAAATTGAAAATCTATATAGTTAAATAATTTATCAAACATTTACCCTTTCAATAATCATGTGAGAACATAGTTATAGAACATAGTGTGAAAATCTTGCTTACATAGATCTACAAACATTTACCCTTTCAATGGCTCAATTGGAAATTATGATCCATTATCCTTGCATTCAGCTAGCCAAATATTTTGTTTGATATACATTATATTATATTCTTATTATACAAAATATTCTATCTAATGAACCTTTTTCCTTTTCTTACATTTATCTTCTCACATGATCATTATAAATATTTTTCAATTGTATCAAACACATTCCACAAGAAACTCTTAATTTATTGTAGTAAAAAGATGAAAACCAAATTGTTTATCTTCTTGTACTCCTATTTGTTACTTTTTTTCTTTATTGGTACAATTGAACCTCCCAAACATAAAAAACAATGTATATTCAAAATTAATTTTCATGTATGCAATTTCTATTTTTTCCTTTTATATTTGATAAAATCTTTTTCTTCATTTGCAGTTGATGAAACAAAAGAAACAAAAACAAGTACAGAGTTAGATGGTTACGCAATCTATCGAGGTGGACTTGGAGTCTGGAATAGCGATGGAAGTGCCATACACTTTCCTGACATTAGAAAAGGTGCAAATGATAATGGAAATATCATAAACTTTCCCAAAGATGGAAAAATGGTGGTGGTAAAGATATAATTTTGGGAAGCAAGTCATTTATAGAGAAAGTCTCTATGGTAAACTAATGCATATACATATATACCATATTCTTTATGGTGATATAGTTTTTAATGTTATGTTTATTTAGATAAGAAAATAAACCAATGAGCCTATAGATAGATTATTAATCAATAATGTAAATATTGGTGTGAGATACGCCACATATAGTTAATCTAGTGCTGAATAAGAATGAGAAGAGGATAATGTGAAATTGGGCAGAGCCAATAGATAAGCAACATGTCAAGGTTTTCTGAGTAAATATAACAATGGGGTAAAGATGAAATCTGAATGAAATTTTGGTGGTGGTATGAAGAGGAGACACACGTGTATTAGGAAGAAGAGTGTGGCAGGCAAAACAAGATCAATGAATACATGTGTGGGAGTGAGGAAGAAGAATGAGAAAAATGTTTAAGTGTGATAGGTTGATACCATGTTAGATTTTATAATATTATTTTTCATTATAATGAAAATACCACATAACGTTGAAAAGAAGAAAAACAATATATGCATGATAAAGGAACACGTCAATAAATATACTAAAGGACCTAATGACCACCCCAATAGTATACTCATTTTACCTCACACCCCTATACCCTAACATTTTTTAAAATATTTCTGAGTAAATAGACATGGTTTTTGCAACATATGAAAAATAGTATATTCCGTGCATGAAATACAGTTATTAATTACTTTAGGCCACAGTTTATTGTTGTTTCCTAAACTCAAGTTATTCAATGAAGAAATATTACAAACCGGATGGATAACTTGATGGCAAGTTATTCGGTGAAGAAAATTTACAAACAAGATAATTTGATGGCAAGTTATCTGGTGAAGAAAAATTACAAATCAGATAACTTGATGGCAAGTTATCTGGTGAATAAAAAATACAAACCGAAAAATTTGATTGTAAGTTATTTGTTGAAGAAAAAATACATATCGAAAAACTTGATTGCAAGTTATCCGGTTAAGAAAATTGATATACACTACTACAAAAAAAACTCATTTAACAATGGTTGAGAACGACATATAATGACGCAGGTGAGGGCGTTGTTATGTAGAGTGTTGTCGTAAGTACGTTACTTATAATAATGGTCATGGGACCGTTGTTGTAATATGGAAAGTGTGTGTTATATTACAACGGTTAGGTTTATCAACCGTTGTGTTATATATAAAATATTACAATGGTTATGAGTTTCAACCGTCGTGGAATATACCTTTAGTTTATTATAAACAAATATATATTGCTTGTTTAACAATACACTAATTAAAGAACTACAACCATTCAAATTGGTAAAGAACTATATAATCTAAAAAATTAAACTGTTCTTGTAAACCAACATAAACAGACCACTGTTTTTCAAATTGCATCAATCTCATTCAACAAATTTTATGTTCTTTGACACAAAAATGTATCGATGATCTGTTTGCTTCAATACATATATATATCTTTTATTATAGTACCTCATCATCGCCACTTATCATAGAGATTATTATGATGACTTATCGTGATAAGTTACGAGGATGAGGTAAAGTAGAAATGTAGATATAGATGAATTGAAGCAAACAAACCATTCAACCATATATTATGAGTTAAAGGAACATAAAATGTGTTGAAATGAGATGGAAGCAATCCATAAAATATTGATCAATTTAGGTTGGTTTTCAAATACATCTTAATTATCAGATTATAGGGTTCTATGTCAAATTAAATGATTTTATTTTCAATAGAAATATAGTGAAACAAACAATATACATAATATATAATAAATTAAATTTCAAATACAATATCAAAAAGACAGTGAACAATATATATATATATATATATATATATATATATATATATATATATATATATATATATATATATATATATATATATATATATATATATATATATATATATATATATATATATATATATATATATATATATACCTTATAACATCATATTATACACTTGTTACCACCACCATCATCATCATTATCATCTATCATCATTACTATACAACTTTTACTATTTCAAATAAAGGAAAATTAGTTAGTATTCAAAACAAAACCAACAAAAGTTGAAATAAAACCCTAAGTGGAACTTAAAAAAAATGATACATTGTTAGCATACCTTATTAACCTATAGCCAAAGTATTGTCCATTGAAGATGAATCTGAAAAAATGAGAACAATCAACACAGTCAACACAACCAACATGAAACAAACAAAATAATGAGAACTATCTAACAAGAAGATTGAAGAAGACGAATACCTTATTTTCCATAGCGTCATCACCATGTTCATCTAATTTTAGACTCTACAAGAAGAAATAAAAGGAAGAAGAAACGTAAATCAAAAGGTTCTTCAGACTTCTTATATTTCTTTCCGCAGATTCTCATCAAATTTACTAATGACCACCCCAATAGTATACAAATTTTACCTCATATGGTCTTATACAAGAAAATAACCAAAAATTGATTCAAGATGGTCTAAAATAAACTATATTTAGTGCGTGAATATAATTATAAACATTCATTCTCATCAAATTTATAAAAGAATTGAAACTTTTTATAATTATAAATAGTCATTTGGTGCGTAAATATAATTATTAACATTCATTCTCATCACCTTCACATACCAAATAACTATTTATAATTATATTTGTATTTTTTTGTGATAAATTTAAAAGTCAATAAATTTTATAAAATAAAAAAAGTTTATAAAAAGCCTAACATAAATACTTTTTACAAAAATAAAATTAAATATAAAAAAGCACATAGACTACATCTTTAAATTAATACCAGAAAACAACCAAAAATTTATTTAAGATGGTCTAAAATAAACTCGGGAAGGCAAACAAACTTGGAACTCTATATAGTTAAATAATTTATCAAACATCATAACCACTTGCATGTTATCATACAACATAAGTGTGAGAATCTTGGTTACCTAGATTTACGAACATGCTCAAATTTACCCTTTCAAAGACTCAATTGAAGATAATGATCTATTATCATTGCATTCAGCTAGCCAAATAATTTGTTTGATGAACATTACATACAAATTATTTTTAAAAAAAAATCTTACATTTATCCTCTCACATGATCATTATAAATATATGTCAATTGTACTCTACACATTTCACAAGCAACTCTTAATTCATTGTAGCAAGATGAAAATCAAATCGTTTATCTTCTTGTACTTATGTTCGTTACTTTTTTGCTTTGTTGATGCAATTGAACCTCCCAAACATGAGAAACAATGTATATACAAAAGTAATTATAATGTATGCAAATGTTTTTTTTATTTTATATTTGTAACAAAATTTCTTTATTTGCAGTTGGTGAAACAAAAGAAACAAAAACAAGTATTGGATTAGATGGTTATGCAGCCTATCATGGCGGATTTGGAGTTTGGAATAACGGTGAAAGTGTCGAACTCTTTCCCAGCATTGGAAAAACTGCAAACGACAATGGAAATATAATAAGATTTCCTAAAGGTGGAAAAAATGGAGGTGGTAGAAATAAAATTTTGGGATGCAAGTTATTTATGGAGAAAGTCTCATTAAAAAACTAATGATTATACATGTATGACATATCCCATATGGTAACATAGTTTTTAAAGTTGTGTTGATTTAGATAAGAAAATAAAGCAAGGAGCATATATGTAGTATATTAATAAATAATGTAAAGATTGGTGTTAGATACAACACATATAGTTAATCTATTTATATAATATACTATATAATAGTCATGAACTTTTGTGTAGAACTTTTATTGTCTATTATCATCTAAATTTTGTTCTATTACATATATAACATTTTTAAAAATTAATATTCACTTTTCAAAAATACAATACATATTTAATCTTTATTAAAGGTCATCGGTTCAAACCCTGACAAATTCAAATACACATGTATTTGTCAACTTAAGGGAAAAGTGTCACAGATCATGAGTTTGATTACCATCAACAGTCTACACACCTTCGGACCCTTCAATCAAATTATCCCATGATGATATTCCTTCATATCATGGCATACCCTCATATCAAAGATTGATTGGTAGTCTGCTCTACCTAACAACAATAAGACCTAATCTTACATTTTTCACTCAACAACTCAGCTAATTTCTATACAAACCAACCACAACACATTTTAATACAACAACCAGAGTACTTCAATACCTCAAAGATTATCCTGCTCGAGGTTTATTATTTCCAAAACGCTCTTCGCTCCATCTCATTGGCTTCTCAGATGCTGGCTAGGGAGGTTGTTTGGAAAGTCGAAGATCAATATCGGGCCAATATTTCTTCCTAAATAAGTCTCTCATTTGATGGCGCGCAAAAAAACACTTAACCGTTTCGAGATCTCCAAACTACATGTTCTCTATTGTGACAACCTTAGTTGTAATTCACATTGCTAAAAAATTTGTGATCCATGAGCACACTAAACACTTGGAAATTGATTGTCATCTTGTTTAAGAAAAACTCCAAGTTGACATCCTTAATCTTCTGCAAGTGTCTTCTCTAGATCAAATTGCATATTTTTTCACCAAACCACTCCCAACTTAATCATTCCAGATTACTATCCTAGTTAGGGATAATTGACATATACCCTCCAACTTGTAGGGAGATAATACTCAACGATAATAAAGATAAAATAGTTACAAGTTAGTTATTACAAATAACTAACTTGTTAGATGGACTTTCCTTATATATTTTGATAGTTCGTTGCTAGTTGAAAGATTTCCTCTTTTAGGAATGTTAGTTATAAAGTTTATTGGAGTAAATGATTGCATATGACTTTTGTAGCATGTCATCATACTTCACATACTAAGTATCATATACAATTTTCATTTAAAGCTTAACGAAGTAATCAAACTTTATTCATGTGATGTGAAAGATATATCAAATGTTAAATCTTGATTTTTTAATAGATCTTCGAACTAAATATTTGTAAGCAAGATATATTTTTTATTGGTAAGCGAACCATTATCTTTTATTTTAAATGTTGAATTCTTTTTTTATAAATTTCAAATAGTTCTTGTACTTGCTGAATACATATTTGTTTATCAAACAAAACAAAGAAAACCTGTCAAATAAACCTGACGTAGTTTTCCCTTTAAATATTTCAAATAGTTGTTGGAAGGATAACAGAATGTTGTCCTTATCCAGTTTTAAGAAAGGACATGTGGAATGTTGTGGTAATTAAAGAAGTCGAGCGCAACATGTCATAGTTTACGAGAAAAGTCGTTAGTGACAGATATTTCGACTTAATATATATAAGGTATTAGTATTAAGATTTTTATGTGTGTTCAATTGTGTACAAATACTCAGAATTAGTTAAAGTATGTAGTGTGTGAGAAACAAGTATCATTTGAGAATGTCTATTGATAAACACCATCTTTTTATTTGAAGTTTATTCAAATTTTCTAGAATTTACTTTACGTTACAATTTATCTTCAAAGTACTTTTACTTCAAGTCCATTTACATTCTACAAATTTACCCTTTAAATATTTCAAAACAACCACTTTCAAACATGAATGTTGTCGAAATGTTCATACTATTTCCAGACTTTACTTAAAAACACAAGCACATGTCCTAGGATCAAACTAGTCGATCATGTGAGTAACCAAAGCATTTTAATTTTGGAAGACTAGCTTTTGTTTACTAATTTTCACAGTAAACACACACATGTTGTATAATTTTAACAAATTCCATAACAACATAGCTGATTGAATATTTCTTCTTTTCCATGTTCTTTCGTATTCCCGCATAAAACCAAGGACAATAAAAAATCCCTTTATTTTCTGGAAGTTAATTTTAGTTTATTCAAAAAACCCAACCACTTCATTCTCATACTCCTCTCTTAATATATATTATCCTTCATCCAACTATTTTCTATAACTACATACTTTATGAAAATAAAATTAAAATTATACTAAAACTAGTCAGGCATGTTGAATGAAAACTTTGCTAAGTTCAAAATTTTGCTAAGTCACATTGTTATAAATTTACACCTATATTAAATTAGACACACATTGCATAATTATATTTATAAATTACATATTTTAACAACCAATATTCAACTAAAATGTCTTCACACTATTATGAGAGATGTCAAGACTTTGGTAAGTTAACACAACAACAACAACATTAAAAATTTGATCTCAACAACAACAATAACATTACACCTTCAATATCAACAACAACAACAACAACATTAAATCCTCAATCTCAACTGCAATAATAACATTAAACCTTAAAAAGTAAAATAAAATATGGGAGTCACTTTAAAAGAAATAAAATGATAAAGATAAGTTGTTAGGTGTAGTAGTATAATTAGAAGGAGTCATGGGGTTGTCGCGAATACTGACACTTCACCCATGGTCCTTCCCAGATTACCCCTTATTTGGTTTTAGTGCCCTTTTCTAATAGGGTATAATTTTCCCAAAAATGTTGCACGAATCTTTTATGTCTCTGTCCATAAAGTTGTTTGTACAGGTAGGTGCATTGGGTCAATAAATAGTACATACGGATTTGTGGGAATTAATTGCGCTCCCTAAATTTTATGGAATAAACTACTTATGCTTGGAATGATTGGTGTATTCCATGAAGTCATGATTCGAGCCCGTGGGTTGCTATCAATACCTCAATATTGCGATATTGAGAACCTAACTACAACACATAATACAAACATATAGTAGATTCTCACATCCACATGAGCCAGTTATCAACCTCACAATAACCTTAAGACCTCTAATAACACTACTACGGAAAAAAAAGCATTTAACAATGGTTGAGAATGACATATAATGACGCGGACGAGGACATTGTTATGTAGATTGTCGTTGTATATATGATACTTACAATCACGGCCTAGTAGACGTTGTAATAAACTAAAAAGTGTGCTATCTATCACAATAGATTTTACAATGCACCGTTGTAATAAAAATAATTGTCCTATGTTCGATTCCTTGTTGCACCGTATTGATATTTATTTTTTTATGGACAGCGCGCCATATATTATAAGAGTTATGCAATATAACCGTCGTTAATTTTTCTGCAAAATTAACAAATATTATCGTGCTTTTGTAATTAATCCCATTTTCTAACCTGTATTATTGTTCTCCATATCAAAGCACAACAGAAAATACAACTCACATTTGTGATAAATTTTCATAATAATATTACTCGTATCATATTCATAATATCACATAGTGGTATCATATTCAATTATATCAGAACAACATCCTGCAATTTATCAGAACAAAGAACCTACAATTTACACATATTACATAACTTCATATAATTGTAACTTGGTGTATTAATTTCTTGTCTCTTAGTGTCTTGTCTCTTGGTGTCTTGTCTCTTAGTGTCTTAACTCAACATGCCTATGATTTAAAATAATTATACTTGTTAGTAAAAATATTTATAAACTATAACATACAATTAATATATTATGAATAATTAATAAATTACATGCTTGTTAATTTTTCCATATGCTTTCTTCATTATTGAGTCGTATAGCATGCACGACATCTCCATCAATTTCATCATATGAGGTAGGAACTTGTGTTGTGTAAGAAGGTGAGGACAGAATATCAATACTTTCATCACAAAGAGGAATGTGTTTTCCTTGGAGAATGATTGACCATTTCCCCTATATGTCCAATAGGTCGGTAACATAGAAAACTTGTTTTGCTTGAGAAGCCGTGATGAATGGTTCGATCATACAAGATGCCTTTCCAAGGTCGATCCGGGTGAATCCTAAGTCACCAATGTCTACACTATTACTATTATTGGGAACCCACTTGCATTTAAATAAAGCCACTTTGAAAATAACATAATCAATCTCCCAAATTTCATCAATGACACCATAAAATACGGTAGTTGTCAATACTGGATTCTTATCTTTCGAACTAGAGAAATACATTGATTTGTCTTCAACCATAACCCCACTATTTTCCATTTTACTACGATCATCTTTTGATTTTGAATAAAAGGTATATTGACCAATGTCGCATGCACTCCAGGTAATGACGCAAACTTTGGCTCGTACGACAACCATTTAAGTATCTCGGATGCACTACGTTCATTAGATACACTTTTATTAAACCAATCCATGAACCTATTTTTATGCTTTATCGACAATAACTTGTCACTCATTCAGGGATATTTTTTCTTCAAAAGTCTTTTGTGAGTATCTATGAAAGGTAGAACCTCATCTATATTATTCAATATATAGAAATGTGCTTAAATAACTACATCTCGAACCATTAACTTAACATTTAGACCTTGAATACCTCTTTTGTCTATGCCAACATGACGAGACTTTGGAATTCCTATAGAATCTGCATCAGACAAATACTTTATACAAAACTCAACAGCTTCTTCTGTGATGTACCTTTCAACAATCGAAGCTTTCAGCCGGTGATGATTCTTCGTATATCCTTTAAATATTTGCATATATTTTTCTATTGGATATATCCATCTTAAATAAACTGGACCACAAATTCTAATTTCTCTAACAAGATGAACAAGTAGGTGAACCATAATGTCAAAAAATGATAGAGGAAAATATATCTCCAATTGACACGAGATTATGGCATCCTCGTCTTCTAATTCATCCAATTTTTTGAAATCAAGCACTTTATTACATATGGAATTGAAGAATAAGCACAATCTCATTATAGTTACTCTCACAGTTTTTGGAAGGATCCCACGGATAGCCACTAGAAGAAGTTGTTGCATCAATACATGACAATCATGACAATCATATTCTCTCTTCCTAAAGACAACATTAATGTGTTCCTGTCATTGATAAACTTCATCCCGATTAAAGATTCAGGAACCTTAGCAAACGTTTGCTCTCCATTAAAGCCTTTCACAATCTACGATAAGGATGACCCAATTTTAGAAATTTTCGATGCCTAAGGTAAACATTTTTTTCCAAACTCAAGTTGGTGATAACAAATATCATCTTCACATATAGGACATGTTATATGTCCTTTGGCATTGTATCCAGCCAAGTTACCGTAAACTGAAAAGTCATTGATTGTGCAAAATAACATTACACGCATCTTAAATTTTCCCCCATAATATGCATCATTAATTTCAACGCCTTCATCCCACAAGAGTTGTAAATTATCAATTAATGGACTTAGATAAACATCTATGTCGTTACCAAGTTTTCGTAGTCCAGAAATCATCATACTTAACAGTATATACTTGTGTTTCATGCACAACCAAAGTGATAGGATGTAAATAGTGAGAAGAATATGCCACAAAGTATGACTAGTGCTCAGATTACCAAAGGGGTTCATTCCATCGGTGGCAAGCCCAAGCCTAAGGTTTCTTGGATCGACTCCAAAATCTGGAAACAACAAATAAGTTTTCTTCCATTGCAACGAATCAGCTACATGGTAAATGTTTCTATCACGAGTCTTTTCATCTACATGACATCTTAGATTCTTTGTGTCATTCGAATTAGCAAAATGTCTCTTTAATCGTGAAATTATTGGCAAGTACCATAACACTTTAACAGGAGGATGCTTCCTACTAACATTGTCATAAACATTGTCATCACCATTGTTGGCCTTCAGCTTGTAACGTGACATTGTTAGGTGTCAAGAATTATCATTTTCATAATGTTTTTCGATGCTTTTTAAACCCATTTTAATCGCTTTAATCGGGAAACGACTAATGAATTAAGTGATTCTTGCATTTGTGTAGATTGTGGATATATTTGATGTGTTTGTGAATGCTGTAGCAAATTTAGGTCAAATTCATTGCTAAATTGACCAAAGTTCAATCAAGCTTGGAATACAAGCTTTCTTGCAAAAGACATCACCACTCGGTCGTGGAAGTGTCGCATGGCGGTGAGTTTGTTTTCCACCATCTTCAAAGGAACTAGAGATTTTGGCTTGAGCGCCTCTTGAAGTTGTGTTGGGCCATTTGAGACCACCCGACAGATGCATCTCATCGCCCTACGGTGGAGAAGAAATTTTTCTTGGTTTTTCTTCACCCAAGAGTCAGGGATTTGGTCCCATGCGCCTCTTGAATTTCGCTTGGCCGTTCGTGGCCACCCGACGATTGTATTCCATTTCCCGACGGTGAAGATGTTTTTATAAAGATCTGAAGGCCCAAATTTAATCACGTGCATGAATTTTTCTAGATCGCCGATCGTAGTATGACCGCCCAGCGGTGGTTTTGTTTTACCAAATTGTACTTAGGTACAATTTGGAGATATTGAAGATACTTTTCACTTTTTGATATTATAGACTTTATCTTGTAATAGACTACTTTTCTTTAGGAGAAAACTCTCCATTGTTATCATTTTTCCTTAGTTTCAAGCTTTTATGCTTCAACCTTTTCATCGTAGAAGATTGATGCTTCAAAAGCTTTACAACTTACTTGTCAAGCAAACTACCATGTCTATCGATAGCTAAATCCATCTTTTGTCAAAATTAGAAGGTAGACTTTCCTTATTTTGTATGTATAGTAGTTGATGTAAACTCTTGAACTTATGGGTCATGAATATATGGTGAAAAACCTTGCTTTTATGATATATTCTTTGTGTTGATCATGATTGAGAAATGTGTTCCAACTCTTTACCTAGGTTTTTCATCCATCAATGGAAATAGGCTAGTGATAGTTATAAGATTTCATGTTCACCATATGAACTTGAATTTTATCATTTTGATAGTTTGAGTGAGAAATCATCAAAGGATCAAAATGGTAAATCTCATAATATGTATTAGAGATAAACATATTGAGAGGATATGTGATTGTATTTATCATCTAAATAAGTTCCTCCATTTTATCGATTCTATCCGTACAAATTGGTTCGTCGAATCCTAATCTCGGCATGTTTATTAAACCTTTTAAAACCGATACTTTTAACGTTACCTTTTAAGAACTTATGCAAAACAAAATGTTACTATCAATCAAAACCCTTTTTGTTACGATAAGCTTGGAACGATTACGACTGTAGAACAGTGGTAATATCTAGGAACAATCTCTTTGGAATGATAACAAAAACCTTACCCAATTTATATTTCAACAAATTGGCGTTGTTGCCGAGGATTATAAATTGATGTTGCAAGCATTACAATAGTTTTGAAGTTGTAGGCTTGTATAAATTTTTCTTGTACTTGTTAATTTGTTTGGTTAAGTTTATGCAGACTAATGTTTATGTGAAGAAAACTTCCCGATCATGGCAGATCTTATACCACCTCCACTTGTTTCAACGTCATGTACCAACAATTCAAGACACAACGCACAATTCGCGCATAATTTGACAAATGGCCGATAAGCAGAAATGAAGATTGGGATTCTCCTGCTCTTGTATGGTAATCCTTTCAGAGGGATGGACCATGAAGATCCATTTGGGCATCTTATGAAGTTTTATGAGATAGTCGGTGTGACCGGAGTGGACGAGAACCAAGAAGAGAAACTATTCAAAAGATTGGAATATGTTGGAAGAAAAGTTCTTAGAGAGATTTTTCCCACATTATCGATACATGGATGCTAAAACATCTATTTCTGTATTTTCACAAGGTACTAGTGAGTCTCTTAACGAGGCTTGGGAGCGATACAAATCTATGATACGGAGGTGAAAAGGCCATGGTTTCGATGAAATGACTCAAGTCTATATTTTTAGAAATGGACTCCAACTGACTCACAAAACTCTTCTCGATGCTACTTCGGGTGGTTCTTACTATCAAAGAGCACGGATGAAGCAGTTGAGATCATTAATCGGATGGCTCTCAATGATTTGTAAGGGAAACATAATAGATTAACAACACCAAAGAAGGCGGGGCTAATTGAATTAGGAAGAGATGATGTGATCCTAGCTCAGAATAAATTTCTTTCACAACAAGTGGAGCTTTTGACGCAACAAATGTAAAAACTTCCACAACAAATCAAAGAATTGCAAGGTATTCTGAGTAGTTCTCATCAAGTTTCTAGTTGTGAGCTTTGCAAAGGCGATCACCCTACCGACTTTTGTCCTCCTGTTAATGAAGAAGTGAATTTCATGGGCAACTAAAATAAAAAACAAGGATATCAACAAAGACAACAACAATATCACCAAAATCAAGAGTATCAACAACGAGGTAACTATCAAAATCAAAATCAAGTGTGGAAGCCGAATGTTAGATCTTCTAACCCACAAAAATCCGTATTAACCTCCACACCTCCGGTTTCCACTACAAAGTTGGAAGATACTCTTAACCAATTCATTCAAATGTCTATGGCTAACCAAAAGAGTAATGATACGGCGATAAAGAACCTAGTGAAACAAATAATATACATAGTATATAATAAACTAAATTTCAAATACAATATCAAAAGGACAGTAAAACAAGCAATATATATATATATATATATATATATATATATATATATATATATATATATATATATATGTACCTTATAAACTCATATTATACGCTTTCT
Organism: Lathyrus aphaca; assembly: GCA_963966055.1. Classification (NCBI taxonomy): domain Eukaryota; kingdom Viridiplantae; phylum Streptophyta; class Magnoliopsida; order Fabales; family Fabaceae; genus Lathyrus; species Lathyrus aphaca. The sequence continues at coordinate 46,583,535 of OZ014523.1, forward strand.
ACCACCATCATCATCACCATGTATCATCTTTACTATACAACTTCAGCTGTTTTAAATAAAGGAAAAATTAGTTAGTATTCAAAACAAAATCAGCAAAAGTTGAAACAAAACCCTAAGTGGGACTTTAACAAAAGAAGATACATTGTTAGCATACCTTATTGACCCATAGCCAAAGTATTGTCCATTGAAGATGAATCTGAAAAAATGAGAACAATCAACACAGTCAACACAACCAACATGAAGCAAACAAGATAATGGGAACTATCTAACAAGAAGATTGAAGATGACAAATACCTTATTTTCCATAGCGTCATCACCATGTTCATCTAGTTTTAGACTCTACAAAAGGAAATAAAAGGAGGAAGAATCGTAAATCAAAAGGTTCTTCAAACTTCTTATATTTCTTTTTTCAGATTCTAAAACCATACTAAGTATATGATGTAAAAAATGTAGAGAAAAAAATGGATGCTACGGTTTCGCTGTGAAGGAAACAACGATACATGTAAATAAGGGAAACTTAATTCGCTTATATGGTAAATATTTCAGAACGATTAACGAATATAACTGTCATGATAGGTATATATTCATTATAATTATATCACAACGGTTATGCATATTAACCGTAGTGTTACCCCTTTAATTTGTACAAGGTTTGAATCTATGCTACAACATTTTTTCCATTTTATATAATTATTTAATAACGGTTATAAAACGCAACCATTGTAATACTACAACCTTAGCTCTTCCCAAAATAGGGAAAACACGCATCCGAAGTAGTGATTTAAAAATTATCGTTCGGGAATATCAAATAGTACACATTATGATCATTGCAAATATTAAAGTATCAGATATTTCATCTTCATCCTCATCTATAAATACACATTTTTACATTTCTTCATAATATCCGGTAACAATAAGTTCTACAAATGATCAGAATGTCAACAGAAACATCACAGAGATCATTACAAATGAGCAACGTCAACAACAAAATCAGGAGGTCCAACAAGCTGTCAATGCTAGGCCGGATGCATTAAGGGTGAGGAAGAAGAAGAAGAAGATGACGAAGAAGCCAAAGAAAAAGAAAAAGAAAAAGAAGGAGATGGTGACATATTATTATAACTCTGATGAAGGGAGTGAGGACAGTCCCCTAGACTATGAAGATGCCTTTATAGCTATGAGTTATGATCCTTGAAAAATATATGTACTCCTGTTTTTTAAATATTAATGAACTTATCTATTATATATACTTTTGTCTTTCATTTTTTTAAGTATATGTTTAAAATGGAAAAAAAGATGTAGTTGCTGGGAATCGAAGTTTGATACATATCACAACGGTGGATATACCATAACTGTCATGATATATTACTTTTCTAATTAAATTTCATAATGAAGCGCTAGAGTTTAATTTAGAATTAAAAATTTTAAAAAAATTAAAAAAAACATGTCACAATAGTTGAAACAAACAGCCGTTGTTATATACAAATAGTAAATAAAAATAATAGAATAGTGTCTTAGTTAAGACATTTCACAACGGTGTAGGTATGATCCCTGGTGACCGTAACGTCGTTGTTAATGCGTTTTGTAGTAGTGATACCAGAAAACTTGATTGTAAGTTATCTGGTATGTAGTTTTTTTCATTGAATAACTTGATTTTAGGCAACAAGGAAAACTGTGGCCTAAAGTAATGAGCAACGATTTTTCATGCGTGGGATATACTTCCAATCAAGTTTTCTACTTTGTATTTTTTATTCACCAGATAACTTGTCATCAAGTTATCCGGTTTGTAATTTTTCTTCATCGGATAACTTGCCATCAAGTTATTCGGTTCGTAATTTTTCTTCATCGAATAACTTGAGTTTAGACAACAAGGATAAACTGTGACTTAAAGTAATGGATAACGGTTTTTCGGGATATACTATTTTTTATATGTTGCAAAAACCATGTCTATTAAATAATAGAATTATTTGATAAATGAAAATGGTAGAATTAGAATATTAAAAAAAAAAATAGGGTATGAGGTAAAATTTTACAATAGTATTTATAATAATGAGTCTAATGGAAACAAGCCTAATGCATCAATACTCAAAACAAATATAAACATTAATTATTACTTTATTTAGCATAAATAGTGACATCATGGTCACATGAATTTAGGTGTCAAAGACATTAAAAAAATTAAAATATAGTATTATTTCTTTTTATAAAAAATAATCAAGACTATTTATTATTATAAACAAATATCATTCGTAAATATGACTAAATTTATAATTACATTACAAATTTATAATAAAACTGAGAGTATTTATAATTATAAATAGTCATTTGATGCGCGAATATAATTACAAGCATTCATTAATGAAAAATAAATATTCATTTGATACGTGAATATAATTATAAGGGTTAATAGTTATTTATCCATCTGTAAAAATAATTTTGAATTATCCTTGAATTTTTTGTGTACCCTCTAAATATGTAAAAACTAGGGGGGTAAATCAAAAAAGTATATTTTACAGAGGGTAATTTTCCACCGGGGGCAAAAGAATTATAAATTTAAAATTATAGGGGGTAATCCAAAATTAATTTTTTAAAGAGGGTGAATCAAAACACTTCTATATTGCATGGGGTAAATGACTATTAACCCTAATTATAAACATTATTCTTATCAAATTTATAAAAATAAAGATATTATTTATAATTATAAATAGTCATTTTGTGCGTGAATATAGTTATAAATATTTATTCTCATTACATTCACGCACCAAATAACTATTTATAATTATTATTATTTTTGATAAATTTAAAAGTTAATACATTTTATAAAGTAAACAGGTTTTTAAAAAGCCTAACACAAATATTTGTTTACAAAAGTTAAAAAATAAAAATAAAAAATACATAGACTACGTCATTGAGTTATACAAGAAAATAACCAAAAATTGATTCAGGATGGTCTAAAATAAATTACATTTAGTGCATGAATATAATTATAAACATTCATTCACACAAAATTTATAAAAGAATTGAAACTTTTAATAATAATAAGGGTTAAATATATTTTTAGTCCTTATAAATATCTCAATTTTGATTTTTAGTCCTTATAAAAAAACTTCAAGTTTTATTCCCTACAAAATTACTTTTGCACGCAGATTTAGTCCATGTATAGGGACTAAATCTGCGTGCAAAAGTAATTTTGTAGGGACTAAAATTTGAATTTTTTTATAGGGACTAAAAATCAAAAATGAGATATTTATAGGGACCAAAAACATAGTTAACCCTAATAATAAATAGTCATTTGGTGCGTAAATATAATTATAAACATTCATTCTCATCACCTTCATATACCAAATAACTTTTTATAATTATATTTGTATTTTTTTGTGATAAATTTAAAAGTCAATACATTATATAAAATAAAGGGTTAAATATGTATTTAGTCTATGTAAATGTCTCAATTTTCAATTTGAGTCTCTATTAAAAAAATAAGATATTTTAATTCCTACAAAATTATTATGCACGTAGTTTTAGTCCCTTCTGTTAAACCGATGTGTATTTTTAAATAATTATTTTACAAACATCTTTAAAATGTTATAAAAAGTTTCTTGAAAATCAAAATCAAAATTTGATTTGAAAGTCGAGGTTTTCATTACTTTTATCATTATATTTTAAAATTTAAAAAAATTCATATTTAATTCTTCTCATTTTAAAAAATTCTAAAATTTAATAAAGAAATATGTTATAGTATTCTAAACATGGATGGAAAAAATTATTCAAAAATTTAAGGGTAATTAAACAGTTTTCAAAATTTTAGAAAATAATAGGGACTAAAATTACATGTATATAAAATTTGTGGGGACTAAAACTTATTATTTTTTTAATAGGGACTAAAAGTGAAAATTGATATATTTTCAGAGACCAAAAACATTTTTAACCTAAAATAAAAGATGTTCATAAAAAGCATAACACAAATACTTTTTACAAAAATAAAATACAAAATAAAAAAGCACATAGACTACATCTTTAAATTATAATAGAAAATAACCAAAAAAATTATTTAAGATGGTCTAAAATAAACTCAGAAAGGCAAACAAAATTAGAACTCTATATAGTTAAATAATTTATCAAACATCCTAACCACTTGCATGTTATCAAACAACATAAGTGTGAAAACCTTGGTTACCTAGATTTACAAACATGCTCTAATTTACCCTTTCAAAGGTTCAATTGAAGATAATGACACATGAAGATAATGATCCATTAGCATTGCATTCAGCTAGCCAAATAATTTGTTTGATGAACATTACGTACAATATATTTATTATATGATATATTAATCTAATCAATCTTTTTAAAAAAATTCTTACATTTACCCTCTCACATGATCATTATAAATATTTGTCAATTGTACTATGCACATTTAACAAGCAACTCTTAATACCTTGCAACAAGATGAAAATCAAATTGTTTATCTGCTTGTACTTATGTTCGTTATTTTTTTGCTTTGTTGTGGCAATTGAACCTCCCAAACATGAGAAACAATGTATATACAAAAGTAATTATAATGTATGCAAATGTTTTTTTATTTTATATTTGATAAAAAAAATTCTTTATTTGCAGTTGGTGAAACAAAAGAAACAAAAACAAGTATTGGATTAGATGGTTATGCAACCTATCAAGGAGGATTTGGAGTTTGGAATAACGGTGAATGGGTCGTACTTTTTCCCAGTAGTGGAAAACATGCAAACGACAATGGAAATATCATAAGCTTTCCTAAAGGTGGAAAAAATGGTGGTGGTAAAAATAAAATTTTGGGACGCAAGTTATTTATGGAGAAAGTCTCATTAAAAAATTAATGATTATACATGTATGACAAATCCCATATGGTAACGTAGTTTTTAATGTTGTGTTGATTTAGATAAGAAAATAAAGCAAGGAGTCTATACGTAGAATATTAATAAATAATGTAAAGATTGGTGTTAGATACACCACATATAGTTAATCTATTTATATAATATACTTAATAAGAGTCGTGAATTTTTGTGTAGAACTCTTATAGTCTATATCATCTAAATTTTGTTCTGTTACATATATAATATTTTTAAAAATTAATCTTCACTCTTCAAAAATACAATATATTTAATCTTTATTAAAGGTCATTGGTTCAAACAACCCCGGCAAATACAAATACATATGTATGTGCCAACTTAAGGGAAAAGTATCATTGATCATGAGTTTGATTATCATAAAGAGTCTACACACCTCAATCAAATTATTCCATAATGATAGTTCTTCATATCATGGCATACCCTCAGATCGATGAATGATTGGTAGTCTAGTCTACCTAACAACAATAAGACCTAATCTTACATTTTTTTTACTCAACAATACATTTTAATGCAACAACAAGAGTACTTCAATACCTCGAACATTATCCTGCTCGAGGCTTATTATTTCCAAGAAGCTTCTCGCTCCATCTCATTGGCTTCTCTAATGTTGACTGGGAAGGTTGTGTGGAAAGTCGAAGATCAATATCGAGCCAATGTTTTTTTCTTAAACATATCTCTCATTTGATGACCCACAAAAAAGCATTTAACTGTTTCAAGATCTCCAAACCAATTCCTCTAAACTACATGTTCTCTACCGTGACAACCTTAGTGTAATTCACATTGCTGTAAATTTTGTGATCCATTAGTGCACTAAACACTTGGAAATTAATTGTCACCTTGTTTAAGAAAAATTCCAAGATGGCATGCTTAATTTTCTGCAAGTGTCTTCTCATGATCAAATTACATAATTTCTCACCAAACCACTCCCATCTTAACCCTTCCACATGTTACTATCCCAGTCGGGGATGATTGACATCTATCCTCCAACTTGTGGGGAGATAATACTCAAGGATAATGAGAAGATAAAATAGTTACAAGTTAGTTATTACGAATAACTAACTTGTTAGATGAACTTTTCTTATATAGTCTGATAATTCGTTGTTAGTTGAAAGATTTCTACATGTAGGCAATAAAGACAGGGTGAATTCATCCTAATATCAATCTAGAAAACCCAGATGAAACAGTGGTATGTATTTGACTTTCTTTCACATGATATTTAAGAAAATAGGGTGAGTTCATCCTAATATCAATCAATAAATGACTTTCACTTTCTTTCACATGATTTTTATGCTATACACTTTTATAATCGATTAGATGAGACCAGAAAAAGGAGAAGTAAGTTAAAGTTTTCACTTTCAGATTGTTTCTCTTTGTTAGAATTAGAGTTTGACCTAACTCACCCTAAAAAACCGATTAGTAAGGTGAGGAGTGTCGCCCTATTTTAACTCTTTGTGAGTTATATATTTAGCCAATGTGGGACTTGGTTTTTTTTCCCAATACACCCCCTTGCGTCCAGCACATCTTGGGCTTGGTGCGCATATTAAATAGTGGGTGGCCCGAATCGATAGACTCTTGATACCATGTTAGAATTAGAGTTTTACCTAACTCACCCTACAAAACCGGTTTTGTAGGGTGAGTTAGGTCAAACTCTAATTCTAACACTCTTAATTTTGGTAGATAGAAATATGCTTAATGTATGCATTCTTTAGCATGTGTGTAAAGTTTATAAAGAACACAAGGTAACTCTTTAAAAACTATGTATGAACTAGAATCATATGCTTCAAACTTTTAGCATATGGCATAAAGAGAAACGAATTTTTCAGTTGTCAAATAATCTAATTTGTCAAAATTTAGAGAAAAATTTGATCACTATAATTTTTATGCTCATATATGTTTATGTTTGAATAAGATCTCAATTATCTTCCTTATGAAAAAGATAAGTCTGAGTTACTAGATGACAGGACAGATTTTGAAAGTTCTTCAGGTTTAAAATCAAATGCTCCCAGTTATCACGTTTGCAATTTTGAATGTTTAATTCCAACATTATCACCAGAATTATCACCAGTTTTTCATAAAAGTTCTTCAGGTAATATATATGTTTCCACCAATTTGTTTTAGCCAATTTTTGAACATCTTAAAACTTTTTTATTGTATATGCGTTAGAGTTTCTGTCTTTAGAAAGTAAATATGGATGCCACTTACATTTTGTTTATTCTCTTTAAATATTTCTTAGTTTTAAAAATGATTTTGATGTGTTAGTTTTAAATAGTTTCAAAAATCATTTTTAACTTGGCTATTCTTCTTCTTGCTCTCTCTGGTTGTGCAAAGATCTAATGGGGTGCCAAATAATTGATTCGTTGTGTCGTTCTTGAGTGTTGTAGTTTTTTAAACCGTTGTCTGGATGTTGTTGTGTGACAGATTTAGAATGGCTGGAAAAAATGATGCTGCAATTGTCGCCGCTATGCAGGCAATGGCGCAAGCTATGCAAAACTCGATGAATGTTGGGGATCGTGAGAGTGATGAATTTCGGAAGAATGACGCGCCTACATTCAAGGGGAAGTATGACCCTGATGGAGAACAAGATTGGCTCAAGGAGATTTAGAGGATCTTCATAGTGATGAAATGTTCTAAAGGCAGTAAGGTGTGGTTGGGTACTCACAGGTTTGTGGCGGAAGCTAATGACTGGTGTATTGGCACTCGTCAGCGGTTGGACACGTCTGGTGAGGCAGACACGTGGGTTGTGTTTATAAGAGAATTCCTAAGGAAGTACTTTCCTGAAGATGTTCAGGGAAAGAAAGAGATTGAGTTCTTGGAACTGAAATAAGGAAATATGTCAGTTACCGAGTATGCCGCAAGTTTACTGATATGGAAAAGTTTTAATCGCACTATAGTAAGGAGACTGCTGAGTTCTCAAAGTGTGAATCGTTCGAGAATGGTTTGAGGCCTGAGATCAAGTAGGCGATTGGTTATCAGAGGATCCGAAGATTTCCAGATTTAGTGGATTACGGTAGAATCTTTGAAGAAGACAACAAGGCTTGATGTGATCATTTCAAGAGTTTGGTTGAGAGAAGAGGAAAGTAGCAGATGCATCGTAGGAAACCTTATGCAGCTCCAACTGATAAAGGTAGGCAGAAACAGGTTGAGGGAAAAAGGCCAAGTGGGGGAGGTGCTCTTACTTCTCTGAAGTGTTACAGTTGTGGTGACTTGGGTCATCGTGTCAGTGAGTGCACAAGTGACGTGAAGAAATATTTCAAGTGTGGTCAGCCTGGACATTTGATCCCAGAGTGCAAGACTAATCTGGTTACTTGCTACAACTGTGGAGAGCAAGGTTATATTAGCACTTATTGTCAGAAGTCGAAGAAAGATACAACTTGACGGAAGGTGTTTGCTTTGACAGGGACACAAACTTCCAGTGAGGATCGTTTGATCATAGGACTTGTTATATTAATAATATGCTATTGATTGATATGATTGACATAGGCGCTACGCACTATTTTATTTCTATTGACTGTGTGAGAAGACTAGGACATGTTGTTTCCCCTATGAAAGGAAAGATGGTTATCGAGACTCCTGTTGATGGGTCGTTAACTACTTATATCGTTTGTTTGAATTGTCCTCTATCAATATATAGTAAGGACTTTGGTGTGGATCTGATTTGTTTGCCTTTGGGAGGTTTAGATGTGATTCTGGGAATGAACTGGTTGGAGTTCAAACATGTTCACATTAATTTCTTCAGCAAGTCCGTTAGGTTTCACTCCTGATGAAGAGGAAGAAGAAGTTGGGTATTTATTTGCTCGAGAGTTGAAAGAACTTTTGAATGAAGAGGCGCAAGTGTTGGCATTATTTGCATCCTTATCGGTGGAAAATGAAATGGAAAACGGTACTAGTGGTGAGAGACTTCCCGAAAGTATTTCCAGATTACATTGTGGATGTTCCGCCAGAGAGAGAGAGGTGGAATTCAGTATTGATCTTGTGCTAGGAACTAGACCTATTTCGATGGAACCTTATCGTACTTCCGAGTTATCTGAATTGAAGAAGCAGTTAGCAGAACTATTAGAAAAGAAGTTTGTGAGGCCGAGTGTGTCGCCTTGGGGAGCTCCAGTATTGTTGGTGAAAAAGAAGGACGGTAGCATGAGAATGTGTATTGATTGCAGGAAATTGAATAAGGTGACAATCAAGAACAAGTATCCACTTCCAAGGATAGATAATCCGATGGATCATTTGGTTGGTGCTCGTGTGTTTAGTAAGATCGATCTGTGATTGAGTTATCATCAGATAAGAGTAAAAGATGAAGATGTGCAGAAGACCGCTTTTAGGACTCGATATGGACACTGTGAATATGTAGTGATTCCATTTGGAGTTACTAATGCACCTTGAATATTCATGGAATATATGAACCCTATTTTCCATGATTATTTGGATCAATTTGTTGTTTTTATAGATGATATTATGATTTACTCTAAGTCAGAAGAAGTGCATGCTGAACATCTGCGGATTGTGCTGTAAGTGTTGAAAGAGAAGAAGTTCTATGATAAGTTATCAAAGTGTGAGTTTTGGTTGAAAGAGGTGAGTTTTCTTTGTCATGTGATTTTAGGAAAAGGGATTGCGGTGGATCTGTCCAAGGTAGATGCAGTACAACAATGGGATTTCGAAGTTGGCACTTCCGTTAACTCAGTTAACTTGTAAGGATAAAGCGTTTGTGTGGGACGCTCAGTGTGAGCAGAGTTTCATTGAACTAAAGAAGAAGTTGACTACTACTCCAATTTTGACTTTACCAAAAGAAGATGAACCATTTATGGTTTATTGTGACGCTTCTTTGATGGATTTGGGTGGAGTGCTAATGCAAGACGGTCAAGTGGTGGCATATTCTTCGTGACAATTGAGAATTCATGAGAGGAATTATCCTACCCATGATTTGTAACTAGAAGTTGTGGTTTTTGAATTGAAAATTTGGAGGCATTATTTGTATGGTTCGAGATTTGAGGTTTTTATATATCATAAGAGTTTGGAATACATGTTTGACCAGAAAGAGTTGAATATGAGGCAAAGACATTGGTTGGAATTCTTGAAGGACTATGATTTTAGTTTGAATTATCATCCTAGTAAAGCTAATGTTGTGGTTGATGCCTTAAGTCGGAAGGCATTGCATATTTCGACCATGATGGCTAGAGATTTGGAGTTGATTAAACAATTTAGAGATATGAGTTTGGTTTGTGAACAGACACCTCACAGTGTAATGTTGGGAATGCTGAAGGTTAACAATGATTTTCTTAATCGTATACGGGAGAGTCAGAAGTTAGATGTGAAATTAGTGGACTTTATGGTAGGTGATGAATGAGTTTGAGGTAATGAGTTTCGAGTTGATGAACAGGGAGTATTAAGATTTCGGGAGCGTATTTGCATTCCTGATGATCTTGAATTGAAGATAATGATTCAAGAAGAAGGACATAGAAGTAGTTTGAGTATTCATCCGGGAGCGAAGAAAATGTATCAAGATTTGAAAAAGATATTTTGGTGGCCTGGTATGAAGCGTGATCTGGCTCAGTTTGTTTATGCATGTTTGACTTGTCAGAAGTCGAAAGTGGAACATCAGAAACCTACTGGTTTGATGCAACCGTTGGATATTCCAGAGTCAAAATAGGATAATATCTAAATGGATTTTGTTACGGGGTTACCTAATACTCCGAGAGGACATGATTCTATTTGGATGATTGTTGATAGGTTAACTAAGTCAGCACATTTTATTCTGATTGGTATTACTTATTCTTTGCAAAGATTGGAAGAGATATACGTCAGTGTGACTGTGAAGTTGCATGGAATTCCTTTGAGTATTGTGTCGGATAGAAACCCGAGATTTACTTCTATATTTTGGGAGAGTTTTCAAGAGGCATTGGGTTTGAGGTTGAAGTTGAGTTTAGCTTATCATCCTCAGACTGATTGGCAGACAGAGAGGACGATACAATCTTTGGAAGATTTGTTGAGAGCTTGTGTGCTTGAACAAGGAGGTGCTTTGGATAGTCATTTTCATTGATCGAGTTTACTTATAATAACAATTATCATTCCAGTATCGGAATGACACCTTTTGAAGCACTTAATGGACGAAGATGTCGAAAACCTTTATGTTGGCATGAGTCAGGTGAAAGTGTGGTGCTTGGACTTGATATTGTGCAGCAGACTACGGGGATGGTGAAGTTGATTCGAGATAAGATGAAAACTTCACAGAGTATGCAGAAGAGCTACCATGACAAGAGAAGGAAAGATCTTAAATTTCAAGAAGGAGATCATGTGTTTTTTAGGGTTACTCTGGTGACCGATGTTGGACAAGCTTTAAAGTCGACAAAGCTTATTCCTAAGTTTATTGGTATGTACTATATTTCTGCAAGAGTTAGACTTGTTGCTTATAGAGTGGCGTTGCCACCGCGATTATCGAATTTGCATGATGTATTCCATGTTTCGCAACTTCAGAAGTATGTTCCGGATCCGTCACATGTAATACCGATGGATGAAGTGGAGGTAAGAGATAATCTTACGGTTGAAGCACTACCCAAATGAATTGATGATCGTGAGGTAAAACAGTTGAGAGGAAAAGATATTGTTCTCGTAAAGGTAGTTTAGGGAGGAGCTTCCGGTGGAGGCATGACTTGGGAATTGGAGTGTAAGATGCGGGGGTCTTACCCGAATCTGTTCGCATGAGGTAAGTTTTTTAGGATGAAAACATCCTAAGTGGGGGGGAGAGTTGTAACGCCCCGATTATTATTTTATTTATTTAATTGGATTTGTTGTATTTTGGTTTGTAGAAGAATTATAATATTATTTGATATGATATGATGTTAGAATGGTAAATTGGTGAAGGTTAGTGAGGAAAAATAAGGAAAATCATAGATGAGGTCTAAGGAATAAGTTTGGAAATTAGAAAAAGAGAAAGTTTAGTCGTGTTTTGGGATCGTGAAGAGAAATCGTGAACATAGAGAAGAAGGAAGGAGAAAGGGCAAGGATAGAAGGAAGAATTCGCGGAGAAGGAAGGAATTGCTCATCAAACTAAGGTATGGGTGAGATTTCTTCATCTCCTAAGGGTTTAATAATCTGAATTTTAGGTATAGTATTATTGAATATAGAATTGGGATTTGGGTGATTTTGAATGAGAGTTGTGTTCAATTGTTAGTAGTGGATGGTTTTGTATGATAATCGGTTGAAATAGATGTCTAATGAGTGAAATAATGTATTTTATAGATGTAAGACTGGCTTTTGAGTGGAGAATTTGTAGCAGGGTTTGGCTGGATCGCAGAAGAAACACCCTGAGAATCGCAGTCCTCGTTTAGCAAGCAAGTTGAAATTTTGGAGCTTCAAATACAGAGAGTTTCTCGCTCAACGAGCAAGCCCCTCGCTTAGCGAGACTTTGAGTGAAAAATAAAATGTTTTAATTCTGAAAAATTATCAAAAATTATTTAATACAGTAATGGATGAGAATTGAAGTTGTGTTGTTAGATGTAGGTAGAGGCGAGTTATGAGCTTAATTAGAAGGATAATTAGCACAACTTGAAATGAACATGAAATGATATGTTTAATTGTCGTTGTTATTGCTATGTGGGGTTGTTTTTGTGGTTACATGACATTGATGTTGATATATGTTGATGTAACATGTTGATGTAGGTTGTATTGTGTATGTATTCTCGTTGATGTTGATATATGCTGTTGTGTGCGAAGATGCATGATGTTGAGTCAGTAGAGTCTCATTGCATGGTTTGTTGTTGGTGTGCATAATGTTGTTATGTGTTTTAGTGTATTTGTTTGATTGTTGTTGATGAGAAGTGGTGAACTATTTAATGATGCTTGCTTATATTTTTATTAGTTTTCCCTTTTGTTGGTGTAAGTATCTCAATCCTTCTGTTTGAATGCTACCCTTATGTTGGTGACATGCAGGTGATCAGGATAAGTAGAATGGTGTTCGGTGAAGTCGGTGTACTTCACATTTAGATGAGTCGACTCTGATACGTGTTTTGGGGTGTCGGTACGATGATTGTTCCTTGTTTATTTATTTTTAGAAAAACATTTTGTAATTGAACTATACTTTATGTTTCTTTAAGTTTCCGCTGCAACACTAAAAATGTTTTGTAAAACGTATTATTTGAACTGTATGTTTATAGTGAATTGTGATACTCAAAATGATTGGTGCATTTTAATAACTCTGGTTTTTATTTATAAATTCGTGGGAATATTTTGGGTATTACATATAGAATAGTGATAGCACTACATTACTAATGTTTATTTATTTTTTAATAGCTATGTATTTTGTTTAATATATTGGAAATAATAAATAGTATAGGTTATCGAGTATTTGACATAAAATATATATTTTAAAAGATATTTTTTACTATGAATTTTAGAATATTCCAATATATAAGCAGTTGAATTGAATTGAAGAACTTCTCCTATTTATAAGACCGGGAATGCTATTATTACACTAAAAGTAACATTTACACTGTAGTATTATAAGGTTTTGGATTTTTTGAATGTTTAATAATTATTTTTTTCATGGTCTGACATTAACAACCACATACATATGTGTTACTTTATATGGTGTACATGCATGGTGTAGGATTTTTGGTGTCAAAATAACAATTTCTTATAAGACTGCAAAACTTTATACAATTAATGCATGGTAATTGAATTCTTTAAATCTCCTTAAAATAAGTTTGAGACATGCACTAGGCGACCAAGAAAGACAACGGTTTTGATGCCTTTCTCTTTAAAAATATTTATTTCACACCCAAAATTTACTTCTGACATCTCATACTTTAGATGAAATAAGTGATCATAGTAATTTTTAATTTAAAAATATAAAATTCATTGTATATGAGAATATATACCATATTTTCAAAAAAAAATCCGACTTAAACACGTATATATCCTACAAAATATATTGATTGAATTCCAAACAGTTTCGAAATAAATATTATGCCTTCTACTCAATATTTTTAAAAACTATCTAAAATTTTGTTTTTTATTGATTATAAAAGGTAGTTTTTTTTTTAAATTGTTTTATTATAAATCGCGTAAAATAAAATTAATATTTTTATATGGAAATAAATATATTGTTGATGAAAAATACTTTTATATAGGAGAGAAAATAATATTGTTATAAACAGGAACAACTTTACAATTGATTTAATTTTTTTATTTCTAAATAGTGTAAAATAAAATTAATATTTATAAACGGGAACAAATTTATGATTGATTCAATTTTTTTATATTTCTAAATAGTGTAAAATAAAATTAATATTTATAAACGGGAATAACTTTATAATTGATTCAATTTTTTATTTATTTCTAAATCGTGTAATATAAAATTAATATTTATATACGGGAACAATTTTACTATTGATTTAATTTTTTTATATTATAAATCTTGTAAAATAAAATTAATATTTATATACGGGAATAAATTCATTGTTGATAAAAACTATATTTGATATAGAGTTGAAAATACTATTGTTATAAAAGGAAACAATTTCAAAATTGATTCAATTTTTTTATTTCTAAATTTTTCCCTAATATAATTATCGGTGCAATTTCAAAGATCTACAGCGGTATCTGTGCATCCGCACGGATATCTCACTAGTAAAGCTTAATGAAGTAATCAAACTTTATTCATATGTTGTGAAAGGAGTCTAAAATATATCAAATGTTAAATCTTGATTTTTTTATAGATCTTCGTACTAAATATTCGTACTAAATATTTGTAACAAGATATAATTTTTTATTGGTAAGCGAACCATTCTCTTTTATTTAAAATGTTTGAATTCTTTTTTAAGAAATTTCAAATAGTTCTTGTACTTGTTGAATACATTTTTTTTATCAAAGAAAAGATTTTTTTAATAAGATAGTTTATTAGAAAAAACTAAAATAAGTTTTTAATGTATTTGTAAAAATGACGTAGTTTAAGGAAGATTCGTCAATCTGATTGGCGAAAGTTTGAAATTTTTTTCCAAAAAAGACATTCATTCGCCATTTCAAATGACTAATGGGTTAAATTTTATTTTTTTACACTCATTCGCCGATCTATTTGGCTAATGAATTAATTTTTTTTTTTTACATTCGTTCGTCAATCCATTTGGCTAATGAATTATTATTTTTTTATAATTACACTCATTCGTCAATCTATTTAACTAATATTTTTTTTACACGAATGAGTATAAAAATTAATTTATTAGTCAAATAGATTGGCAAATGAGTGTAAAAAAAAATTAATCAATTAACCATTTGAAATGGCGTATGAATATCTTTTTTAGAAAAAAAAATTCAAATTTTCATCAATTAAATTGACGAATATTTTTTAAACTACATCATTTTCGTAAATACAACAAAAATTACGTTGTTTAAGTATTATTTTTTTCTTATGATACTAGGTTATTCTAAAACAAATTCCAAAGAAAACCTATCCCAATGATATGACCCCACTTTGCACTTTGCCCCAACTTTTTACTACCAACATCGAACAGACACGAAGCGCAACATATGGATTCTAGAATCTTTTAATCTTTTCATCCTTGATATTCTCATCTTCACACATTCTGGTCGACTTCGACAGCATTCTGGCACCTTCCTATTGGACAACACCATTTGTTCTCACCTTCCATCACAAAAAAACTTTGAATTACATCCACTCTTTTCCAAGTCTAACACATTATATAAGTAACACTTTTTCTTCATTAGTAGTAACAAATATCTATGGCAAGATACAACAATAGCTACTACTACTTTTGGGAGTATTTTTCTTTCCCAATCCACCTATGTTTATTCATGTTCATCCTTTTCTTCGTGTTAGTATTTTCATGGTACATAAACTATGAGTCAAAATATGAGGACATGTTTATTCATGTGAAGATTTTGTTAGCCCTAGTGCCACTTATATTGTTGCTAGTTGTTCGCTGTCTCTCAGGTGGAGGATCGTTCTCTTTACCTTTGCCGGAGGAGAGGGAATCTTTGCATAGAGCTGGTGGGTCTCCATGGGGAGTGGGGCTATTGCTTGTGTTCCTTTTGTTCATGATAGGTTATCAATCTTCTTTTCATGAACGTTGGTTTCCTTTGGCTACGAAATGAACAAGATTTGTCTGGTGTTTGACACTCGCGCGTAATATTGTCGATTATCGATACCATATAGCCGCGTATAGTTTATAGTTAGATTCGATCACTTGTAGTTTCTTAAATCCATTACTAGTGTATATGTTGTTGTTTGTTGTTGGAGGACAAACTGTGAACTCTGTAATATTTTTCATATAATAATTTTCACGAAGTCTGTTAGAATGATTTTCTTTTCTATTAGATTAAAGTCAAGTTATTCATAACTAGGTTCATAACTAGCTAGGCATTATAATGCATGAACGCTCTCTTAACTTTTAAAATAAATTTTTAGCATGGTTTTAAACTGTTCTTGTAGTCGTATATGTGGTTGCGGTTGTGAGCATTGCGTGCTTTGCATTTGCAATCGTAGTGGTTGTTGTGACGCGCCTTACATTGGTTGTCATGTGAATATTGATTGAGACAATTTCTTATTGTTGTGAATCTGATATCTTAGAAACAAAGTATAATTGTTTCATTTATCAGTCAAAAAAATTCATAAGGATTAGGGTTTAGGGTAATCAAAGATAATAATAAGGATTGGTTATAAAATATCATTCTTTCTTTTCTCTTGAAACAAACTTACAAGTATACAAGAATAACAAATAACCTCTCTCAATTTTGAATTAGGGTTTTATCTTCCTATTTTCCCTTATACAAAATCTGAGAGGCTAGTATGTTATTTATAAGAAAACTAACACATTAACCTAATGGACTTTTTAACAATTACCCATTACAAGCTAAGGGTACAAGCTAATTTAAACAATTGGATCCATAACATAAGGCCAGTTAAACAACAGTATGTGAGTGGACTTCGACGACATGCTATTCGTACTAGGGTTTGTTCCAATATTCCACAAATCTCCACCTTGGAACACACCCTATACCAACAAGAAACAAACAAGCTTTCTTCATACAACTTTATTAACTGCATACAGTGGAAAAACTTGCAACTGGACAACGTCTTGATGATCATATCAGCAACATTATTATCTGTCGAAACCTTCAGCATTTGGACCTCTCCATGCTCGATTACCCCTCTGACAAAATTCAACCTCACATCAATGTGCTTGATTCGCTCATGATAGACTGAGTTCTTCGACAGGTGTATTTCACTTTTACTATCATATTTAATAGTGATACATCGACCTTGAAGTTTCAACTCCTTTGCAAAACCTTCAAGCCATAAAGCTTCCTTTACAACTTCAGTTAGGGCGATATATTTTGCTTCAGTGGTTGATAAGGCAACAACCTTTTGAAGTGACGCTTTCCAACTAATTGTTGTGCCAAACATAGTGAAAACATATTCAGAAATACATTTTCTGGAATCCATCCAACCTACATAATCAGAGTCGACATATCCTTCGATTTTTGTTTTACTATCTTCACCCAAGGCTCCACCATAAATTAAGACTCTGCTTAGGGACTCATTTATGTACCTTAGAAACCACTTCAATGCTTGTTAGTGATCCTTTCCATGATTAGTCATGTACCTACTTACAAGACTTACTGCATATGCTATGTTGGTCTAGTATAAACCATAGCATACAACAAAGAACCTATTATATTAGCATATGGAATGTTATCCATATAAGTCCTTTCAACATCAGTAATGGGTCACTGATCTATACTCAGTTTGAATTAAAGGTTTATCAAAGTCACAACAGGCTTTGAATTCGACATACCAAACTTATCGAGAATCTTCTTCAGGTATGTCTCTTGAGATAAGCATAATCTCAACTACTTTCTATCTCTCCGGATGTCAATCCCAAGAATCCTGGACACAACTCCTAGATCCTTCATATCGAAATCCTTACTGAGTTCAACCTTCACCCTCATTACATCTTCGACATTATTACTTGCTATTCGAATATCATCCACATAGAGCAACAAAATAACAAATGAATTACCAGGTCAAAATCTGAAGTAAACACAGTGTCGAACTAACTTCTGATGAAACTTATGTGTGCCATGACTTGTCGAATCTCTTATTCCATTGTCGAGGAGATTGTTTCAGCCCATATAAAGATCTATTCAGTTTACACACATACTCTTGTTTCCCCTCTTCGACATACCCTTCAGGTTGTCTCATCAGGATTGTTTCATCAAGATCACCATACAAGAATGCAGTCTTCACACCCATTTGTTCCAGTTCAAGGTCGAATTGTGCCACCATGGCAAGCAACATTCAAATGGACATGTGCTTCACAACATGAGAGAACACATCATTGAAATCGACACCTTCTTTCTGAGTGAAACCCCTTACAACCAACCTTGCCTTGTATCTCTTCGACGCCACTCCTTCGATTCCTTCCTTAACTTTGAAAATCCATTTACAAATGACTAACCTGGCTTCAACAGGTTTTTCGATCAATTCTCATGTGTTGTTATCATGAAGATATTTCATCTTATCATCCACGGTCTTCAGCCAATCAGTCTTATTTTGATTCCTTATAACTTCCTTATAGTCTCTAGGTTCTTTGTCTAGAACCTTACTTGCAAAGATTAAGGCATAAGCTATAATATATGCATACTCAATTCTCTGAGGTGGCTTGATGACTCTTCTCGGTCTGTCTCTTGCCGGCAGATAGTCATTATCAGTTTCCACATCTTTGACAACAGTTTCTGCTTCATCTAGGTCATACAATTCAACATCACTATGCTCCACCTCAACAAGAATTTCGCCCTGTTCCAGCTCTTCGACAACATCATTAGTTTTTTTGAAATCCATCTCATCTTCATTGAAAACTACATCTCTACTAGTGTTACACCTCCTGTGACCTGGCTCTATGCACCATATCCTATAATATTTGACTCCTTCTGGGTATCTCATGAACATGCATTTCAGAGATCTAGGTTTGACCTTGTCTTGCCTAATGCACTATGTCAAACAAGACATTAGACAACTTTTTTTTTGCCTTAGACGGCGCTTTAAAGCGCTGTCTAAACCTGTGCTGCTAAAGGTTTGGACAACGCTCTTTTAAATCTGAAAAACGTTGTCTATGGTACCATTAGACAGCGCTTTTTGACATTTTAAGTTATACCTTAGACAGCGCTTCTGGTAAAGCGTTGTCTAAGATCCACCATTAGACAACGCTTTTTGAACATTTTTAGGTATACCTTAGACAATGCTTTTTGTTTAAAGCATTGTCTAAGGTATACGAAATATTTTATATAATTTTCTTAAAACCACAATTTATACCAGGTTTTTCAACCAGAATTTTGACCTGTTTTTGAACCAATTTTTTTATAGAAAAATATCACAATTTGGATATTCAAAACAATCCAATTTGGCCTATTTAAATGTACCAATTTATGCACTAAAATTATATATCTAAATGGATTGGAAATTCAAACATATATACTTACAAATGTACATATTACTTATACTACTTTTGCTACAAATGTACCAATTCAAACATATTACAAATCATTACTTATACTACTTTTGCATCCAACCAAAGCATTGCTTCAAATCTACATAGGTCCTGAAACAACACAAAGATTGTAATTCAATTAAAAGAACACAATATTATAGTTACAAAGTTACACATTTAAATTAGAATGAAAGCAATTGAAAATGAAAAATAAAGAAACCAATGATATCAAATATAATTTACCTCTTTCACTAATATCTCTTTCTTTTCTTTTTTGGAATATTAATTACTTGTTTCTTAGCAATGCGGACGGATGAGTTGATCCAAATTCCCTCGTTATGATCATTTCTGATATATGACTCATCCACTATAAGATCCTCATCTTGATTTCTATTCAACTCATTCCGTCTAATGCATGACTCATTCTCAACATCAATATCACATTGATCGACAGCGCTTTCATCAACCACTTTGTTAGAGAAAATCATTATAGACCATTTTGTACTCGTCGGGTCATTCACATAGAACACTTGTTTAACTTGAGATGCTAGAATAAAAAGTTCATCTTTGTACCCCACCCTAGTAAGATCAACTTGCAAAAATCCAGACTTATCCATTCATATGCCACTACTATTAACCCACTTGCAACCAAAGATGGGAATCTGAAACTTCTCGTAATCAAACATCCAAATGTGCTCAATAACTCCAAAATAGGACAAATTTTCATATTTGGGGTTTAAGTCCTTCATACTTGATATATGCATTGCTTCAGCTAGCACGGTGACACCACTATTTTGCATAGTACTCTTATCATCTTGTTCTTTGGTATAAAATGTGTATCCATTAATTGCACATGCGCTATGAGAAAACACATGCAAACTTAGACCATATGCCAAACATCTCAACCTTTTTGTTACCGAAGCAGGATCTGAAGAGCACTTCGAATAAATATGATCCTTTAACCATTGTATGAAACTTTGATTGTGCTCTCGTACTATCCAATTTTCATTTCTGTTCGGATTTAAACTTCGGAGTACTTCCTTGTGCATTTCAACATATGGCTCAACCTCATTATCATTATGCAGAACATACAAATGCACTTGATCCCGTTCATCCCTTGATACTGTCACAATTTTATTTCCAATTAATTTTTTACCTTCCTTTTTTACGAAAATTTGAGCTTTGGGGAGTCCAATCGATTGAACATTGGACAAATATTCAGTACAAAACTCAACAGCTTCTTCAACAATGTATCGTTCAACAATACAACCCTCTGGTCGACTTCGGGATTCCACGTACCCTTTTAATATTTTCATATACCGTTCAGCAGGGTACATCCATCTCATATAAGCTGGTCCACACAATTGTTTCTCTTTCACAAGATGAACAACTAGATGAACCATTATGTCAAAAAAAGAGGGAGGAAAATACATTTCAAGCTCACAACGGTAATTACAATCTCTTTTTATAGTGTTGGTAAGATCTCGGGATCGATCGCCTTACTACAGATTGACCTACAGAAAAAACACAATTTAATTATGGCACTTCTTACTTTTTCTGGAAAAATAGAACGTATACATATTGGTAGAAAATGTTCCATTATAACATGGCAATCATGTGTCTTCAAACTCTTCAACTTGAGGTCTTTCATAGACACAAGTGTTTTAATATCTGATGAGTATCCTTATGGAACCTTAACTTCACTCAGAAACTTACACAAATTATTTCTCCTTTCTAGATAAAGTAAACGCAGCAGGTGGTAGATATATTCGTCTTCCTTTCTTCATGGGTGCTAATTCAGTTCTCATTCCCATTTTTTACATGTCCTCCCTTGCTTTAAGGTCATCCTTAGACTTTCCTTTTATATTGAGTAACGTACTGATAACACTTTCAAATACATTTTTTCAATATGCATAACATCGAGAAAATGTCTCACGTACAAAGACTTCCAATATGGAAATTCAAAAAATACCGACCTCTTCTTCCACCCACGTTTGACAACCTTATATGCAAAAGGCTTGCCAAACTCAGTATGCACATCTTTCACCTTTTCAAAAACTTGGTCACCTGACAATGAGGGTGGAGCTTTACGTTTTTCGGTGTCTCCATTGAATGCTTTTCTCCACCCAGGGTAGTGATGTTTAGAATGTAAGAATCTATGATGACCGAGAAACACATTCTTCTGACAAAGTTCCAATCGAATCGTATCGGTTTCGTCTTCACAAACAGGACACGCACGTTGACCTTTAATGTTATACCCCAGATATATTCTTGTATGCTGGAAAATCATTAATTGTGCCAAATAACATCGCCCTCAAATTGAAACTTTCTTTCCTATATCCATCATAAACCTCCACACCGTTCTTCCACAAAATCTTTAAATCTTCGATCAAAGGTGTCAAGTATACGTCTATGTCATTCCCTGGTTGTTTAGGCCCAGAGATTAACATAGATAACATCATGTACTTACGCTTCATACATAGCCATGGAGGTAGGTTATAAATCATAAAAATCACAGGCCATGTGGTATGTGAGATACTTTGAAGACCATGCGGATTCATTCTATCAGTAGATAATGTCAAGCAAAGGTTTCTTGCTTCTTCTCCAAAGTCAGGATAATCATTATAAATCTTCGACCACTGTGGTGAATCAGCCGGATGTCGATACTTTCCATCAATAATTCTTTCATTTGCATGCCAAGTCAGGTGTCTTGCATCGGTTTCACTACGAAACATGCGCCTAAATCTCGTAATTATAGGAAAATACCATAAGACTTTTGTTGGAGACAATCTTTTCTTATATCGAGACAAACCGCATTTAGGGCACTCAGTTAACGATGCATATACGTTACGAAACAAAACGCAATCATTAGGACAAACATGTATCTTATCATAGCTCATGCCAATAGAGCACAACATTTTTTTCGCCTCATAGGTTCGATTAGGAAGAACATTATCCTCCGGTAGCATTTCTCTCATAAGGGCCAACAACTCTGTGAAACTTTTATCCGACCATTCGTTGCCCACCTTTAAGTTGTACAACTTTAATACCGCAGACAGTCTTGAGAATTTAGTGCAACCTTTATATAACGGTTTCTCTGCATCACTTACCAACCTCTCAAACATTTCAGGACAATCATGAAGATCTTCTTCAAGTGCTTCTACAATCTCTTCAACTCGATCAGAATCATATGTTTCTATGTCTTTGTCGTCTGAAGCATAGGTCGTATTACTTTTCCCACTCGGTTCAACATTCTCGTTAATTTTCTCACCATGAAATTCCCAACACTGATAACTTCGATCAATTTCATGCCTCAGTAAATGTGATTTCAATCCATCTGCGTCAATCTTACCAATATAACAACGCAAGCAAGGACATTTCATCCGTCTGGGGTTTTTAACGTGTTGAACAGCAAACTTAACGAATTCCGCAACCCCATTCTCGTACTCTTTGGACAATCGATCGACACATATCCATGTTTTATCCATGGTTTTCCTACTTATAAGAGATACATATTTTCACTACATAAACAACGTAAATCCAAACGACATTTCATATACATAACATAAAATCCAAACGAAAATAGAGATACATATTCAATATTTATAAAAGAAATATTTGCCCTAACATATTCAATATTTGCCTATTTTCACTATTTTCACTATTCTTCACAAAATATTTGCCCTAACATAATCAACATTGACATTGCCTATTTTCACTATTCTTCACAAAATCATATTTATCAAAGAGTAAATTGATGCAATCTTGGGGGAATGTAGCAGTCCAAGAGGTTGTTTGATGTGATCCTGGAAGGTAGAGAAGTCCAAGATTATCCTGGGGTTTAGCAGCCCAAGGTATTGTGATATAGCTTTTGAGAGGATAAAGCAGCCCAAGGTATTGTGATATAGATTTTGGGAGGATAAAGCAGCCCAAGGTATTATGATATAGCTTTTGGGAGGATAAAGCAGCCCCAAGGTATTGTGATATAGCTTTTGGGAGTATAAAGCAGCCCAAGGTATTGTGATATAGCTTTTGGGAGGATAAAGCATCCCAATGTATTATGATATAGCTTTTGGGAGGATAAAGCAGCCCAAAGTATTGTGATATAGCTTTTGGAAGGATAAAGCAGCCCAAGGTATTATGATATAGCTTTTGGGAGGGTAAAGCAGCCCAAGGTATTATGATATAGCTTTTGGGGGGATAAAGCAGCCCAAGGTATTAGTTGTTGATGACGTTCATCTGCTGGGGAATTAACCTGAAAAACAAGGTTAGTTCTATGCAAATATCATGATGTATATAACACTTTGCAAGATGATATCTCATGAGAATGTTGTATACGTATGATATGATATGTATGTATGAATTATGTAGGTGAAGCGCATGAATAGCTTCGTAGAACAACTGCTGGCTGGGGAAAATAAATCCCGATTCGTTGTTGAGGAATATGAAGACTTCGTTCCCGTCTTGTTTTGGAATATCGTACTTAGAACCTCCCGTTTTTGTTCGTCGTACTTCTTTTTGGAGGATTAAATTCCTGAATATCCTGACTGAGGATAAAAGAGATAGACATTACTCCGGGAGATTTATCCGGTCAAGTATCAATTCTTCGGAGAATATATTGTATTTGAAATGAAACTATTTGAAGACTTCATATAGTGGGAAGTACAAGATACTATTTGAAGTATTCCGTAAGAATATCCATAAAGATTACTCTGTGGGGATGAATCGGCGAAGATTCGTTGAATTCTTACCTCCGCTCGTTCTTAGTAAATGATATTATTGTATTTTATGCATTTCTGGTAAACATCAATCATATTCAAAAGCATATATACATTCAGACATAATCAATGGACGTTTTCACCTGAGTAGAAAGGGAAAAGTAAACCTGAATTCAGAAATAGAGTTGTATCAAAAGTGTATACTCATTCAAAGTAACCAATGGATTTAGAACTTCTGAGATTCTTAACTTCTCGAGTAATTTCCTAGGAATTCTCATGACTGAATCCAAAGACATGATACTGACACCGTCTGATACTATTGGCACAGACAATTTATTTCCATAATCGCTTCTGCTGAAAATCCAATATCAAGGCAATAAGAGGAATGTGTTTTTAGACTGCGATGGACCGTATACGCTCCGGGTAATGATTAAGGAGCTTGATCTGATTAGATTTGAAAAGAGAGTGTTACCCCTAGCTAAGGATGATTTGTCTCAGAATGGAAGTTTCTGAAAGGAGCTACCTCAAGAGAAATAAACAAAATGCCCCACAATAATATGCCCCTGGCATCGTGAACTTGGTAACGTTACTTCTGGGAATTCAAATGAGGAGATCTTCCCCTAGCTATTAAGCATCGTTGAATCTAGACCCGACTGCCCCGGGTGAATTGGACAGTAACATGGCATGTCCCCTTGATTGGAAGATAGTGACTATGCCCCTTGTATACATTGGCTTTGATCAAGGAAGTAACTTTGTCTGTCGAGAGGACTTTGGTTTATTCGAATGTTCATCATGTAATCTTCTATGCTATCAAACACTTAGTTATATGCAAACAATGATATTCAAAATGCAACGCTTATGTTTGTCTTGATGTTTTGAAAAAGAATTATTTTAGCAAAAATATGTTTGTAAAAACTGTGATATTAACTCAAGATTTATAATAAGCCCTAAAGGAGTCAGGATACCTTTTTGTAGCAGTCGCTTTAGAACCAAACATGCTTCAGTTAGGACTTTTAAAGGGTTATAACGGGATCTGGTTCGCGGTTTAAGAAACAAAGGATAAAGGCTCAAATTTTATTTGTACCTAACCCATTCTGCGTGATGTTCTTCACTCCTATGTTTGGTTAACTTATGCATTGAGGCTCCTAAAAAAGTTTGGAATTGTAACACTGATAGAAGTTTATTTGAAAGATCAGTCATCTTTTTTTTGTTGAGGATTTGTAGTGACCTCTTTTTTATCTTGACTTTGTTATCCCTTCCTTTTGCCTAAATTGTTTGTTTCAAGATTACAGTCAGCGGGATGTCTCAATTTTTACTAAGTCTCTTTCATAGGTTTTGACTTAGTTAGATTTTATTTTGCTAGATATTGATTGTCGAACTTAGTGATTACAGGGAACCATCATTAGTTGTGTACAAGGAGAACAACTGGCATAATGGAGTTAACCGAGGAACTACCCTGTCCCAGGTTATTATTAAGGGTTTTAATTTGCGTGAGAATAAAAAAAATCCTACTTCATAGGCTCAAAAGGGTTGACTAGGGATTAACTTCCTTATATTTCCACTGTTTAGGAATTGAAACAATGCCTGTACATCGTCAGCATAGTCTGTTCAAAAGCATACTACATAAGATTATGGTATTGTTTTCGCCATCCTCACTCTAAAGGCTTACAGATTTATCGAGAGTTGAACATCACAAAAGAGGAGTAAGAAGCATATTTTAAATTTAATGAAACGAATGGATTAATTCAAGACAAACATATGCAATACATTAATGTGAAAGAAAAGTTTAACATAATAGTAAATGCTTGGACAAACAGAAGAAAATACAATTGAATAAATCAAATGATGTCCCATCCAGTTGGTTGAATATATTCGATTGCAATCTGTGAACTTTCAGGAGTAGTATATTTTACCATGAAATCAAATATGCCACTTGGCTGTCCTAAGGTATCCCAAACTTCAACAGGGATGGGTGGGCTTTCTTTCTTGCTACCTCGAGCGATTTTTCTAGAAGCTTCGATGTTTGATGAATGATAGGAGAATTCAATTTGATCTTTTGGCGTAACCTCAAGGATTCCTTCGTCAATCAGGTCTTCAATTTTACTCCTTAATGACCAACAATTATCAGTGTCATGTCCAGGACAGTTGGAGTGATACACACCTTGCATTGGAATTATAGCAAGGGGAGGAAGTATTGGGCTTTCGAGAAGAATTTTTCAAGGAAATTAGCTTCATCTCCAACAAGCATTGTAAAGTTTGCGACATTGGCGTGCTGAATTGGATGAATTGTTTTCTACATTCTTTGTGTCGAGATGGATTAACTTACAAGACCTTTTTTCTTCAACTGAAGAATTATCAGTAGTAGCATGTATTTTTCCTTCTCTTATCCTCATCTTCCTTTCAACCAAGTCAGCTTGTTTCACCAGAGGTTGACTGATAATTAGATTCCTGACTCTGTTGTCTTGATGTTTATTGACAAAGATTCTCAGCTCTTCTTTCCCCTGGGCTAAGCTCTGGATAAGAGCCACCTGGCCATTCATCTGGATTCTCATCTCTGCCATCTTAGCTTGAAGTTACTCCAACTGTTTATCCTCGTTGTCTTCAGGATTCTTCTTTTTCATGTCCTTAGTGAGGAGTACTTTCAACTCTTCTTACCCCTTAGACAAATTCAGGATCACTTATTGAAACTGAGCATTCTGAGCTTGGAGATCCTTGACAGATTGTTTGAGAGCCATTTCTGCTGAAATAAACAGCGAGAAGATGAGAAACTTGTAGTGACAACCTGTTATGCAATGATATGGTATGTAGATGCATATGTAATGTTTTCAAAGACCGCGGGATTTAAATTTGTTTAAAGACAAAAACAAAACTTTTATTAGTAAGCGTTAAAATAATTTGCCCCTTGGGCTTACAATGAAAGGAAATAACAATAAAGTACAAAAATAAATATACGGGGTTTTAAGTTTCTCATGGACGCTTCCTCTTTGTGTGAAGGTATGAGTTGAGGTTCCACTCCTCGTGAAGTTGCTTTGTCAGCTCTAACACTTTTTCTTGGCTAGCTCTGAACTGAACCTTAAAAGTATCCCTTTGCTCCTTCATTTGGATCCAAGACTTCTGCAGCTCCTCTAAATCAGTAGGCATATCAGGATGGAGAATGGTGTAAGGAACATCTCCTTCAGCAACAGGCTCCATAATAACTGGTAAGACAACATGATATGGCATCATAAGAGTCTGAGCACGAGATCACACCCATCTGAGGTAACGTTCCATAGGAATGGAATACTTTGGTTCCAGAGTCTTGCTATCAACTTTGTTCACTTTACTCCAAGATCGTATAAACCTTTGACGGTAACCTTGAAGGTCGTTGTCGTAGTCAAACACAATACCCTGAATAAGCATGTCATAAGGACCATTACTCCGAGCATAACCAAACTGACGTAGAGCTAAAGAAGGGTTGTAAGTAATGCCCCCTCTTATGCCAAGGAGTGGCACATTAGGGAACTCCCCACAACGGTCAATAATAGTGACATTTTCCATCGATCGAGAACACCAGTGAATATCTGAATGAGAGAGTGACATCATCCTTTTAGACCACCTCAACCCTTGTTCATTCTTCATCACAGATCGAGGAAGGTGAGAAATAAACCACCTAGATATTAGAGGTATGCAACACATCAGAGTTTCTCTCGCTTTCGTGGTATGAGTGTGAAAAGAGTGTAAGATATCTCCAAGTAATGTAGGCACTAGATTGTGAGTCAGAAATATGTTGATGGCGTGTACACCTATGAACTGGTCTGGATTAGGGAATAATTCCAACCCATAAATTAGCAAAGCTAGGATCTCCTCAAAAGCATCGTAACTCATAGCATCCAAGAACACCTGAGCTTTCTCCATTAATACTCTAGCAAGGATACCCTTAACTCCACTTCTTGTTTCTAGGACAATGTTTGATTTCTTCAAATGTATGTCTATAACAATGACTTCAGGTTTAGGCTCCTTATCTAAGCCTGTGAAAGGTTTCTGATCAAGGATAGGTACCCCAAGTATCTTGGAGAATTCTTCCATTGTAGGCACCAGCTGATAATCGGGGAACGTGAAACAATGATGTTTAGGATCAAAGAACTGGAATAGGACACTCATCATATCTTCATCAAACCCTGAGGTAACCAAGTCCAGTAGATAACCATGCTTCTTGGTTAATTGGGAGCTTTCAGGAAGTTTCAAGACCAAATCCTTAAGCTTGAGAGGTATCCCTACAAAGTTGATCCTGATACTGTTCCTACGAGTGGAAGCCATAACCTGCAACAAAGAACAAAGATAAATCCTTTGGTCCTTGAAATGGTTAGTGAAAATGATATGCTTATGATGTTATGATGTTATGTTCAATCACAAACATGTGGCACACACAAGCAAGTTACACAATAGTCCTAGGTTTAGAGGCTTGCATGAGGTTTAAAGGAAAGTACCCTCCCCCTGAAGTTTAGTTGGTTCATCATGTCTGTAACACCCCAAAATTTTCCCTCTCAATTTATAACCATCTAGGTGGTTTCTTGTTTCATATGCATCTACGTTTCTCACTAGGTCATAATTTCGCATTCATCATTTGCATGGAGCTTCTGAGGCAGGGGATCAAAGGGTCTCCCTGTGATTTGAATTCTCATACTAAAAGGTGATTTGTCTGGCTATTATTCGCAAGATTTGAACAAAGGTTGAACTCACATCATCATAGAACATCTCAATTGTTGGGGACTAATCAGGTTTATGACTGAGTTCTGCTATGAACTGCGGTGTTGTCGATTCTCAATGTCTCCTGACATAGTTGTACTCCAAATCATGAGTTAAGATTTATTTCTCTAGTCATGTGGTATTGAAGGGAATTTCTTTACAAAGTCTGTTCATTAGGGGATCCTTTTATTCTGAAATTCCATCGTTAATTGAGGCACATGTTGTCAAGGATTATGGCATATACATGGCCAATTAAAGTTTTGTATCAAGTATGAATCGGGGTACAAAGCGGGAGGTTGAAAAGTATTGGTGCACGTTGATTTGGATGCATTCTATGAAATATTTGTCCGAGATCACTTTATACCATGAGTTCAAAACATACAAGTTTGGGTCCAAAAACCTTAAGATACATATAAGATATAGTTGGCAAGCCCAATTCCCTCAACTCTTACTACTCAATTCCATATTTTATCTATTTGACTTTTAAAAAGGAAAAGAGTGACAGAGAAGAAAAACTTATAGAGAGAAAGAGTAATGGCGGGTGGAGCATTGACGGATGGAGGACCAGGCAAAAGAGCTCATCTGTATGAACACAATTTCACTATTTATTTTGCATTTATTTGTGTTGTTGGTGCTCTTGGTGGTTCTCTTTTCGGTTATGATCTTGGTGTTTCAATGGACGATCTTGAAACAGTTTTTTTCCGGATGTGTATAGGAAGAAGCAGGCTCATTTGAATGAGACTGACTATTGTAAATATAACAATCAAGTGCTGACGCTTTTTACATCGTCTCTTTATATCTCAGCACTTATTATAACCTTTTTTTTGCTTCCTATTTGACAAGAATTAAAGGGAGAAAAACCCATAACCAAAAATTCAGTTTATAGAAATCAGTTACAAATGCATACAAAAAAAAAGCTCCATTCAAAATTCAGTCTGACCAAAATTCGGTTAGATTCAGTTACAAGGAGGGATTCTCATCATAATTCAAAATGGAAAAAGAAGAAAAAAGTTAACTCATAACAGAAAAAAGAAGAAATAACACGGGCCGAAATAGAGATATTCCCCAAGTTCGTTGTGAATCTTCTCCAACCTTCGACTTTCCTCTCAGAACCCCGTTTGCATCAATTGCTACCGAAGCTTGATTACTCAATTCCATAACTGAATGATATTGCATACAATCCATACAAATAGGGAATCACACTCACCTGCAACAATACATCAGAACTCAGCATACATCACAAAAACAAAAGGGGAATGACTTAGAACTCAGAAACAAGAAAGGGCCAAAGGAGAAATGTCAAAACCAAAATTTCAGTTATAACAAATTCGCAACCGTATCATAACAGAATTTACAACTAATTTTACCTGTGAAATTACTATAAAAACTCTCATCATTCATCTGATATAAGAGGCTTGAGCTTCATCTTTAAGAGGGGGCTGGATATTTCTTCTCGGATTTTCAACTTCACTTCCTCATTCTTTTTCTTCTCCTCATTCTTCTTCACTATTCTTCATCACTTTCTTCCAATCTCTAAATCTTCCTCTTCATATCTTCATCACCTACCATCTTCAGCTTCACTTCCCCTTCCATAGCCCTTGAACCTCCAATATTCTTCATCAATCTTCCATAGACCTTGAACTTCCAACATTCTTCATCATCATCACCTACATATTTCATCATCCTCGATCTTCCCTGCAAGAATCCAGGACAATAAAAATAACCACTATTATTCAGAAGAGAGTTCAGTATCAAGATTCAACAACATCATTTAACTACAATTTGCAATATCGAAGTCTCGTAACGATAACATCGCAACAGCAACGATTCACGCATCACAAGGATTCGAATCAACAACAGAAGCATAAGTGATTCGAAGTCAAGGAAGGCATACCTAAGCGTTGCGTTTCCGTTGGCGATTAAGCAAACACAGTGACTCCAATTCAAACCTCCAGTCACCAAACCTTCATCCTTTCTTCCATCACCTACTTCTTCATAAACCACAGCCACCATCGCTCTTCTTCAGCAAGAACGGTCTTCATAATCATCATCAACGCCGATTTTCCAATATCAAAGCCTGCAACTATCAACAACAACAACGAGTCATAATATACTCACGCGGAAAAAGCAAAAGAAGCACAAATAAGTTGAAGAAGGGAAAGGAGAGAAACGCAAGTCTCAGTACCTCTATCGTCGTAAATCCGAAGTCGAAGGTGAGCCTTTCAACTTTATCTCTAGTTCGTGATCGCTACGTTTTGATTGTCGATTCCGTGTGTGTGATTTTGTTGGTGCATTGTTCATTTTATAACTTCATTGATGGATTTGAAACAAGAGCGGAAAAGGATTAAAGTTGGTATTAGGCGTTTTTTCGAGTTGAGGTGGAGAAACCGCCGCCGCCGCCGGCTAGGGTTTCATAGAGAAGATGAACATGGAAGGGAGAGGAAAAGAGAGGTGGTTTGTTCGTAAGTGTGTTCGGTTTGAGAGGTTCACCGGAGGGAACCGGCGGCGGCGTTAGGGTTGATGAAAGAGGGAGAAGATTGTTTGAGAAGACGGATGGGCGTGAGGGAGAGAAGAGAGAAGACGATTTAGGGTTTTTTAACCCTTTGGTTTTTTTTCTGTTTAAATCTTTATTTATTAATTTAGGTTGACATAAAGAAGAGAATTGATAAAGAATAAAAATAAATAAATGGGGATTAGTATTCTTTAATGCGCCATTAGGAAGCAATTAACGCCATAATGTCCACCGTTAATTCAAAATTAGGAAGATTCATCTCCTTAGGGTCCCATCCGGCGGTGACACTTGTCACCGTCCGGTTGGACCGCAATGTTTTCCTCACATGTGTATCCCCAACCATAAGAATGATGCATCCCTAACACCTGGAGCCTCCATCAATTCAACGTGTGTGAATCAATAGATCAGCGGCTAGGATCAGTCTCCCTAGTCAAGAGAGTTGACCGAAAGTCTATGTGATAGACCTCCAGGCTCCTGCGCATTTGGGCCTTGCCAGCAGGCTTTTCGCACCCCTATGTTGAGTCCATTTGGAATTTTGATTATAGATTTTTCTATTTCCACCCCTTTCATATTCCTATTATCTTTTTAAATTTCTGTTTTATGCAATTTCAATTTAATTCCACAAAAAATATTAAAATGCATAATAAAAATCCACAAAAATCATAGTAGACTTTTAATTCATTTTAGAAACATTCCATATTTTTACTTTCTGAATTTAACCATTTTTCAATTTAATTTCGATTTTTCATTTAATTACTTTTCTATTAATTTTCTTCATGAACAAATAATTTTGTACATTTTATAAATTGATTTTGTGTTGCAGTGAATTAAGTCTTTAAGTCAAAATATTAAGTCAGAAAGTCGTGGAAATAATATTAGAAGTAATATTATTATTGTTGGAATATGTTGGTTTAATGGGCTAGAATTAGTGTCATAATTAACAATTAGAGGGGTGTGTTGTTTAGGTCCATTAGTAATGTTTATTGGAATAATAATAATAATATTATATGATAAAAAGAAATAGAAATTGGAGAGAGTTAGGTTTGGTAGCAGCAAGTGGAAATAGAAGAAAGCATAGCACGATCGTGAGAGAAGAGATTGTGGGAGAGAAACTACAATCAGAGCATTTTCTCGGAATCCAATCGAGTTAGGGCTGCCTTTAATCCAAGGTAAGGGTGAGTTCGACTTTTATAATTGGGTATGATAATTATTACGTAGGGTTGGGTAATTTGTGTGTTGTTGTGAATTGTTGATGCTATTGTGATAATATTTTCTTGTGTATTTGTTAAATGGTCGATGATAACAAAATTGTTATTAAGTTGATTTCTTTTTGTATAAATGTTGATTTTTGGATGTTGTTGTGAAGTCATATGTTTTCGGGAAATTTGGTTATGGGACGAAAACCCCAAATTATAGAGGTATGGATGATGCAGGTCACGCAGAAAACAGGTGACGGGGGGCACCTGGCTAGATGGTGTACGCCATCTGGGTGCATGGGGAAGGATGGCGAACGCCATCCATGGTAAGAGGGAGACATGGCGCTCGCCATGTGTATGTGAAATGAAGGGTGGCGCACGCCACCCCGTGTTATGAGAGGAGGGCCACTTTTTCGTATATTGAGTGCACATCTTTTATTTTAAATGGTTTATTTTGTAATTTCTTTAAAAACTATAAAGTAACCTTGCAATATGTCATGTCTCCTACAATACAGTAATTGGTAAATAATTTTATTGAAACCACTATTTTTGTAGTAAGGCTTTTAGGATACAGAAGGCATAATTATCAATTGTGAAGAGAAATAAAGTTTTTGACAGTAGCAGTGGTATTTGAGTTTTTGACAGAAAATGAAGTGGTGGATTTTCGTGACAACAAGTGAGGTTTAGTGGTGGAACTGTATTAGAAAAAATAAAATTTTGACAGGATTTCAGAATAACTTGATAGCAGTCTCGGGATGTTAAAACAATGTTGGTTTAGTCGGTTTAGCTGAGTTAGGTGAAAATTTTAGTTACCCGAAATTTAACGAAAATCATCGGGGTAAGTTGGGTGGTTTAGTAGGTAATTTTGTTGTATTGTTCTGTTGAAATAGTGTCGGAAAAGTTGAATTACAGGTACAGCTGAATTGTGTAGTTTTGTCTTGGTATACAGACAAATCTTATGTTGTAGGCTTGTTAGCCAATGTTGAATAAGTGCTCATGTTGTCTAAGTTGTTGTATGTTACCGAAGTTGTTGTGTTGTTCATATTGGAGGCTTGATAGCCAATGTTGATTTAAGTCGTTCATGTTGTTTAAGTTACTTATGTTGTTGACGTTGTCGTGTTATTTATGTTGTTGAGTCGTATATGTCATGTAGCATACTTGCATTTTTATGTCAGAGTCGTTGCTCACACCACGTTGGTCTGGATTGACACTAAGTTGAAAGTTGAAGGCTTATACCTTGATGCCTCGGTAAATTGGAAAATTTTAAGTTGGGAGTTTGACTCTGAATGGTACCACATGCATAGCATAGTCGACTCACATTAAAGTTGCATTTTTCAAGTTGTGATTGATTGTTGTTTGTTGATGATGTGAAGTGGTGATATTTGTATGATCCTTGTCTATGTATTATTTATCATATATCGTTTATAACTTTTGATATCTCACTCCTTCTGGTTGAATGTTGTCCTTATGTTGGCAACGTGTAGGTAATCAAGAAGAGTAGCTGGTTACCTTTAGTCGAGTCGGTGGTTGTCGTTCTGATACGTAGCACTCGGAGGGATGACGCATGTTTTGTTTTAATTAGTTGTTTTTAAATGCTGAATTTTTAAGTTGAATTTCCGAAGATGGCTTTGTTGCTTATTTTAAAGTTGAGTTATGTTTGATAAAGATGCTATTATTTTTAAAGATGATTCTGCTGCGTAGTATTTAATAAAGTTGAAATATTTTGAAGATTATATGTATGTTGTTGAAGTTCTCCTTTAACGTGTTATGTATCTCTTTTGATTGTTTGTTAAGTTTTGATTTTGAAGTTGAAAAATGTGATATCCCGTTTTAGTTGAAAATATTATAACTCTGATTTTATTATAATTATCGGGTAGAAAATGGGATGTTACAGGACATCCTCAAACACACCATACACATAAACCTTCATTTTTTGTGAGAATGGGTCTGATATGCGTGAAGATTCTTTGAACATTGGTGTATCTGTTACAGAATCTGACATTGATAGGGGTAATGCGAGATGTAATAAAACCTTAGAATATGTCTCATCAAAGATTTGAAAAACAATGAAGAAAATGGGTATTGACGGTGAAGATGAGGAGGAGGTTTTTGAAGGTGTCATTAGAAGAATGGAGAACAGAGATAAAAAAAATTAAATTTGAGTAAGAAGGCTGTGGAAATTGGTGGTAAATGAATATTGTTGCTGTTGCGGTGAGAATCGGATACCAAGCTATTAAGTGAGCTTGAATCGCAAAACATTTATGTTCACCACCGACTTTAATTTAATTCAAAGGGAAAAGGGAAAAAGATCGTAAAAACCCTAAATGAGGAGAAACTAGGTTCGGGGGTTGATTATACTTAGGGAAGGTATTAGCATCCTAAGCATCCGCAGTATCCTACGGGAACCTCTTGTTAATATTTGCATTATTGTTGTTTATTGCTTGCTAAAATTATGGGAACCTAAGGTTTTATTTCTAATGGTGCTCGCACAACATCGCATCGATGCCTACGTATCGGGTATAGAATCAGAGCACTCGTAGTTCTCCTAAGGATTAACGAACACTTGGTTACGCTCAAGGTTCGCGGGGAAGGTAAGTGTTATGGCAAACACTCACGTGACTTTAGGAAAGTCACAAAAAGTTATAAAATAAAAAGCTAAGGACCTAATGGCTAAGGACCTAAGGATGGGGGACCTAATTGCTAAGGTCAAAATAGAACTAGGGATTGCTAAACTTCCTATGACATTGAGTCAACTGCAGGAGCTCTTTCCCTTTTGGATTGAAAAGCATAAACAAAAGTAAATAAGGGTGCAAGCTCCTAAGACTAGGCAAAGGTTGCTACTTGCAAAAAATAAATTGGATAAAATAAATAGAAATATAAGACAAAGGCTTAGTATCTGGCTATGGCTCGATATGTGGATCGAGAATGCAGGGGTGGAAAACGAACGCAGTGCGACAAATTGTTTAAGTTAGAAAGCTGTGAAGTGTAAGGAACTGTGCAGATGGCGATCGTAAAACGACCGACTTACGTGTGTGAGTGAAGTATATGAATTTCACTTGGCGTTGGACCAAGGATTTATTATTTTGAAATGAGATTAAATGGTGTAAAATGCGAAAAATAAATAGTAAATAAATAAAGCGAGATAAATTATGGAATAGAATGAAATGAATTAAATAAAATAAATAATGAATTAAATGGAATAAGAAATAAATAAATATAGAAATAAAATGCAATGGCCTCATATGGGTTTAGATAGCGTCGATTTCAAATATCGAATATCGATAAACCCTTAATAATATCATTGGCCCTAAATAGTTAAATAAATTGAGAAATCGATAAATAATAAGGAAATGGAAAAGTTTGGCCTCATATAGGTTTAGATAACGTCGATTACAAATATCGAATATCGATAAACCCTTAATAATATCATTGGCCCCTAAGAAATGATTCAAATTAAATTAAATGTAATTATAAAATATAGTAGAAATCCAAACAAAATTCAGAAGATTCTAAATTGAAAATAAAACTAGTGAAATACAAACTATATATATAAAAAAAACAGATAAAGAGGTTTAAGTTCAGGTACGGGGTGTAATTAGCAAACGGATTGGGTCATTAGGCCCAAAAACCAACATCATAAAGAAATGAGAAGGAGTATACCGCCATCGGGTGTGTGAATAGAAAAAAAACGTGATAGGCCAATGAAAAAAGAAAACCCGAACAAGTCTTGGCCCAACAACCACTATAAACAACTAAAATAAAAACAATAATAAATAAAAATAAATAAAAAAGTGGTGGAAATAAATGAAATAAGAAAAGTAAATGATGATTTATAAAAGAAAGAAAATAAAATAATGACTATGCTATCAAGAAATAACGTGAAATCAAACTCCCAACCTAAATAGCTCACACGATTGTATCTCTCTCAACTTGTCGTTCTCTTTCTGTCTCTCTTGGCTTTGAATTCGTCATCGTCTCACTTTCAACTCGCTATGGTTTTCTCGCGCGGTGAATTGGTGTTCTCGGTGGTTGGGGATTTCGTCCGAGGTGGTAAAGGGTTGCGGTTTGGGACGGTGGTGGATGTTTTCGGCGATTTGGGGTTTGAGGGCGGAGGGTCGAAAATGGGAGTTGAACTGTGGTTTTGCTTCTGTTTCCGGTTTTGAAAGTGGGGTAGGGGTTTGCGGTATGGTGTTGTGGATTCACGGACGGGGTTTACGGTGGCGGAAGTGATGGCACGGCGGGTTTGGATTTGGACGGTAAGCGGATTTTGGTTTGGCCGGCGACGGATTTGCTCGCGGATTTGCTGCTGTGAAGGTTCAGTTTGTGGTTCGGTGTTTCCGGCGTTTTGAGGGTGGATGGGTTTACGGCGGAAGGCTCTTGGTTGTGGTGGTCCGCGGGTTTAGTGGTGGTTTTGGGTTGTTGGGTTTGAAGGTTTTCGGTTTACGGTTTTGCAGAGGTGGAAGTTCGCGGATGCATTTTGGTTTTTGAGGTGAGTCTTCTGGTTTGTGGTATTTTTCTCACTCGTTCTTTCCTTCTTCAGTTTCTCGATTTGTCTTCTTCTATTATCTTCTCTGGTTTGTGGTGTTGTTATGTTGTTTATGGTTTTGTGGAAGAGGATCAATTAAGGTTTTTTTGTTGATGTGTGTTGAGGGTGAATGGAGGTCGAAATTCAGAGAAGGGTTTTGAGGTTTGTGTGGGGGGGTCTTGCTGAAATGTTGACGGAAGATTGAAATAGAGGATGAAGGTCTGAGCAAAATAAGATGAGCGATAGAGGCTGGTATAGTTGGATTGGTTTTTGATTTGTTTGGTTCGAAACGGTTTGCGTTTGAGGTTGGCCGGTAGCAACGGGACGGTGGTTCTAGGTTCCGCGGAGGGGTTGTTTTACGGTTTACTGTTTTGTCTGGTTTTCGTTTGGTTTTGAATCTTCCTCGTCTCATTTCACTCTCGGTTTTTTTGATTCGTTATGGTTGTGGTTTATGAGATTTGGGTGAGTTTTGTGGTTCTGGTTGAAGAAGATTGAAGGTCTGAAACAAAAAGGTTTGAAGGGTTTGTGGAAGGGTTTATATGGGTGTTGTTCTGGATTTGTGCGATTTGTTTGTGTTTTTTAGAATAAAAAAAGATGAAAGTTCGTGAGGTTATGTTCTGGTTCTTTTGTCCGATTTCAAAGGGGTGCGTTTGGTTTTTTCAGGGTGTTTGAAGATTCGGTGATGGTTTTGTATTCTGTTCAAAATGGTTTCAAGGTGTATGAGAAAATAGGTGGGCTTTGATGGCAACAGAGGTTCTCACGGTGGTTCCTCCAACTCGGTATGTCTCAGTTTTTGGATTTGCTGTGGGTTTCTGTTTGTTTTTCTGGTTTTAAGATGGTGCATTCAGTTTACTGTGTTTGAGTTTTTTGCAGGTTTGTGTTTGAATCTCTCACAAAATCTCAAATCGGTTTCTGATTTAGATTGGTTGTGGCTCACGGTGAGTTGCTCGGCATTATGATTGGTGCGATTGGACTGTGTTTATGGTTCAAAGGTCAGTGCTGTGTTTTCGGGTTTCCATGTGAGTTTTGAATTTGGTGTTTGCTTGATTTTGTTTGGTTTTGCTTGATTCGGTTTTGATTGGTTACGGTGACTGTGTTAGTGCAGGGTCATGGAGGAAATGGTTTGTAACAGTTCTGTGAAGGTTGCTATTATGAGTTTGATTTCGAAAGGCTCTCTCTCTCTCGATTCAACTCAGATTCACAATGTTTTATGATTTTGCCTCAGTTCACTTGATTTGGTTTTTTATTCTTAGTTTGATTGTGTTTTCGGTTTCAGGTTTAAGGTAAACAAAAAATGGTTTGGTTTTGTGTGGTTTGAAGGGTGAAAAGGAGTTTGTGGGTGGCTAACGGCAGTGAGAAGAAGGATGAAAAACAGTGGAGGCTGTGTGTTTGGTTACGTGTTATGCCAGTGCGTGTTTGGACGGATTTCTCGGTTATTTTTCTTTTGGATTCTGCGGAAGGGTGGTTTTCTGTGTTGGCTGGAATGATGGTGTTCAAAGGTCTGCGATTATCGGCGAGGGTAAGCGAAGACAGGTGGATGGGTTTATTCAAGAGCTTTTCAGTGAGTTTGTCTTTTTTGATTTTGAGGATTTGATGAGTTATGGGATTTGGGAAAAAATTTAACAGGGTTCTGTTTGATTTTTTATGGTTGCAGGTGAAAAAAAGAAATGGAGGCAATGGTTTTCATGTTTAAAGGTTTGTTGAATATGGTGAATGGCACGGTGATTTCGGGTCTATTTCTCAGTCACGGTTTTGAGGTTTGAGCAAAGGGTGGCGGATTCAAGATTTGATTTCACAGGTTCAAATCGGCGGTGATGATGGGAGAGCAATGGTGGATGTTGATTTGTTGTGTTGATGAGAGTTGGGATTTGCAGGTCGGTAGTGGCAGTGAAATGGTGTTGGTTCTAAAATGATGAAAACATTTGCAGGTTGCTGAGGTTTCCAGAAAGTTTATGCAGGAATGGTGATGGTGACGAAAACGAAGTTTGAAGGGTGAGGTTTTAGTTGTTGTTAAGGTTTGCGGTGGAAGAGTTTGTTGAAGGATAGAAACAAATGCAGGTGTTAGTGGGTCTGTTTCTCTTTAATTACAAGCATTGTTGTTGATTTAAAAAAAATGGTTTTAAGTATTTTTGGAATTTTAACATGGAGTTTATTTGGTATGCAGATTGAATGAAGTTAAAAAGAAAAGAAACTATGAACAAAGCTGAAAAGAGGTGAAAGGAGAAAGAAATATACCGACCCGAACGTTATCGGGGTGAAGAGTCCACGAGTAGTAAGTCTCCTATTCCTCTTCTGATATTGCTCTACTTCTTGCTGAATTTCCTGTGTTCTCTCTTTCCTTCCTTTCTTTTTTTGTTTTTTTTTTTGGACTGAAATTGGGGCTGTTTTGTGTGTAGTATTGATGCTGAAATTTGTGTAATTTTGTGTGTTGTTTTGGGGCTGCTTTGATGGTTGTTTGTAGTGATTTTTTTGGATGGTTTGTGAGCTGTTATGGTAGAGTTTTATGAACTGTTTTGTGGTGGTTTTTTGAGAGATTTGTGTGACTGTTTTTTGTGTTTTGTTTGGGATGTAACAGTTGGTGTATATGCTGATTTGTGACTGGTTTGATGGTTTTTGGAGGGTTGTCTTGTGTGTATTTAGAGGCTGCTATGTTGTGTTTTTGATGCTGATTTTTTGTCCTTGTTACTTGTAGGTGAAGAGTGTTTTGAGAGAGGGAACCAATCTGATTTTGCAGCAGTGGGTGGAGAAGTGGAGCAGGGTTGTGTTGGTGGCTGCATGCTGAATTTGGGTGGCTTTGTTGCTGCATTTTTTGTATTTTTGTGTTGCTATGTTGTGCTGCATTGTTGTATTTT
Source organism: Lathyrus aphaca (assembly GCA_963966055.1). Taxonomy (NCBI): domain Eukaryota; kingdom Viridiplantae; phylum Streptophyta; class Magnoliopsida; order Fabales; family Fabaceae; genus Lathyrus; species Lathyrus aphaca. Next base: position 46,623,438 of record OZ014523.1, read on the forward strand.
GTGCTGAACTTTGTACATATTTTCTTTGCAATTGTAATGTAAACAAAATAATATTTGGAATAAAGAGAAAATGATTATTTACACTATGGTTTGAAATTGAAACTTGAAATGAGAAACTCTAAATTAGAATCTAAATAAAAACTTAAATTAGAAATGAATTAAAAAAGAAATAAACTTAAAATTGAAAATAACTCATAAACTTAAATAAATAACTTGGAATTAAAATTAATTTAGAACTTGAGAAATAAATTGGAATTTAGAAAATAAAAATGTGGATATGAATTAAAATGGAATAAATGGTTAAAAATTAAAATTTGAATTAGAAGTGAATAAAAAAGGAATTAAACTTAAAATTGAAATAACTTAGAAATTTAAATAATTAAAAATTAACTTTAGAATTTGAGAAATAAGTTTGGAATTTAGAAAATAAAAATGAATTGAGATTGACATTAGATTTAGAAATAACAACTTGAAAAATGGAATAAAATTAAAAATTGAAGAATAGAAAATAAATTCAAAAATAAAACTTGAAAATGAAATAAAAATTATTTTAGGAATGAGGACTTGATAATGAAAAGAAATAACAAATAAGTTTAGAAATTTTTTTGAAAATTGAACTAAAAATTAGAAATAGAAATTGAAATAAAATCTTAACAATAGGAACTCGAAAATAGAAACGAAAATAGAAAAATTAAAAAAAATAAATTAAAAATACGAAAATGAAATAAAAAGTCATAAATAAGAAAAGAGAAGTTAAATTAAAAATGGAAGCTAGAAAATGAGAAGAAAGCAACAGAAAAATAAATCGGGAAAAACTCCCGCTAAATGCGATAAAAGTATGATTATGATATGAGCGATTAGGGGTAAAATTTGGGGTGTGACAGTTGCCCCTATTTAAATAACTTTACCAGATGGCGTGAATGACGATAGGCACTCATGAGATCAGGGTGAAAGATATTTAAATACAGAAATAACCGGAAATTTTGCCCCTAAACGCAATGTTATGCTGGACTACAAAACTATCTAACTCTGCAACTCTTATGCAATGAAATGATGATTATGGTATGAATGACCAGAAAGAGAATGTCGACGACCACAAGCCAAGACTCACTGGGGATGACAAACATTGGGGACGACAGACACTGGGGATAAATAAACGAAAACGGGAAATATTCAAAGTGATAAATCAACAGGTTCAAGTGTAACTGTCGACACTAAGAATAACAAAAGACGGGAACAAAAGGAAATCCAAATCGTTGGATCAACGAACACAGATAAAACAAAATAAAATTCAAAGTGAATGCACAGTGGCCCGATGCGACCAACTGACACTGAGAATAAAACAAGACAAGGGAATAAATCGAAGTGGTTGACCAATGGCTCTATGCGACCAAATGACTTTGAGAAAATAAAGCAGCAACATATTCAAAGTGAATGCGCAGCGGCTCGATGCGACCAACTGACACTAAGAATACAAACAAGACAAGGAAAATGCAGTGGCTCAGTGCGACCACTGATACTAAAAATAGAAACATAATATCCAAAGTGAATGCGCAGCGGCTCGATGCGACCAACTGACACTAAGAATAATCAACAAAAATATTCAAAATGAATACGCAGTGGCTCGATGCGGCCAGCTAGCATTGGGAAAGACAAACAGCTTATTCAAGGTGAACGCGCAGCGGCTCGATGCAACCAACTGACACCAAGAATAACAAAAATAGATACTCAAAAAGAATGTGCAGTGGCTCAATGCGACCAACTATCATTGGAAAATGGAAACGACACAATATTCAAAGTGAATGCGCAGCGGCACGATGCGACCAACTGACACTAAGAATACAACAAATTAACATCCAAATAGAATGTGCAGCGGCTCGATGCGACCAACTGTCACTGGAAATAAAAAATCATAATATTCAAAGTGAATGCGCAGCGGCTCGATGCGACCAACTGACACTAAGAAATAAAACGTAATATTCAAAGTGAATGCGCAGCGGCTCGATGCGACCAACTGACACCAAGAATAATCAACAAAAATAAACAAATAGAATGTGCAGCGGCTCGATGCGACCAACTGTCACTGGAAATAAAAATCATAATATTCAAAGTGAATGCGCAGTGGCTCAATGCGACCAACTGACACCAAGAATAATCAACAAAAATAAACATTCAAAGTGAATGCACAGCGGCTCGATGCGACCAACTGTCACCATGAATAATCAACAAAAATAAACAAATAGAATGTGCAGCGGCTCGATGCGACCAACTGTCACTTGAAATAAAAATCATAATATTCAAAGTGAATGCGCAGTGGCTCAATGCGACCAACTGACACCAAGAATAATCAACAAAAATAAACATTCAAAGTGAATGCACAGCGGCTCGATGCGACCAACTGTCACCATGAATAACAACAAAAATTCTCGAAGTGGAAGCACAATAGGTTCAAAACCTATTGACACTACAAAAGAAAGCCAAGGTACACTCAGAGTGAATGCGCAACAAGTTAAAAAAAACGGTTGACACTAAGAATGATAGAGACAAAGTAGTCAAAGTATTCAAAACGGTAAATTAGCAGGTTCAAATGTAACTGCTGACACTGAGGATAAGGAAGGAAATCACATTGACTTAGTAGCGGCTCTATGCGACCAGCTAGCATTGGGGATAGAATGCAGATCACCCAAATATAGATCAACGGCTCTACGCGACCGGCTAACGCAAAGAAGTAACAACAAAATATGTTGGAGTTTCCAAATAAGATAAAACATCCAACCTCTGGGAATTCCTTCAGGAACCATCAGGAGAAAGGTACAAGTATGTACAAAATCAAATGGACTTGGATTCAAGCAAAAGGTTTCTGGGCCTGCTTAAAAGACTTGTGCCAATCAATTGGACTTCAAGGAGACATTGGTGGTTATAAAGACAAAACCAACCACAATTAGAGTTCCACGGGGGAACACCAGCAATTACTGGGGACAATAACAAATGGTAAACCACTTCGGGTGCCAACAGCAATGAATTCTCAAATTGAACACTAATGATATCTGGACTAGGAGTTAGACAGACGACAACTGGGGAAAGACAAATGCTAATGCCAAATGCGCATGATTGAGCATGATGCGAATGATCATGATATGCAAATGTTGACTCAAAAGAGACAAAGAGTTGACAAGACTTAATGAGGAGTAGGCTCTCAACACCAATACTCAGATGAGCAATATGAAAAACACTGGGGAGATGTCTTCGAACTTGGAAATCATGCTTGGTCCAAGGATCCATCCAAGAGTGTTATCAGTTTTGAACTTCTATGGAGATTTCTGTAATAATAGCATAAAAGTGTTGTTGCAAACCAGGACTTCTTGGGGAAACAGAAGGTTCTTTTCCAATTTTCCAAAGTCAAAGAAACTTAAAAGTTTTTCCAGTGTGTTTTCAAAAAACATTTTCTTAAAAAAACTTGTCATTTTCAGAGTTAAATTGTAATCAAGTGATGGCATTTTGTATAACAAAAGAAAATAAGAAGATTGAACAACAAAATTAATAGGCAAAGTTTGTATTTTATTCAAGAATGGTAGCTTGCCGATGGCAAAAACTCCATGGAAAATTACAATTTGAAAATGGCAATGGGGAAAGGTCTACATTGAATCCAACGACCACTACAATCCCTAATAACTAAGACTGCCCGACACCTTGCTTCTGACAAGAGCAAATGGATCGATCTTCCAGTATGATTCTTCAATAATGGTAAACACCATCTGCTGCAGTCAAATGCCTTTGTCCCTAACTTTTGCCTGGACCGCCCTTTCGGGTTTTCAATCCACCGGGACGCTCTTTTTTGTCTAAGCCGCCCTTTCGGGTTTTCAACTTAGCGAGCTCTTATTTTTTTATTTTTATCCCTAACTTTTGCCTGGATCTCCTTCATAGGTTTTGATCCACCGGGATACCCATTTTTGCCTAGGTCGCCATTTCTGGTTTTCGACCTATCGGGTTTTATTTAGGCATAATATTTTTTGACTGCATCAGAATTCACCGGGTGTTTCAGCTGTTCACCATCCATAGTTGTAAGGATTAGAGAACCTCCGGAGAATGCCACCTTTACAACATATGGGCCTTCATAGTTAGGACTCCATTTTCCACGCACGTCTTTGTGGACTGGCAAGATTTTCTTGAGTACAAGATCTCCTTCTTTGAATTCTCGGATACGGACTTTCTTGTCAAATGCTCTCTTGATGCGCTTCTGGTATATCTGGCCATGGCACATGGCGGTCATTCTCTTCTCATCAATGAGGTTCAGTTGGTCAAACCTGCTCTGGACCCACTCAGCTTCCTCCAGTTTGGTTTCCATCAAGATTCTCAAGGATGGTATCTCTACTTCAATAGGGAGAACTGCATCCATCCCATACACCAAAGAGAAAGGGGTTGCCCCTGTTGAAGTGCGCACTGATGTACTGTATCCGTGTAAAGCATATGGCAACATCTCGTGCCAATCTTTGTAAGTTTTTACCATCTTCTACAGAATCTTTTTGATGTTCTTGTTTGCAGCTTCAACAGCTCCATTCATCTTCGGACGATACGGAGAAGAGTTATGATGTTCAATCTTGAATGTCTCACACAGCTCTTTCATTGTTTTGTTGTTCAAATTGGTCCCATTATCTGTTATGATTCGGCTTGGGATTCCATAACGGCAGATAATTTGATTCTTGATGAAACGAGCAACCACTTGCTTTGTCACATTGGCGTAGGAAGCTGCTTCTACCCATTTGGTGAAGTAATCGATTGCGACCAAGATAAACCGATGACCATTGGAAGCTTTAGGCTCAATTGCCCCTATCATGTCAATGCCCCACATTGAGAAAGGCCAAGGCGATGACAGAACATTCAAAAGTGTTGGAGGTACGTGCACCTTGTCGGCATAAATCTGGCATTTATGACACTTCCTGGCATACTTGAAACAGTCTGATTCCATGGTCAACCAGAAGTATCCAGCTCTCAAAATCTTCCTGGACATGGCATGTCCATTGGCGTGTGTTCCAAACGATCCTTCATGGATTTCCCTGATCAGTAGGTCTGCTTCACGTTTGTCCACACATCTGAGCAGAACCATATCATGATTTCTCTTGTAAAGCACATTGTTGCTGAGGAAAAACTTGGACGCCAATCTTCTTAAAGTCTTCTTGTCTAGATTTGTTGCGTCAGCTGGGTACTCTTGATTCTGCAAATAGTTCTTGATGTCATAGAACCACGGTTTCTCATTAGTTTCTTCTTCAACCAGTAGACAGTAGGCTGGTGCAGTTCTTCGCTCGATGGTAATGAGTGGAGCTTCATTAAGAAATCTGACTTGAAACATAGATGCCAACATAGCCAAGGCATCTGCAATTTGATTTTCCGCTCTTGGAACATGATGGAAAGTGACTTCATCAAAGTATTTGATCAATTCCACAATGTGGGCACGGTATGGGATCAACTTCTCGTCACGGGTCTCCCATTCACCTTTAACTTGGTAAATTACTAAGGCTGAGTCTCCATATACATCCAGAATCTTGATTCTAGTATCGATTGCAGCTTCGATACCCAAAACACAGGCTTCATACTCTGCGATGTTGTTTGTACATTCGAAACATAATCTGGCTGTGAAGGGAGTATAACCACCATCGGGATTCATCAAAACAACTCCTACACCATGCCCCATGTAGTTAGAGGAACCATCAAACATCATCTTCCAACGAGACCCTGGCTCGGGACCTTCATCTGGACCTGGAACTTCATAGTCTTTTATCAACATAATGTCCTCGTCCGGGAAATCGAATTTCAAAGGTTCATAATCTTCGACAGGATGATCAGCAAGGTATTCAGATAAAACGCTGCCCTTGATAGACTTCTGGGTTACATATTGGATGTCGTATTCGGATAACAACATGTGCCAACGGGCGAGTCTTCCAGTCAAAGCAGGCTTCTCAAAAATGTACTTTATTGGATCCATTTTCGAGATCAACAAAGTAGTGTGACAAATCATGTACTGCCTGAGGCGTTTGGCCGCCCATGCCAAAGCACAACAAGTCTTCTCTAAAAGCGAATATCTGTTTTCACAGTCTGTGAACTTCTTGCTTAAGTAATAAATGGCATGCTCCTTACGACCAGTTTCGTCCCGTTGGCCTAAAACGCAACCCATAGAACCCTCAAGCACAGTGAGATACATGAAAAGAGGCTTCCCTGGAGTAGGTGGGATCAAGATAGGAGGTTCTTGTAGATAAACCTTAATCTTCTCAAAAGCCAGTTGACAATCAGTACTCCACTCAATTGCTTGATTCTTCCGGAGTAACTTGAATAAAGGCTCACATGTAGCAGTCATGTTGGAGATGAATCTGGAGATGTAGTTCAATCTTCCGAGGAAACCCCTGACTTGCTTTTCTGTTTTGGGAGCTAGCATCTCTTGAATTGCTCTAACCTTGTCCGGATCTACTTCAATTCCTTGCTGACTAACAATAAAACCAAGTAGCTTTCCTGATCGGACACCAAAAGTACACTTAGCTGGATTCAGGCGCAGTTGGAACTTTCTGAGACGCTCAAATAACTTCAAAAGATGATTCAAATGATCCTCCTCACTCTGTGATTTGGCAATCATATCATCCACATAAACTTCTATCTCTTTATGCATCATATCATGGAAAAGGGTGACCATTGCCCTCTGATAGGTGGCTCCTGCATTTCTGAGACCGAATGGCATGACCTTGTAACAATAAGTGCCCCACGGTGTGATGAATGTAGTTTTTTCCATATCGTCAGGATCCATCTTGATCTGGTTGTATCCTGAAAACCCATCCATGAAGGAGAAAATAGAAAATTTAGCAGTGTTGTCAACCAAAGTATCAATATGCGGGAGAGGGAAATCGTCCTTCGGACTGGCTTTGTTCAAATCCCTATAGTCCACACACATTCTGACTTTGCCATCCTTTTTAGGGACTGGCACAATATTTGCTACCCACTCAGGGTACTTTGCAACTGCAAGGAATCCCGCATCAAACTGCCTTTTGACCTCTTCTCGAATCTTCAGAGCCATGTCTGGTCTTGTTCTTCGAAGCTTTTGCTTTACAGGAGGACAATCTGGTCGAAGAGGTAACTTGTGGACCACTATGTCTGTGTCTAACCCGGGCATATCTTGATACGACCATGCAAACACATCTACATACTCTCGGAGAAGCTTGACCAATCTTTCTCTGACATCTGCCCCAAGTGTTGTACCAATCTTGACTTCCTTCATGTCTTCATCAGTGCCAAGATTTAGGGTCTCTACCTGCTCCTTATGTGGCTGAAGCTTTGTGTGCTCATTCTCAACTAATCTTGCCAGTTCTTCGGGAATGTCACAATCTTCCTCACTTTCATCTTCCGCTTGGTAGATGGGCGAATAAAAGTTAGGAGAGAATGTAGAGTCATTGGATTCAACAGGGTTTTCGTTTATTTTGCATATGATAATGATTTGCTTTTATTAAAAGTGGAAGATAGAGAAATGCAAGAGAAAAAAGCTTTTTTTATTGGTTTTGAAAGATTGCCATCTTCTTTTAAAAGTGAAAAGAGAGAAAACAGTAAATGATCAAAATAAGAGTTTAACAAAATGCCTTCATTGATAATAACTTTAAAAATGAGAAGGGGCCCTACAAAATACTCCCATAGCCTCGGGCAGAGCTAGGGAACTTTGAAAACATTGAAAAAACAACAAATTACTTTGACAATGGAAAAATTTCTGGGATCTCGACTGCCTCCCAATTGTCCAAGGCTTCTTCACACTGATACACCAAATGATTCACATCTTCATCTTCAGAAACTCCATCAATTGCATTGACCTGATAACCAGCACTGGAAAACACTTCTTGGATGGTCTTCGGACGTCCTTTAACGGAGGTTGATGCTCCTTCCTTCACATGAGTTGGTTTGTAACCCAACCCGCAACGATCTAGCTTCTGCTTGACCTCGATGACATCACCCCAACCTTCATAGCTTCTTTCTTCAATGGTGGAAATGGTACTCTTCAGCGATGCAAAAGATGGGATACCCTTCCCTTTTGGTTCCTCTACTTCCAGAAGGACAGCATTGGCTATCTCAAGAGCTTGGAAAGAAGTTTCCAAAGCATCTTCATCAGCCTCAATATAACTAAAGGATGAAAGGTTGCTAACCATGAGATCTTCTTCCCCAGATATGGTTACCAGCTTATTATTGACTACAAACTTCATCTTCTGATGTAGGGTAGAAGTGACTGCCCCAGCAGCATGAATCCAGGGTCTTCCCAGCAAGCAACTGTAATTAGGATTGATGTCCATAACCTGGAAAGTGATTTTGAAGACCTGTGGCCCAATCAAGATTGGTAAGTCTACTTCTCCAATAACAGTCCTTCTTGAACCATCAAAAGCTTTTACAATCAGTGCACTGGGCCTCATCTCTGCCCTTTGATAAGATAACTTAGCAAGTGTTCTTTTCGGCAAAACATTCAAAGAAGATCCTGTATCCACAAGAACTCTTGCTAAAGTATCCTCTTGACATTTCACTGATATGTGGAGAGCACGGTTGTGGTCTAAGCCCTCCTTTGGAAGCTCCTCCATACTGAAACTGAGGTTGTTACACGCAGTGATATTGGCAATGACTCCATCAAACTGATTCACTGTTATATCATGCGTAACATGGGCTTGAGCTAACAACTTCTGAAGCGCACTTCGATGAGCCGGAGAATGCATAAGAAGTGATAGGATAGATATTTTGGAAGGCGTTTGATGCAGCTGATCAATTACCTTATAATCACTCTTCTTTATGATTCTGAGGAACTCTGCATCCTCTTCTCCCAAGACTACCTCTTTATCTTTGTTGACAACAGCTGGTATGACTTCTTTAGGCGGAGCCGTATTGGCTTGCTGGGTATATACACGACCACTGCGAGTCAAACGACCTGCACCCGCTATATCAGTACTTGCAACTTTTGAACCTTCCTTCTGATTAGCTTTATCAATCTTCTGATGAACTTTCCCTGTATCATACTTCCAAGGAACTGCTTTAGTGTCTTCATAACGGAAAGAGTTACTCCTTTGTTCAAGTCTTGGCTCAGGTATGTTGAAAATTGGCACCACAGATTCTAGCGTATTGAAGATAGGTTGAGCTCCTGAAGATTCAGGCAGGTTGAACACTGGCACCCAGGTAGAATTAGATTCCGGTAAGTTGAAAATGGGTTCAATCACCGCCACCTCATTCCTCTTCATATGACCGCTCACTTGTAAGACACCTTCATCAATCAAATCTTTAACATCTTTTAAGACCGATTCACATCCTCTTGGACTATCAACACAACCTTCACAATTCTGATGACAGCTCTTCAGTATACCCGCCTCTACTAACTTCGCATGGAAGTCTCTAAGCGGGGTCTTGATCTCGGTGGCATTGAAAATCAAACCTTCTTCGGACTCATCAACAATAGCATTTATGGACCCATGCTTGGGTAAAGGATTATCTTTGACATTCGGACCAGTATTCCCAAATGACAGAATGTTCTTCTCCATCAGATCTTTCACGATGTACTTCAAAGCATAACAACCCTCCAAATCGTGCCCCGGGGCACCTTCATGGAATAAACAGTGAGCATTTGGGTTGTAATTTGGTGGGAGCGGATTTGGTGGAGGACCCAAAGGCCTTGGAGTAACCAAACCCTTCTTCAGCAGTGAAGGATATAACTCAGTATAAGTTATAGGGATTCGAGGATTTGGAGGCCTTCCACCTGGTCTTCTATTCTGAAAATTGGGATTTGAATGAGGAGCTGGAGTCCTCTGCTGGTAGGCTGAAGCATTGGGTGCTTGTTGATAGCCTGGATTGTTGAGCATTGGTTGATAAGGTTGAATCATTGGAGCCGCTTGTTGGTACATCGGTACTGCTTGAGTTGGCCGATATATGGGGACTTGTGGATTAAATGCTGGTTGAACCGCCGCTACATAAGGGTGTTGGGCATACTGTTGTTGATGAGCATACTGCTGTTGACGAGGATACTGCTGTTGAGCCATAGGTGAAGGTCTCTGCCAAAGTGGATTTCTTCTTTGACCTGTCATTATGGCGTTCGTCTCACCCTCCTTCTTCTTGTGGAAGTTATTGGTAAATTTCTTGCCAATATTCCCACTGCCAGTGCTGGAACTGCCAGATGCACCGCTCATCTTTCCACTCTTCAATCCGAGTTCTACCTTGATCCCTACAGCCACTAAATCAGAGAAGCTAGCAGTTATGCTCCCCACCATTCTCTCATAGAATTCTGGTCGCACAGTGTCAACAAACCAGTCAGCTAATTCTTTTTCACTCAATGGGGGCTCTACTTGAGAAGCGGTCCCTCTCCACCTCTGAGCATACTCTTTAAAGGATTCAGACTCTTTCTGGGACATGCTTAGCAATTGCCTCCTATCGGGAGCAAGGTCCATGTTGTATTTGTATTGTTGGATGAAAGCATCTGCCAAGTCTTGGAAACTGCGAATCTTTGACTGGTCAAGTGTCAGATACCATTTGGAGGAGATTCCCTTCAGACTGTCCTGGAAGCAGTGGATCATTAACTTATCATTGTCTACCTGAGCAGCCATTCTTCGATAGTACATCAACAGATGGTTCTTAGGACAAGTTGCACCCTCATACATATCAAACGTGGGTATCTTGAACTTTGGAGGTATTACCAACCCAGACACCAGACACATCTCTCTGGCAGCGGCACCAAAGATCTGGTCACCTTCAATCGCTCTTAACCTTTTTTCAAGGGTATCAAAATTCTCTTGCATCTTCATGTGTTTCTCATCTCCGTTTTCAGACATATCTGGCGCTTCATACCCTTGATGGTCATTAAAGTACGGTTGAGCACGGGTGTGCACAATGTCTGGTGTAAAATTAGCAACTGCATGATTCTCTTCATTAGTCACAGGAACAGTTTGTTGAGCAGCAAATCCCTGAGGAGGAGGCACAAAACCTTGAAAAGGAAATGCCATACCCTGAGAGGGAGGTGCGAAACTTTGAGAAGCTAAGCCTTGGGACGGAGGGAAGAAACCCTGAGCAGCAAATCCTTGGGAAGGAGATATAAAACTCTGAGTAGCAAAACCTTGAGAAGGAGGGAAGAAACCCTGAGCAGCAAGTCCTTGGGAAGGAGGAATAAAACTTTGAGTAGCAAACCCTTGTGAAGGAGGTATAAAACTCTGAGCAGTAAGTCCTTGGGAAGGAGGAATAAAACTTTGAGTAGCAAACCCTGAAGAAGAAGGAATAAAACTTTGAGAAGCAAAACCATGAGGAGGAGGGACGAATCCATGAGGAAGTCCAAAAGGAGGCCAGGTCACAGGGGTAATGACTGATGATGTAGGCTGGGTCGTTGCAGTGACAAATTCAGTCGTTGCAGTAACAATTTCTGACACCACAGTCTGTTGGGTATCCATCTTCGCTCGAATAACCTGTAGCATTTCCATCATCTGACCCATATTTCCACGAATATCAGTAAGCTCTTCGTTAACTCTGTCCATCTCTAGGTCTCTTTCAGCCATCCTCTTTCTGGCTTGAGCTCGAGTGTAGTATTTGCGTGAGAGCCTCAGTGTGAAAGCTGGAGAGCAGATGACGGGAATGAGTTTTATATGAAAAAGATGCAAATGCAATGCCAAATGTATGAGTGCAATGCAAAAATGAAATTATTCAAGGAACTTAAGAAACAATTTGCGAATACCAAGGAAAACATAATAATCAAAGGACATGATTTCATTAAATTCAAAAAGTGATACAAAGTCTTGAGTACACTTTCAAAAATCCCAAACAAATCTTAATAAAGACAAAGACAAAGTCCTAAGGAGATTCTCCTAAAAGCCTCAAGTTGAGTTTCTCGATTTGTGCCTTCATCTGAGCCCTTTCAAGCACAAGTTGATCCACGATCGACTTCCAAGAAGTGTCCTCTTGAGTGTTGGAGGAAAATAAATCCTCTTGTGCTTTCCTTTTCTTGCTGGAGAGCTCTTCTTCTTCCTTCATCTTCAGTTGTCTTCTAAGCTCTTCATTCTCACTGCTGATGATCTGATGTCGATTCTTCCATGCATTCTTCTCTCGAATCTCTTTCTCCAAATCAATCTTCAGCTTCTCTGCATCATCCATAAAGACCAGAATGGGTTTCCTGAAGGTCATAGGATCCTGGCGAGGGTAAGGCATCTTCAGACTGATTGCCCTATCTCGTACCCATTGGAGATAGGGTTCCATAGAAACACAATTCGGCTTTCCCAAGCTACTCCTCCCCTTCCTATGAATGCACTTCCAAGCTTGCATAATCTGTTTCTTGAGCTCTGGTTCTTCGTCATCCTTAAAGAAAATTCCTTCCACTTCAACACTCTTAGGCTTGTCCTTCAACGGATATCCGAGTTGGCGGCGAGCCAAAACTGGATTATAGCTGATTCCTCCCTTAGTGCCAAGAAGAGGCACATTAGCAAAATCACCACAGCTATCAATAATCAATGCTCCATCATAAACACGATTGTACCAGCTAATGTCAGAGTGGGTAAGAGACATGATCCTTTGTGACCACCACAAACCATCCTTAAGGTTCCAAAATGAAGATGACTTAGGCAAGTGCGAAATAAACCACTCATATAGCAATGATGCACAACAAGTAATCATCCCTCCCTTATGGTGATTCCTCAGATGGATGGAATGATAAGTGTCTCCGAGCAAAGTAGGGACCGGGTTCTTCTTCAGAAAGATCTTGATGGCGTTCAGGTCGACGAAGTCTTCAAAGTTTGTGAAAAGCAGCACTCCATATATCAGCAGAATAAAAGTCGCCTCAAAAGCTTTCATATCCTTCACATCAACAAAATTCTTGGCCTTTTCTATCAGAAACTTTGTAGGGAATCCAAAGATCTTTCCTTTATAAGTCATATTTGCCTTGACCTCAGGAACACTCAAATATGTCGCCTTTGCAATCTCTGCTTCTTCAGGGTCCTTCTCTAGAACAGGGAATGGAAACTCATCCTTAACACGTGATCCCACCAGAACTGAATACTCTTCCAAAGTAGGCGCCAATTGGTAATCAGGGAACGTAAAACAGTGGTAGAGAGGATCATAAAACTGGAGCATGACAGAGAGCAACCTTCCATCCCAATCAGTCTTAAGCAAAGCTAAAAGTCTCCTATGCTTCTCCATGAAGGCTTCTTGATCCAAAACCAAATCTCTTAATTTCCTTAGGTCTTCAAGTTTGGGAGTTTTGAATGTGTACTTGACAGTCTTTCTTCTTCCAAAGTCCATGATGATACCTATGATATTTGCAAAGATAAAGTTTCTGAGTTCCTTGAATAAATGGTAAAAATGATGCTTCATGATGCGTGAATGCAACAAACACAAACAAGGCTTAGGTTCAAAGCTTGCATGAGGTCAAAGGTTCAACCCTCCCAAAAAGGTATGTACTATGAGTTTATTTGTACCTGTACAACGGGTTCTAAAAGTTCCCAGAATCATTGTCCCATCTTTCGGATATTACCGACTTCCCAACTCGACTTGGTAATCAGTAATATTCTCAAGAGAGTCTCATCCGAGTGCAGTATCGCGTATCAACTATTTTGGACTTGCGCCCTCATAGTCATCGCACTACATCCCTAAAAGGCCAAGTGGGGGTAAATGTTCTACGGTCCTCAGCATTAATGGCTCTCAAGTCGAATATAGTAATGTTTTCACGACTGAACTCGATCAACAAAACTACATCCGAGGAGGCCTCCGCTGAGTGGTGGTGTCTCAAGTCAACTTGGTCGGGACTCAACTCCCTACAAGCCTTCTTGAATATACCACCGTCCTATCTTATTTGCACTCAAGTCCGGGTTAGGACTTATCTCACCACACATGGAACACCCAACAAAAAAATCCAAATAATAACAAGCAATACAACAACAAATATACAAATATACAAGGTGGGCTTAACCCTCAAAAATAGTGTCCCCAGTGAAGTCGCCATTTTCTGTTGCGGTGAGAATCGGATACCAAGCTATTAAGTGAGCTTGAATCGCAAAACATTTATGTTCACCACCGACTTTAATTTAATCCAAAGGGAAAAGGGAAAAAGATCGTAAAAACCCTAAATGAGGAGAAACTAGGTTCGGGGGTTGATTATACTTAGGGAAGGTATTAGCATCCTAAGCATCCGCAGTATCCTACGGGAACCTCTTGTTAATATTTGCATTATTGTTGTTTATTGCTTGCTAAAATTATGGGAACCTAAGGTTTTATTTCTAATGGTGCTCGCACAACATCGCATCGATGCCTACGTATCGGGTATAGAATCAGAGCACTCGTAGTTCTCCTAAGGATTAACGAACACTTGGTTACGCTCAAGGTTCGCGGGGAAGGTAAGTGTTATGGCAAACACTCACGTGACTTTAGGAAAGTCACAAAAAGTTATAAAATAAAAAGCTAAGGACCTAATGGCTAAGGACCTAAGGATGAGGGACCTAATTGCTAAGGTCAAAATAGAACTAGGGATTGCTAAACTTCCTATGACATTGAGTCAACTGCAGGAGCTCTTTCCCTTTTGGATTGAAAAGCATAAACAAAAGTAAATAAGGGTGCAAGCTCCTAAGACTAGGCAAAGGTTGCTACTTGCAAAAAATAAATTGGATAAAATAAATAGAAATATAAGACAAAGGCTTAGTATCTGGCTATGGCTCGATATGTGGATCGAGAATGCAGGGGTGGAAAACGAACGCAGTGCGACAAATTGTTTAAGTTAGAAAGCTGTGAAGTGTAAGGAACTGTGCAGATGGCGATCGTAAAACGACCGACTTACGTGTGTGAGTGAAGTATATGAATTTCACTTGGCGTTGGACCAAGGATTTATTATTTTGAAATGAGATTAAATGGTGTAAAATGCGAAAAATAAATAGTAAATAAATAAAGCGAGATAAATTATGGAATAGAATGAAATGAATTAAATAAAATAAATAATGAATTAAATGGAATAAGAAATAAATAAATATAGAAATAAAATGCAATGGCCTCATATGGGTTTAGATAGCGTCGATTTCAAATATCGAATATCGATAAACCCTTAATAATATCATTGGCCCTAAATAGTTAAATAAATTGAGAAATCGATAAATAATAAGGAAATGGAAAAGTTTGGCCTCATATAGGTTTAGATAACGTCGATTACAAATATCGAATATCGATAAACCCTTAATAATATCATTGGCCCCTAAGAAATGATTCAAATTAAATTAAATGTAATTATAAAATATAGTAGAAATCCAAACAAAATTCAGAAGATTCTAAATTGAAAATAAAACTAGTGAAATACAAACTATATATATAAAAAAAAACAGATAAAGAGGTTTAAGTTCAGGTACGGGGTGTAATTAGCAAACGGATTGGGTCATTAGGCCCAAAAACCAACATCATAAAGAAATGAGAAGGAGTATACCGCCATCGGGTGTGTGAATAGAAAAAAAACGTGATAGGCCAATGAAAAAAGAAAACCCGAACAAGTCTTGGCCCAACAACCACTATAAACAACTAAAATAAAAACAATAATAAATAAAAATAAATAAAAAAGTGGTGGAAATAAATGAAATAAGAAAAGTAAATGATGATTTATAAAAGAAAGAAAATAAAATAATGACTATGCTATCAAGAAATAACGTGAAATCAAACTCCCAACCTAAATAGCTCACACGATTGTATCTCTCTCAACTTGCCGTTCTCTTTCTGTCTCTCTTGGCTTTGAATCCGTCATCGTCTCACTTTCAACTCGCTATGGTTTTCTCGCGCGGTGAATTGGTGTTCTCGGTGGTTGGGGATTTCGTCCGAGGTGGTAAAGGGTTGCGGTTTGGGACGGTGGTGGATGTTTTCGGCGATTTGGGGTTTGAGGGCGGAGGGTCGAAAATGGGAGTTGAACTGTGGTTTTGCTTCTGTTTCCGGTTTTGAAAGTGGGGTAGGGGTTTGCGGTATGGTGTTGTGGATTCACGGACGGGGTTTACGGTGGCGGAAGTGATGGCACGGCGGGTTTGGATTTGGACGGTAAGCGGATTTTGGTTTGGCCGGCGACGGATTTGCTCGCGGATTTGCTGCTGTGAAGGTTCAGTTTGTGGTTCGGTGTTTCCGGCGTTTTGAGGGTGGATGGGTTTACGGCGGAAGGCTCTTGGTTGTGGTGGTCCGCGGGTTTAGTGGTGGTTTTGGGTTGTTGGGTTTGAAGGTTTTCGGTTTACGGTTTTGCAGAGGTGGAAGTTCGCGGATGCATTTTGGTTTTTGAGGTGAGTCTTCTGGTTTGTGGTATTTTTCTCACTCGTTCTTTCCTTCTTCAGTTTCTCGATTTGTCTTCTTCTATTATCTTCTCTGGTTTGTGGTGTTGTTATGTTGTTTATGGTTTTGTGGAAGAGGATCAATTAAGGTTTTTTTGTTGATGTGTGTTGAGGGTGAATGGAGGTCGAAATTCAGAGAAGGGTTTTGAGGTTTGTGTGGGGGGGTCTTGCTGAAATGTTGACGGAAGATTGAAATAGAGGATGAAGGTCTGAGCAAAATAAGATGAGCGATAGAGGCTGGTATAGTTGGATTGGTTTTTGATTTGTTTGGTTCGAAACGGTTTGCGTTTGAGGTTGGCCGGTAGCAACGGGACGGTGGTTCTAGGTTCCGCGGAGGGGTTGTTTTACGGTTTACTGTTTTGTCTGGTTTTCGTTTGGTTTTGAATCTTCCTCGTCTCATTTCACTCTCGGTTTTTTTGATTCGTTATGGTTGTGGTTTATGAGATTTGGGTGAGTTTTGTGGTTCTGGTTGAAGAAGATTGAAGGTCTGAAACAAAAAGGTTTGAAGGGTTTGTGGAAGGGTTTATATGGGTGTTGTTCTGGATTTGTGCGATTTGTTTGTGTTTTTTAGAATAAAAAAAGATGAAAGTTCGTGAGGTTATGTTCTGGTTCTTTTGTCCGATTTCAAAGGGGTGCGTTTGGTTTTTTCAGGGTGTTTGAAGATTCGGTGATGGTTTTGTATTCTGTTCAAAATGGTTTCAAGGTGTATGAGAAAATAGGTGGGCTTTGATGGCAACAGAGGTTCTCACGGTGGTTCCTCCAACTCGGTATGTCTCAGTTTTTGGATTTGCTGTGGGTTTCTGTTTGTTTTTCTGGTTTTAAGATGGTGCATTCAGTTTACTGTGTTTGAGTTTTTTGCAGGTTTGTGTTTGAATCTCTCACAAAATCTCAAATCGGTTTCTGATTTAGATTGGTTGTGGCTCACGGTGAGTTGCTCGGCATTATGATTGGTGCGATTGGACTGTGTTTATGGTTCAAAGGTCAGTGCTGTGTTTTCGGGTTTCCATGTGAGTTTTGAATTTGGTGTTTGCTTGATTTTGTTTGGTTTTGCTTGATTCGGTTTTGATTGGTTACGGTGACTGTGTTAGTGCAGGGTCATGGAGGAAATGGTTTGTAACAGTTCTGTGAAGGTTGCTATTATGAGTTTGATTTCGAAAGGCTCTCTCTCTCTCGATTCAACTCAGATTCACAATGTTTTATGATTTTGCCTCAGTTCACTTGATTTGGTTTTTTATTCTTAGTTTGATTGTGTTTTCGGTTTCAGGTTTAAGGTAAACAAAAAATGGTTTGGTTTTGTGTGGTTTGAAGGGTGAAAAGGAGTTTGTGGGTGGCTAACGGCAGTGAGAAGAAGGATGAAAAACAGTGGAGGCTGTGTGTTTGGTTACGTGTTATGCCAGTGCGTGTTTGGACGGATTTCTCGGTTATTTTTCTTTTGGATTCTGCGGAAGGGTGGTTTTCTGTGTTGGCTGGAATGATGGTGTTCAAAGGTCTGCGATTATCGGTGAGGGTAAGCGAAGACAGGTGGATGGGTTTATTCAAGAGCTTTTCAGTGAGTTTGTCTTTTTTGATTTTGAGGATTTGATGAGTTATGGGATTTGGGAAAAAAATTTAACAGGGTTCTGTTTGATTTTTTTATGGTTGCAGGTGAAAAAAAGAAATGGAGGCAATGGTTTTCATGTTTAAAGGTTTGTTGAATATGGTGAATGGCACGGTGATTTCGGGTCTATTTCTCAGTCACGGTTTTGAGGTTTGAGCAAAGGGTGGCGGATTCAAGATTTGATTTCACAGGTTCAAATCGGCGGTGATGATGGGAGAGCAATGGTGGATGTTGATTTGTTGTGTTGATGAGAGTTGGGATTTGCAGGTCGGTAGTGGCAGTGAAATGGTGTTGGTTCTAAAATGATGAAAACATTTGCAGGTTGCTGAGGTTTCCAGAAAGTTTATGCAGGAATGGTGATGGTGACGAAAACGAAGTTTGAAGGGTAAGGTTTTAGTTGTTGTTAAGGTTTGCGGTGGAAGAGTTTGTTGAAGGATAGAAACAAATGCAGGTGTTAGTGGGTCTGTTTCTCTTTAATTACAAGCATTGTTGTTGATTTAAAAAAAATGGTTTTAAGTATTTTTGGAATTTTAACATGGAGTTTATTTGGTATGCAGATTGAATGAAGTTAAAAAGAAAAGAAACTATGAACAAAGCTGAAAAGAGGTGAAAGGAGAAAGAAATATACCGACCCGAACGTTATCGGGGTGAAGAGTCCACGAGTAGTAAGTCTCCTATTCCTCTTCTGATATTGCTCTACTTCTTGCTGAATTTCCTGTGTTCTCTCTTTCCTTCCTTTCTTTTTTTGTTTTTTTTTTTGGACTGAAATTGGGGCTGTTTTGTGTGTAGTATTGATGCTGAAATTTGTGTAATTTTGTGTGTTGTTTTGGGGCTGCTTTGATGGTTGTTTGTAGTGATTTTTTTGGATGGTTTGTGAGCTGTTATGGTAGAGTTTTATGAACTGTTTTGTGGTGGTTTTTTGAGAGATTTGTGTGACTGTTTTTTGTGTTTTGTTTGGGATGTAACAGTTGGTGTATATGCTGATTTGTGACTGGTTTGATGGTTTTTGGAGGGTTGTCTTGTGTGTATTTAGAGGCTGCTATGTTGTGTTTTTGATGCTGATTTTTTGTCCTTGTTACTTGTAGGTGAAGAGTGTTTTGAGAGAGGGAACCAATCTGATTTTGCAGCAGTGGGTGGAGAAGTGGAGCAGGGTTGTGTTGGTGGCTGCATGCTGAATTTGGGTGGCTTTGTTGCTGCATTTTTTGTATTTTTGTGTTGCTATGTTGTGCTGCATTGTTGTATTTTGTGCTGAACTTTGTACATATTTTCTTTGCAATTGTAATGTAAACAAAATAATATTTGGAATAAAGAGAAAATGATTATTTACACTATGGTTTGAAATTGAAACTTGAAATGAGAAACTCTAAATTAGAATCTAAATAAAAACTTAAATTAGAAATGAATTAAAAAAGAAATAAACTTAAAATTGAAAATAACTCATAAACTTAAATAAATAACTTGGAATTAAAATTAATTTAGAACTTGAGAAATAAATTGGAATTTAGAAAATAAAAATGTGGATATGAATTAAAATGGAATAAATGGTTAAAAATTAAAATTTGAATTAGAAGTGAATAAAAAAGGAATTAAACTTAAAATTGAAATAACTTAGAAATTTAAATAATTAAAAATTAACTTTAGAATTTGAGAAATAAGTTTGGAATTTAGAAAATAAAAATGAATTGAGATTGACATTAGATTTAGAAATAACAACTTGAAAAATGGAATAAAATTAAAAATTGAAGAATAGAAAATAAATTCAAAAATAAAACTTGAAAATGAAATAAAAATTATTTTAGGAATGAGGACTTGATAATGAAAAGAAATAACAAATAAGTTTAGAAATTTTTTTGAAAATTGAACTAAAAATTAGAAATAGAAATTGAAATAAAATCTTAACAATAGGAACTCGAAAATAGAAACGAAAATAGAAAAATTAAAAAAAATAAATTAAAAATACGAAAATGAAATAAAAAGTCATAAATAAGAAAAGAGAAGTTAAATTAAAAATGGAAGCTAGAAAATGAGAAGAAAGCAACAGAAAAATAAATCGGGAAAAACTCCCGCTAAATGCGATAAAAGTATGATTATGATATGAGCGATTAGGGGTAAAATTTGGGGTGTGACAGTTGCGTATAATGTTCGTGGGTGCAACAATATGTTGAAACGGAGGAGGAACAATCACATTCTGAAGTTGGGTAATGTTGACATTTGCCTACTTCAAGAAACTAAAATTAAAGATATGAATGATTTGTTGGTCAGGAGTATTTGGAGTCTTGGAGACTTTGAGTGGCCAGCTTGTAACTTGGATGGTCAATTGGAAGGATTTCTTATTATTTGGAAAAAAATATTTAGGTACTGCTCTTTTCAGTTTTAAGGGTAAAGGTTTCATTGGCATCAAGCTGTTTTGGAAAGATATCAATGTTTTTATTGTTAATGTTTACTCTCCTTGTGGCATTAATGATAAAAGTTTTTTGGTTTGATTTACTGGTTGTCAAGGATGCTAATACCTTAGGAGGTGGATTGTTGGAGGTGATTTTAACTCTATTAGGGTTGAATAGGAAAGAATAGGGAGGGGGATATCAATTATGGTGAAATGGAAGAATTTAACTTCTTTGTGGATGGTCTTGGCTTGGTGGACCTTCCTATTATGGGAAATAAATTTACTTGGTACAAAGCTAATGGTTGTTGTAGAAGTAGAATCGACAGATACTTAGTCAATGATTGCTTGATTAATTTATCGGAGTTAAAATATCAACTGGTGGGGGATAGAGATATATCAAATCATCACCCTTTGTGGCTTAAGTCAAATAACTTGAATTGGGGGCCTAAACCATTTAGGTTTTTAAATGCTTGGTTGGAGCACAAAGATTTCAAGGAGGCTGTGAGAAAGAGTTGGAATTACTCGAAGTATTTTGGTTCTTTTAGTCATATTTTGTTGATGAAATTCAGAGATCTGAAGGTTAATCTCAAGTGGTGGAATAAGAATGTTTTTGGGTGGGTGGATCTCCAGATTGAAGAAGGAGTGAGTAAACTTAATGATTTGGAATTGGATTTGAATCGGGAAGGTGAAGTGAATTTAGTTGGCATCATGGAAGGAAGGGTAGAAGCTCAGGAGAAAATATGGAAAAACCTTTGAATTAAAGAAAGCTTTATTCATCAAAAGTCTAGACCTAGTTGGAAAATGGAAGGGGACCTGAACACGAAGTTCTTTCATGCATCGTTGAAGGCTCGAAACCGTATCAATGTTGTCTTGGTTATTAATTGGGAGGGGACTTGATTGAGGATACTACTATTATTAAGAATGTTGCAAAGTTGTTCTTTGAGAAAAAGTTCCAATGTGTGGCTAGAACTAGACCTTTATTGGATCTTGGGGATATCCATAAATTATCTGTTGAAGAAAGTTCAAGAATAGAAGTGGTTTTTTCTAAAGAGGATATAGCTGAAGTTGTTTTTAATTGTGATGGGAACAAATCTCCGGGTGTGGATGGGTTTAATTTATGTTACATTAAAGATTGTTGAGATATTATAGGGAATGATTTCACAAACTGCATTTTTTATTTTTGCTCTACTGTTGTACTTCCTAAACCGCTTGCTTCTTCATTTATTACTTTGGTCCCGAAGGTGGTTAATCCTCAAAACTTTAAAGAATTTAGACCTATTATCTTATTTGGGTGTGTGTTGAAAGTTATCTCCAAGGTTATGGCTAAGATGATGTCTAGTGTGATTGACAAGTTGGTTTTGCCTTCTCAAATCGATTTTATACCGGGTAGACAACTTCTAGATGGGGTTTTGGCTGTTAATGAAATCATTGATTGGGCTATAAGAAATAAGAAGAAATTTTTGCTTTTCAAGGTGCATTTTGCTAAAGCCTACGATTGTGTGGATTGGGAGTTTTTGGAAAGGATGCTCGTTACGATGGGTTCTGGAAACATATGGATAAAATGGGTGGAAGGAACTGTGTGTAATAGCTATGTTCTGTTCTTATAAAAGGTAGTTCTTCAAAAGATTTTCAGATGACGAGAGGTGATCGGAAAATAGCAAGTGTACTATTTTTACCGATGTAGTAATAGAAGGGAATAACCCCAAATATCGATCTCAAGGACTGCTTACTAAAATAAGTTCTTAATGATTAATTTCAATTGGATAAAAGTTATGGTTTAAAGGTTTGAATTTAGATTAAATAAACTAAAGAAATTAAAACGTAGACTAAAACAAATAGTTTCACTAATATGAAAGTAATGTCAGGGATGGTGTATGATTCGCAGTGCAATGACTCAAATGTTCCTTAATTTTAGAGATATACTTTAGAAAGTGTCTTTCCTAAGTCTATAATGTTTTTCCAAAATTCCTTCAAAGAAAAACCTTTGGTATTCTTCATTGACTTTGATTCCTCAACGGTCAAAGAAGAATATCAAGCAATAATTCTGACATAAAAAGGTTTTCACAAAAATATCCCAATTCCTCAGTAATATTTATCGCGATAAAATTTATGCAACAAGGTTAGGATGGTTGGTCAGACCAAATCCTAACCACGATCAATTATCCCATTTTCCAACAAAGATAAAGTGTTAAGGACGTTGCAGTGAAATAAAGAAACGAAACTAAAAACATAATCTCAAATTGAAGAATTCAAATAGTCATTACATAAAGCAAATCAGGGACACCCCCCCTGGCATTGGGGGGTTTAGCCACTCATGTTCATACTGGAAATAAAAACAGAGTAAGAAAATTGAGACATTACAATTAACGTAGGATTCGTTGGATCGTCAATCGCTTCCGCTCTTGATCAATCCTTCTTCTCCCGTCTTCGTTCAATCCCAAAATCCCCAAATCAAAAAGTGGTTCATTACAGTAATAATTGTCAAATATAAATCAGTCTTCCAAAACACCGCGAAAAGTCTGGAATACCCTCGCAGCAGCAAAACATAAGATTTCCTTCTGGTCTTCACAACACGGGCCGTGTTGTGTAACACGGGCGCCCGTGTTGTGCCTCTGGATCACCCAAATGCCTTTCTTTCAACAGATGCTATAACACGGTCCGTGTTGTACAACACTGGCACCCGTGTTGTGCCTCTGAAATCCCATTTTGCTGCCTTCTTTCATGCTTGGATCATCTCTTCGGACGCGTCGAACAACCGATTACATATTGACCTGAAAACACATAAAAAAACAACCACAAAACCCATTCCACAGATAAAAACAGAATAAAACTATTAAAACTAACTTACAAGCAATATTAAGAAAACTATGACGAAACATGAACGAAATACTTCAAACGAACAAAATTAGACTCAAAGGACACTGAAAACCGGCTTGAACACTACCACTAAATATCACTGATCAAACTCCCCCAAACTTGAATTCTTGCTTGACCTCAAGCAAAAATCCTGCACTTATACCTTGAAACACTTAGCAAGATGAATTATGATACTCATACGTGGATCCTTCGTTCCAAGTCACCCAATGAGTTCTTCTTGGTACTTCTCTCTCAGTATAGGTATCACGCAAACACTACACCGTGGAAAACCCCGGATCTGAATCTCCTTTTCGGTACCTCTCCGACTATGCTTCGGGCTTAGGTCTTATTTTTCGATTTTCAACCCTTTTCATTCAGACAATCACTTTTAAGGCTTTTTATGATTTTCACCATGTGTACAAGATTGATCCCCTTTTTAAATGTTGGCACCGATTTTTCTTTGTCCCTTAGGGAAACATTTATGTTCAACCGTCGTTAGGTTGAATAACCTGGTGAGGGTTACCCAACTTAGAAGGATCGATCGTTCTAATGTTTTTATTCATTTTTTTTCGGTGCCTTCAAGCCTTTTTCTCTTTTGGATCAACTTTGTACACACAATTATTATAGATAAAGCCAGATATATCAATAGAAACTACTTCGGGTTTACTTCTCAGATCAAAGTACCATGGCACGAATCTACATGTCGAACTCGTTCCTAATTCCGAAGACTCAGTGTGTTCATGTGGTACCTACACATCAAAAAATTTCCATATTTTTCTCATCGGGTTTCTTTTCACTCACATCCTATATACTTTCTCATTATTCACTCGCAACACACAACAGGTCAACTCAGGGGTGTTTTTTTCAGATAACACATAGCTATAATCTTCAAGCCGACACTACGACACTATTAAAAATAAACATAGATTAAAACAAAACAAACGAAAACATGAAAACTAAACCCCCCCACACTTGAACTCAACAGTGTCCTCACTGTTGAAGAACCAATGTCGGAGGGGACTCACAACTATCACTGCTCAGGAGGAAATCCATGAAGCCTCATCTGCTGCATCCATGAATGCAGCTCATCGATGAGGTCCCCTTGTCGGGTCTGCTCTTTGATCATTTCGTCCCACTGCTCCTTGGACACATTCCACTGACCCGTTGCTTGGTTTGATGATCCACCAGTCGTTTGAACCGGGACCTCTTCAGCTTGGTTCCCTTCATCCTCCTCAGCTGAAAAATACTCATCAAATTGATCGTTTCCACCCTGCATAGGGTCCTCATACAGCCAGTTAGCTCTATTGTCTATAGTAATCATATTAGGCGCAGGTAAAGAAATCAAATGCTTGTTACGAGTCATCACAACATAATAATTATGACAGCTTTTTATCATACCTTGGTTGATTAAGGTTTCAAGATCAATTTCGGTCTTACCTGCCACTGCAGGTACTTCAAGCAACCTATCAGTATACCCAAGATATTCAGCAATTTGCGTAATCATCCCTCCAACAGAGATCTCACCCGAGGCAGCATTGGCTACCCGCTTCAGGTGGTCTGTTGCGAAGGCCGCAACGTTGATCAGCTCATTGTTTGCCATCCCATACAGGAAGTACAACTCTCGCAGTGTCGCCACTCCTGTGCTATCGCCCCGGCAGAAAAGGGTATAAGCCAACCCTTTCTGAGCATACCTAAAGCATGGGTTATGAATACATGAAGCTTTTGCCGCCGACGCGGCATACTCGGTACTGCCGGTGATATCCTTCCAGAATGATCCTGCCACAAATGTACTCGGCGGTGCACCAGGCCCGAAAACTGGAAGATCTAATATCTTTCCCAAATCAGCAACTGACATAACATGATAATTGTCAAATAGGCAGAACTTCAAAGTACCGAAGTACTCTGTGTCTGATCCGGTCCACGTATGCTTAAGCTGAAACTGTAAAGAACTCAAAAATTCCAAGGTTATGCGCTCAAAAGTTGGCGCTTCATACTGCATAAAATTTAACATGCCAATACTGTGAAACATTCTATGAACTTCAAATTTAAGCCCTAGATTCTCAAGAGTTTCATTACACATGTATCGGGCCGGTATCAATTTACGCCTTACCAACTTTGCATATTTGGCTTGATGCTCCGAGTCCTCAAACAAAATGCCATGAGCATTCGGCATTCGGTGTGCTCTCTTACGAGGAAGAGAAGATTCAACAACATTCTTATCGGTATCCTTTCGAGGAGGCATTGTTCTCACCTGCACAAATTAAGCACACGAAAAAAATTTAAAGATTAGAGAAATCGGTCACCGTAGAAGTGACAATGGAGGGATGGGGAACAATTTTTGTGAACGGGGTAGTGTGTTTTGGTGAGTGGGTGATTGAGAAAATGGAGGTCTTATGAAGAATGAAAATGGGGTTAGGGTTCTTGAAAGAGAATGGAGGTTGAGGAAGATGAAGGTTTATGATAAATGAGTGGTTAATGAGCCACTAATGAGAAGTTATGAGAATAAACACGTGGGGCCCACAGAATAAAGTTGGGAAACTTAAAAAAATTTGAAAATTTAGCTTCCCGCATGCGCAACACGGGCCGTGTTGTCCAACACGGGCGCTCGTGTTGCCTCCCTGGTTCTTCCTCACAATTTCATTAAAAAAACACTATCCTTCAGTACTTGCAACACGGGCCGTGTTGCACAACACGGACACCCGTGTTGCCTCCCTGGTTTCCCTCATAAACTCCTTTTGAAAGAACAATCTTCCAGACATTGCAACACGGGCCGTGTTGCATCCCTGGATCTTCTTCAAATTCTCACAAAAACCAGAGTCCTTCTGCACTTTGCAACACGGGCCGTGTTGTACAACACGGGCCGTGTTGTACAACACGGGCACCCGTGTTGCACCCCTGATTTTCACTTTTTCTTGATTTTCTGATCTTCCTTGCCCGCCATCCAACCTCGTTCTTTCCTTCTCAGAACCAGTGATACACACAACCTACAAAACTGAAACAAACAAAAGTAAGAATGAAAAACTCGTGGGTTGCCTCCCACGTAGCGCTGCGTTTAACGTCGCATGGCTCAACGGTCCGTCATACTACTGAGTAAGACGAGTGACATGCACATCACCAGTGGTCTGGCCTTTGAAGTAATGCTTTAATCTCTGCCCGTTCACTTTGAAAATATCTCCATTTGTCTGATTTATAATTTCGACGGCTCCGTGAGGAAATACCTTGTGAACTACAAAAGGTCCCGACCATTTAGACCTTAATTTGCCTGGAAATAACTTCAACCTTGAATTGTACAGAAGGACCATTTGTCCTTCCCAAAACTCTTTTCTTTGAATCCTTTTATCATGCCATTTTTTCGTTTGCTCTTTGTAAACTTTAGCATTCTCATACGCCCGATTCCTGAATTCTTCTAACTCGTGAAGTTGAAGAATCCTTGAACTTCCAGCTTTTGACAAATCCATATTAAGATACTTAGACGCCCAAAAAGCTTTGTGTTCAAGTTCCAAAGGTAGGTGACATGCCTTTCCGTAAACCAGTTGATATGGTGACATACCGATAGGCGTTTTGAAAGTCGTTCGGTACGCCCATAAAGCGTCATCCAACTTAATAGACCAATCCTTTCTAGATGAATTCACTGTTTTTTCCAGGATTTGTTTCAGTTGTCTATTTGACACCTCAACTTGGCCGCTCGTTTGGGGGTGGTATGGAGTAGCTATCCGGTGTTTAACATTGTACTTTTGCAGCAGCTTCTCCATAAGGTGATTCAAGAAATGTGTCCCTTCGTCGCTTATTAATGCTCTCGGGACACCGAACCTTGCAAAGATGTTCTCTTTTAAGAATCTCACCACAACCTTAGCATCATTGGTGGGCAATGCAACAGCCTCCACCCATTTGGACACATAATCCACTGCCACCAAAATATAGTTTTTTCCGAACGACGGTGGAAACGGCCCCATGAAGTCTATCCCCCATACATCGAATAACTCAACCTCGAGCATAGAGTTTTGGGGCATCTGGTTTCTTTTTGATATATTCCCAGTCCTCTGACATCTGTCACACTCTTTCACTAATTCTTGAGCATCCTTAAATAATGATGGCCAGTAGAGTCCGGATTGAAGGACTTTAGCTGCTGTTCGATCACCACTGAAATGTCCACCATACTCAGAGTCGTGACATGCTTTCAGCATATCTTTTTGTTCTTCGTCAGGTACACATCTTCTCACAAGGCCATCCACCCCTCTTTTGTAGAGAAACGGATCGTCCCATAAGTAAAACCTGCAGTCATGAACAAACTTTTTCCTTTTGTTAGAATCAAAATCGTCGGGTATAATACCGCCAACGAGGTAGTTTGCATAATATGCAAACCAAGGCACCCCAATAACAGCTAGGATGTGTTCGTCAGCGAACTAATCCTTTATTGGGCGTTGCTCTTCAGTCTCCTCAATTGGTGACATCCGAGAAAGATGATCTGCAACAGTGTTTTCACACCCTTTCTTGTCACGGATCTCCACGTCAAATTCCTGGAGGAGTAAAATCCATCTCAACAGCCTGGGCTTTGAATCCTTCTTAGCAAAAAGATATTTCAAAGCAGCATGGTCAGTGTAAACAATCACTTTTGAACCCAACAGATATTGCCTGAATTTATCGAAGGCATACACAACCGCTAGCAACTCCTTCTCGGTAGTTGCATAGTTTATCTGTGCAGGGTTCAAAACATGACTAGCATAGTAAATCACATGAAGCAATTTCCCTCTTCGCTGTCCAAGAACAGCCCATACCGCAATGTCACTAGCATCGCACATAATCTCAAAGGGTAGGGACCAATCAGGAGCAATAACAATAGGTGCAGACACTAATTCCTTTTTAAGTGTTTCAAAAGCGTCGCTGCATTCCTTATTGAAAACAAAAGCCTTCCCACAGGTGCATTCTAACTCTTTTAAGGATAGGTTGAGTTTCAAGCATAGCTACCACTTCCATATCATTATCTCCAGCTTCCTTATTATCTTCAAAAATGGACATACTCAGCACCCTCTCTAGAGGTAATTTGGACACACTTTCTAAATGCTCACTAGCTTCCATTTGTTCTAACACTTGTATGTTACTGCTAGTGCCCACATCATCTTTATACTTCAAAGTGTTCCTAACATCAATTTTCAACTCTTCATCATACACCTTCAACGTTAGTGTTCCACCTTCCATGTCTATCATGACTCTCCCGGTTTCTAGGAAAGGTCTTCCCAAAATCAAGGGGATTTCTTCATCTTCAGGCATTTCAAGGATCACAAAGTCAACCGGAAACAAAAATTTGTCCACTCTCACCAGGACATCATGGACAACTCCATACGGCCGCTTAACCGAATGGTCCACGAATTGGAGAGTCATCCTGGTGTCTTGAACGGCACCAATACCCAACTTTTTGTAGATGGATAAAGGCATTAAACTGATGCTCGCTCCCAAGTCAATGAGAGCTCTCTTGAACGATCTGTCACCGATAGTGCATGGGATGGTGACAGCTCCTCTATCTTTTTTCTTCACCAGAATCTTTAGTCCCTGCAAAATAGCACTACAAGTTTCGGTTAGAATAATAGGTTCAGCTCCCATAGTCATCTTTTTAGCAATGATATCTTTCATGAACTTGGCATAAGTGGGCATTTGTTCAAGTGCTTCAAGCAATGGAATATTCAACTCCAGCTTTTTGAACAAGTCAAGAAATTTCTCAAAATTCTTTTCTTGCTGCCCTTTCTTCTTGTTTCTTGTAGGATATGGAAGTTTGACCACCGGTTTCGGTTCAACCGCTTTTTCTTTGATGTCCGGTGCTGGGGTAACTTCTTTTTCTTTACCAACCTCTTCATTTTCTTTGATTTCTAGCTCAACCTCAATCATTTGACTTTCACCTTCAGAATTTTCTTGAACCTCTTCACTAACTTTACCTCTTCGCGTTGTGACTGCATTTACTTTGTGATTATCTCTAGGATTTGTTACAGTAGCACTAGGAAGAGTCCCTGGAGTTTGTGGAATGGCGAGGTGTTGGGCAATTTGGCTCATTTGCACTTCAAGATTCTTTATAGAGGCTCCAGTATTCTTGAAGTTGCTTCTTGTTTCTTCTTGAAATTGACAATTGTGAGCTGCCATCTTTTCAATGACAATTTCCCAATCAGCTTTTCTTGACACTGGAGGCTGGTATGGTTGTTGTTGGGGCTGATACTGTTGTTGGCCTTGAACCGGTTTTTGGATATTCCCTTGATGATCTTTCCAAGAGAAATTTGGGTGATTTTTCCACCCCGGATTATACGTGTTGGCATACAGATTGTTCTGCCTCAACATATTAATCTGTTCAACCTGTTCTTGAGTTGCCAAACAGTGCATGGCAAAGTGAGGTCCACAGCATATCTCGCAAATCACCGCTTGAACGGGTTCAACCTGAGCAACTGTTTGAGTTCCCAGATTCATCTTCTTTAACCTTCTTTCAACTTCTGCGGAAATTTGATCTTCCATTTTTACAACCTGATCTGTCAGCTTAAGATCAATTTTTCCATCCGGTTGACTCACTGTGTGATCATATAACTCAAGGTGTTCATTGGCAGCAATGGCTTCAATGATTCTTTTAATACCTGTGGTTGTTGAAAAGTTTGTTGAGCCACCTGCAGCGGTATCAATAAGCTGCTTTGTGTTGAGTCGCAACCCATTCACAAAGTTTTGCATCTGCTCGGTCGCGTCCATATTATGAGTAGGACACGAAGGCAAACACCTTTTGAATCTTTTATAAGCGTCTCCAAGTGATTCTCCCTCTTTTTGTTTAAAATTGACTATATCATATCTTTTCCGGATGAACACTGAAGCAGGAAAGTATTCATTTAGGAAGGTTGTTTCCATCTCTTGCCATGTTGTGATACTTGCTGCGGGAAGAGAGTAGAACCACTCTTCAGCATCGTCAGTAAGTGTGAATGGAAACATCACCAGTCGTTTTGCCTCCTCTGAATGACCTTCGATCTTCAAAGAAGTTGTGGTAGTAAGAAATCTCTGCAGAAGCTTATTTGAATCCTCATTGATTCTTCCGGAGAAAGGCTTGCTCTCTAACTGGCGGATAGTAGATGGATGCAACTGAAAGTGTGCTACATTCACCGGTTGATTAACAATCGTCATCCTGTTAGGTTGAGCATTTGCCCCTCCGTAATCACCTAAGAGTCTCTCTGCAACAGGTTGATTCCCTGCCATGTCGTTGAATTCTGGGTCAGTTTCTCTGTCTGAATCAGAGTCACTGTGCTCCGAGTGAACATATATATAGTCCTCAGTTTCCTGATACGGGACACTTGAACCAGTCTTAGCCAGACTATCAATTCTTGCCTTGCAGCGTCTCTCGTGCAAAGCTCTTTCTGGTTCTGTGTCAAAAGAAAATTTAGCTGAGGCCTAACCTCGCATAAACAGTTAGACACGAGTTAGAAAACAAAATTTCAATAACACTAAAATGATATTCAGAGAGAAAAGTAAAATTTTAGTCGCAGAGCAACAAAATTCCAATTGATATAACACGAACAACTTAATTCTTTGGCAGTCCCCGGCAACGGCGCCAAAAACTTGATCGGAAAATAGCAAGTGTACTATTTTTACCGATATAGTAATAGAAGGGAATAACCCCAAATATCGATCTCAAGGACTGCTTACTAAAATAAGTTCTTAATGATTAATTCCAATTGGACAAAAGTTATGGTTTGAATTTAGATTAAATAAACTAAAGAAATTAAAACGTAGACTAAAACAAATAGTTTCACTAATATGAAAGTAATTCCAGGGACGGTGTATGATTCGCAGTGCAATGACTCAAATGTTCCTTAATTTTAGAGATATGCTTTAGAAAGTGTCTTTCCTAAGTCTATAATGTTTTTCCAAAATTCCTTCAAAGAAAAACCTTTGGTATTCTTCATTGACTTTGATTCCTCAACGGTCAAAGAAGAATATCAAGCAATAATTCTGACATAAAAAGGTTTTCACAAAAATATCCCAATTCCTCAGTAATATTTATCGCGATAAAATTTATGCAACAAGGTTAGGATGGTTGGTCAGACCAAATCCTAACCACGATCAATTATCCCATTTTCCAACAAAGATAAAGCGTTAAGGACGTTGCAGTGAAATAAAGAAACGAAACTAAAAACATAATCTCAAATTGAAGAATTCAAATAGTCATTACATAAAGCAAATCAGGGACACCCCCCTGGCATTGGGGGGTTTAGCCACTCATGTTCATACTGGAAATAAAAACAGAGTAAGAAAATTGAGACATTACAATTAACGTAGGATTCGTTGGATCGTCAATCGCTTCCGCTCTTGATCAATCCTTCTTCTCCCGTCTTCGTTCAATCCCAAAATCCCCAAATCAAAAAGTGGTTCATTACAGTAATAATTGTCAAATATAAATCAGTCTTCCAAAACACTGCGAAAAGTCCGGAATACCCTCGCAGTAGTAAAACATAAGATTTTCTTCTGGTCTTCACAACACGGGCCGTGTTGTGTAACACGGGCGCCCGTGTTGTGCCTCTGGATCACCCAAATGCCTTTCTTTCAACAGATGCTATAACACGGGCCGTGTTGTACAACACTGGCACCCGTGTTGTGCCTCTGAAATCCCATTTTGCTGCCTTCTTTCATGCTTGGATCATCTCTTCGGACGCGTCGAACAACCGATTACATATTGACCTGAAAACACATCAAAAAAACAACCACATAACCCATTCCACAGATAAAAACAGAATAAAACTATTAAAACTAACTTGCAAGCAATATTAAGAAAACTATGACGAAACATGAACGAAATACTTCAAACGAACAAAATTAGACTCAAAGGACATTGAAAACCGGCTTGAACACTACCACTAAATATCACTGATCAAGAGGGCTCAAACAAGGAGATCCCTTATCCCCGTATCTCTTTGTCATTATTATTGAAGCTCTCGCTAAATTGGTTAGTAGGGATGTTAATGCGAATATTCTATCTGATTTTAAATTTGATAATTCAACAATTGTTAGCGGTGGAACATTAGCGGACAATACTTTAATTATTTGCGATGGATCCTTCTCTAATCTTTGGGCCTTGAAAGCTATCTTACGAGGTTTTGAACTCACCTCTGGATTAAGGATTAATTTTGGAAAAATCTGTTTGTATGGGGTTGGTTTAGACGCGAATTTCTTGCTAGCAGCAGAACAATTCCTTCATTGTAGATCCGGAAATCTTACGTTTAAGTTTTTGGGCTTGGTTGTGGGGGGAAGCATAGAAGAACTGCTTTCTAGCATCCAGTTATAGCTAGTTTTAGGAACCGGTTGTCATCTTGGATTGGGAGACATTTGTCAATTTGAGGTAAAGTCACACTGATTAATTCAGTCCTTGCAAACCTGCCTATACATTATTTATCGTTCTTCAGGATGCCAGCTACAATTGTCAAGAAAATCATTGCCATTCAAAGACGATTTCTTTGGTCTTGTGTGACGGGTAGAAGATTGATATCATGGTGCGATGGTCCTCTGTTTGTTTGCCTAGAAATTATGGTGGTCTTGGGATCAAACATATAGGAAAACTGAACTCAACTCTTCTTATCAAGTGGATTTGGAAATTCTTGTAGAATGAGAAGGAACTCTGGAGGCCTCTATTTAGCAGCAGGTATGGCAATTTAGAATTGTTATTATTCGAACCTTCTGATACAGTTGTTATGGGTAAGATGTCCCTTTGGATGCATGATTTGTTTTTGGCTAGGAAGTCAGTCCCTTCATTGGAGATGTGTCGCATGTTTACATGTGCCATTGGTGAAGGGTTTTCTGCTATTTTTTGGCATGCATTTTGGGTTGGGATGACGCCTCTTTGTGATCGATTTCAGAATATGTATCAGGCGGCTTTGTAGAAAAATGTTGTTGTTTTGCAATTGGGTAATTGGCAGGATAATGTTTTGGAGTGGCACCTTAATAGGAACTTGTTTGTAGAGTACCCTAACTTGGAGACTGGCATCATATTGTTGGAGACTGAATTGGAGCAGCAACAACCGACCCAATTTGGTGATGATTCCTGGAATTGGTAGCCAGATTTAGGGACGGGGTTTACGGTTAATTCCTGTTATAATATTATTAATGTCGCAAATGTTTTGATTGATTTGGAAGAGTCTACTTTGCTTGTTGTGGATCAGATTTTGAATACCAACATTCCGCTTAAAATCCAAATTTTCTCATGGAGGATGTTGCTTAATAGATTACCAACTCGGGCTAATCTTATTAATAAAGGTATTATAACAAATGTTTATGAGATGGATTTCATTTTTTATTTCCGTGATTTGGAGGAGGAATCCTATTTGTTCTTTAAGTGCCATAGGATTTGGTTGCTTTGGAAGAAGATTTGACATTGGGTGGGTTTAGAGTGGATTACAGATTCGAATTGTTGCAACCATTCTAAATCTTGGTTCTTACGTTCTAACGGGAAATGCAAAGTCCAATTTAGAAATTCTATTTGGTACAACTCTTGTTGGAATATCTAGATGGCTCGGAATCGTATCATGTTCAAATATGTTGTGGGAGATATTGAGGATATATTTCATAAGATTGTTCTTTTTTCGTGGAATTGGTTGGCTTTTGGGAAGAACCGTAGATTATCGTGATCCTTATATGAGTGGTACAAGTACCCGTTTGATTTTTGTAACTAATTGACTTGTATTGTTCTTGCTTTTTGTTTTCTTAGCCTTTTGATTTCTCTTTGTATCCTTGGGTTTGAGATTCCCTTTATCTATTTCTAATGATATTTTGGCTTATCCAAAAACAAGAATTAATTTATTTTTAAAAGGAAAACGTCGATAAAACACTAAAAGAAGAAAAATATGGTCATCGCTTCTAAATTTAGATTTGAGAGTCGATTATGTGTGGTGAATATATTAGCACCCCACACACCCATTGTATCCAACGGGAATCATTTAACCAGTTTTGCAAATATTACGATATATTTACCTAAAGGAAAGAAAAGAGGAAAATTAAATTTTTTATTAGGTGTTTGACGAGACGTTGAAAATGATGTGTTTTGCTAAAAGGAAAATGATGTGTTTTGCTAAAAAGAAATACATATGTGAAGTAAAGGGAATAACTCACATCTCCTAAGGAAATAGGGATTGAATGGTTCACTACCATTATTAGGTGGGCGATTGCAAATCTAAAAAAATCTTAGAATTCAAACCTATCAACATACATAAATACATCAACTTGTGGATCAAATAAACAACTCAAATATATAGATGAAATATGTATTAAGATACAAAGTTTTTCACTTTATGTGAGCTTGCTCTCTTCATAACCAAAAATACCTCAAAATAAGATTTTTCACCGCCAGTAAACTAATCCTAAAACCATCATAATTTCTAAAAGCCTCTGGCCACCCTACTTACATAGAGGTGGCACAAATCTTTATTTTCTTCACAAGTAGAACATATATAATTTAAGTTGTTGATTTAGAAGAATCAATTATTTATTTTATAGTTATTATATATATATATATATATATATATATATATATATATATATATATATATATATATATATATATATATATATATATATATATATATATATATATATATATATATATATATAATTGAAAAATGATTGTTAAAATAATTTTAAAAAAAAAAGGTGTTACATTTATATAATTATCTTACCATTTTTATTATAATAGAGGTCAAAAAAATAAATGAGTATTTTTCTGATATATATTTAATAGAATTATTATTGAAAATTTTATTAAATATTTTATAGAAAAGGATAATAAATATGAAAAATATGTTGTATAATAAAAGAATATAAAGTATTATAAAATCTATTTTCTTTAGATTCTTTTTGTGAGATCTATATTATATACAGCATAGAAAGAATTAAAGAAATAAACGGCAGAGTTAGAATATAATAAAATAATTTGGTTTGGTAGTTCATTAAAGGTTAATTAATATAGCTAAAACTAAAACCATTGACTCAAGTTTGAGAGGGAAGACAAAGGAACCACCCCAACGTGCGAAACAAAAAGGCCTTCTTTTATGGCCCACCTTATGGAAAATTAATACCCTCTTTGAAAACAACATCAACGGGAATTCCTCTAACTCTTCATCTTCTTGTCTTGGGAACAAAACAATCTTCTTCTCTTTCTCTCTTTTTCCTCACTCTAATAACTCTTTGTTTTTCTTTATAAACTCAAACATATTGATACATTTTTTTCTTCTCATCAAAGCATTCAAGTCATGGACAAGAACAACAAGAACAAGAACAGGATATTATTATTGGATTTTGCAAAGATTCATTGCCATTTGTTTGATGATGTTTGTTTGTGACTTTGTGTGTACGAGGTAAGGTTTTGAGTACTAGGATCCATCTCAGTTGTGGTGAAGAATTCATCACTAAGGCGTACATGGGAAAGCCAGGCTTTTTTTTCATTTTCATCTTGTTATTTAATTTTTATTATACACTTTAGTTTATTATATTTGCAATTTTTTTTCTCTTTTTTATATTATTGTATGTTGGTTTAACTATATGAGCTTAGAGATTGGCAGAAATGGTTACATAGTAACACATTTGTAAGCTGCTTTTACTGTTTCAAAGATCAACAAATTAAAATATTGTAATAAAATTTGTGGCTGGTTTTCCTAGTCCCCTTTCATATGCATATGCATTTATGAATGATATTTTTTTTCTGTTTTTTTTTCTTTAATTTTTGTTTTGAAGTACGAGAATGATAATATGTTTGCTTTTTTTTATAATCAATTTTGGTTGTTTGGATATATTAAAAAAGGTTGATTATTAAGTGGTAAAACATTCATATTTCTTATTAAAGGCTAACTATCGTTTTCATCATGTGTTACCTAATTTTCCTTTTCATCATGTGTTACCTAATCCTTTTCTCTTAAATTTATTCTCAATTTAGTTTAAGTAAAAAAACGAAATATAATTCAATCCTCTTAAATAATATTTGAACATTAGGTTTGATTCTCAACTCTGATCAGAAGTTAATTTAAATAAAAGCGAAACACAATTCAATCCTCCTTATGTATTTTTAATATATTTAACTTCTTCTCTTATCACGAACTTTTTTTATACGCATTTGTAAGAACCTATCAAAAGAAACAAATAAACTAGAATAAATTATCTTCATCTCTAAGGATACTTTTTCTTCACTTAAATATAAAATTAAATCCTTGTGAAAGTGTTGAAATGATGTTAATTTGGAGTGAGAGTTGAAATGATTTATTGACATTAAACAGACAATAAATGTACACGTAAGAACTAATATGAAACTGAATTTCAAAGGATGCATTTTAGTTTCACATAGGAGGGAATACAAATATTAATAGTGTATATATTCCAACTTGGCCAATTTAGTTAGGCCGTAAGGGACCCCTAATTTTATAAAAGGAGTGAAGACACACCCATAAGCCATCAACACACGCGCTTTAACGTCCGACCGGTCGATTCGGTCTGATCCGGTTTAGATGAATTAATTTTTTGAACCCGAATTAGCAAAAATTAATAATCATTAATTAATTAATTCGGTAGAAATTAAATATTGTTATTTAATTATCACTTAGTAGAAAATTAATTAATATTAAATATTAAATAATTACGAAATAGTGACGTGTCTTTCTCCGAAATCAAGTCTTAACCTAATTTTGACTAGTTTACTTGCCCTCCAAGTGTTGATCAAGTTTGTAACCGCCAATTTTGACTGGGTCGGTTCACTCTCCCACAAATTTCTCTCACGTTTTTTCTCCACTCAGTTTGATTCACTACCTATAAATACAGTTCCGCAATTCATTTGTAACTGCTCGGAATTTCCATTTTTGAATTCTCTCTTCTCTTTCTTTGCTCTACTTCATCTTAATATTTTTCTGATTTTCGACTGATCTTTCTGCCATTAACGACTGGATTTATTCCAGATACTGTGACTGGTTTTAAACCATCGGAAGGTGTATTTTCTAGATCGATTTATCAGAGTGCAACTGATAATCGTATTTTCGAACGTGTTGTTTTATCCTGGAGACATCGTCGTAAATCTACTGCTTTGCATACTTATTGGCAGTACGCCGAAACGTCTTAAAGAAAGCGACCTAGTACGCTACTCGTTCTGATAATTTCTCTGTGCCAAGTTTATTTTTCAAACCGAAAACAACAATTTTAAGACGATTTCATAACTGCCATGGCTACTGAGGAAATTATCGGTATTACTGCAACCGCTTCTGTCTCTGACAAACCATTCAAGTTTGAGGGTTCCAATTTCAAACGTTGGCAAGCTAAGATGAAATTTTTCTTAACTCTGAAAAAGGTTGCCCACGTTCTGACTGGGGATATCCCGGTTGTCCCTTCTGGATCAACTGAACTACCTAATGGTAAGTCACTTGCAGAATCAGACGGGACATTCAAAATGTCTGAATCAGACGTTGCAAAAGCTAAGGCTGCATCAGATGACTTACAACTCAGGAAAGAAATCGCCCTATGGCATGGGAATGTCTATCTGTGCAAAAATCACATTCTGAACAGTCTTGCTGATGATTTGTACGACTACTACAGTAGCTAAAAGACTACTAAATAGGTATGGGAGGCTTTGCAAAGGAAATATCATACTTAAGAAGTAGATGCGAAGAAATATGTTGTCAGCCGCTACTTGAACTACAAGATGGTGGATGGAAAGTCTGTGGAAGCTCAAAGCCACGAAATTCAAAAAATTGCTCATAAAATTATTACAGAAGGTATGCCCCTCAATGAACAATTTCAAATTGCTGTTATAATTGACAAACTGCCCCCTAGTTGGAAATATTTCAAAAATGTGCTTCACCATAAAACAAAAGAATTTTCAATCGAGAGTCTGATTACTCGCCTCTGAATTGAAGAGGAAGCTCGGAAACAAGATCAGAAAGATGAAGTCTTAGTTGTTTAAAACAACAAAAAGAGTTTCAGTGTTGTTCTGAAGCCTACGGGCAAACCTTTAAAGAATCAGAACCGCAATAATGTGAACCAAATTAAGAATGGGGATCCCTCTAGGGCCCCGTTTGCTCCATTTGTTATGCAACAGACACCACCTCAAAGAAATGATACTCCAATTTTCTCTTGCTACAATTGTGGGAAACCGGTCGGGTCATATGGCAAAAAAATGTATGTGCAACTGATAATCGTATTTTCGAACGTGTTGTTTTATCCTGGAGACATCGTCGCAAATCTACTGCTTTGCATACTTATTGGCAGTACGCCGAAACGTCTTAAAGAAAGCGACCTAGTACGCTACTCGTTCTGATAATTTCTCTGTGCCAAGTTTATTTTTCAAACCGAAAACAACAATTTTAAGACGATTTCATAACTGCCATGGCTACTGAGGAAATTATCGGTATTACTGCGACCGCTTCTGTCTCTAACAAACCATTCAAGTTTGAGGGTTCCAATTTCAAACGTTGGCAAGCTAAGATGAAATTTTTCTTAACTCTGAAAAAGGTTGCCCACGTTCTGACTGGGGATATCCCGGTTGTCCCTTCTGGATCAACTGAACTACCTAATGGTAAGTCACTTGCAGAATCAGACGGGACATTCAAAATGTCTAAATCAGACGTTGCAAAAGCTAAGGCTGCATCAGATGACTTACAACTCAGGAAAGAAATCGCCATATGGCATGGGAATGTCTATCTGTGCAAAAATCACATTCTGAACAGTCTTGCTGATGATTTGTACAACTACTACAGTAGCTAAAAGACTACTAAATAGGTATGGGAGGCTCTGCAAAGGAAATATCATACTTAAGAAGTAGGTGCGAAGAAATATGTTGTCAGCCGCTACTTGAACTACAAGATGGTGGATGGAAAGTCTGTGGAAGCTCAAAGCCACGAAATTCAAAAAATTGCTCATAAAATTATTACAGAAGGTATGCCCCTCAATGAACAATTTCAAATTGCTGTTATCATTGACAAACTGCCCCCTAGTTGGAGATATTTCAAAAATGTGCTTCACCATAAAACAAAAGAATTTTCAATCGAGAGTCTAATTACTCGCCTCTGAATTGAAGAGGAAGCTCGGAAACAAGATCAGAAAGATGAAGTCTTAGTTGTTTAAAACAACAAAAAGAGTTTCAGTGTTGTTCTGAAGCCTACGGGCAAACCTTTAAAGAATCAGAACCGCAATAATGTGAACCAAATTAAGAATGGGGATCCCTCTAGGGCCCCGTTTGCTCCATTTGTTATGCAACAGCCACCACCTCAAAGAAATGATACTCCAATTTTCTCTTGCTACAATTGTGGGAAACCGGTCGGGTCATATGGCAAAAAAATGTATGTGCAGGCCTAAACCTGCTACTGGCTCAAATTTTCAAGTTAACCTGACTGATGAGCAATTCATTACTATGATCACTGAAGTTAACATGGTTGGTGGAAGTGATGGTTGGTGGATAGACATTGGCGTCAATCA
Source organism: Lathyrus aphaca (assembly GCA_963966055.1). NCBI lineage: Eukaryota > Viridiplantae > Streptophyta > Magnoliopsida > Fabales > Fabaceae > Lathyrus > Lathyrus aphaca. The sequence goes on from OZ014523.1 coordinate 46,663,021, forward strand.
TCATGTCTGCTACAATCGTGCTATGTTCAAGTAGGGATGGCAGGCAGACCCAAACCCACGGGCCCCACCCGCACCCGAACCCGAGTCAACGGGTGAAAACCCGATTTGACTGGGTTTGGGTTCGGGTTCGGGTGCCACCCGATATTTCGGGTGCGGGTTTGGGTAGTGTGAAACCCACACCCGAAACCCGAAACTACACCCGTTTAGACTTTAATTTTAATTTTAATTGTATACTTTAATTTAAATTTTAATTGTATACTTTAATTTAAATTTAAATTTTAATTGTAGATTGTAGAATTTAATTATAATTATAATTAGGGGTGTGCAAAATATCTTGTTGTGTGCAAAATTTAATTGAAATCTTATTTTATAAGCAACAATATTATAGTAGTAAATAGAACTTCTAATCCTTCTTATAATTAACTAAGTAATATATATATATATATATATATATATATATATATATATATATATATATATATATATATATATATTTGAAAACTAATTAAATTTTTTGAGAAAAAAAATTAATTTTGTGTTTTTGTTACGGGTTCGGGTTCGGGTGGAAAAACCCGAACCCAACGGGTGTGGGTGCGGGTGTGATTTTGCCACCCGAATAACCTTTGGGTTTGGGTTCGGGTTCGGGTGTTGATTTCGGGTGCGGGTTTGGGTAGTGTGAAACCCGCACCCGACCCGACCCGTTGCCATCCCTATGTTCAAGACATACATGAATGTTGAAGATAAGAAAGTATTGTTGGGAGATGCTCACACCACTAATGTTGCTAGAATTGGAGATGTTGAGCTGAAGTTCGTCTTAGGAAGGACTTTAATCTTGAAGGACATCATGCATCTTCCTGAAATTAGGAAGAATCTTGTTTCTGGTTTTCTTTTGAATAAGGTTGGATTTAGTCAAACTATAGGGGCAGATTTGTACACCATCACTAAGAATAGTATTTTTGTTGGGAAAGAGTACACCACCGATGGCATCTTTAAGTTGAATGTTGATTTGAATAAAATTTCTCCTTTTGTTTACTCTTTGTGTGATTTTAATAATTGGCATGGTAGACTTTGTCACGTTAATAAGCGAATTATTTCTAATGCAAGCAACTTAGGCCTAATCCCTAAATTAAATGTCAATGATTCTAATAAATGTGAATTTTGTAGTCAAGCTAAAATAACAAAGACTTCGCATAAATCAATTATAAAAGAATATGATCCCCTAGATCTTATGCATTATGATATATGTGAATTAGATGGAAGTTTAACTAGAAATAGTAAATGTTAGTTTATCACTTTTATTGACGATTGCTCTGATTATACTTATGTATACCTAATGAAGAATAAAATTGAAGCGCTTGACATGTTTAAGATGTATGTAACTGAAATTGAGAATCAATTTCACAAGAAGATTAAGAGACTTCGTAGTGATAAGGGAATTGAATATGACTAGTTTATTTAATGATTTCTATATTGAACATGGCATTGTACATGAAACGATTGGTCTATATTCTCCTGAAATGAATGGTAAAGCAGAAAGAAAGAATAGAACTCTTATTGAACTTGTTGTTACAATTATGTTGAATTTTGGTGTTGCACCTCACTAGTGGGGGGAAATTTTATTGACTGTTTTCTATGTCATGAATAGAGTTCCCAAGTCAAAAAGTAAGATCTCACCTTATGAGATATTAAAGAAAAGATAACCAAATTTGTCTTATTTGAGAACTTGGGGTTGTCTGGCTTATGTCAGGATTACGGGTCCGAAACGAGTTAAACTCGCTAGTAGAGCCTATGAATGCATATTCATTGGGTATGCAGCAAACAACAAGGCATACAGATTTTGTGGCCTAAATACCAAAGTTATCATAGAATCAAAACGATGTTGATTCTATGAAGACAAATTTCCTTTCAAATCTAGAAATAGTGGGGGCACCCAATCGAGTCACATTCCTATGATAAAAAGTACTGAAAGCAGCGACAATGTAGAAACAAAACTTCGAAGAATTAAAAGAGCAAGAGTTTCTAAAGATTATGGGCCCGATTATGCGGCTTATAATGTAGAAGAAGATCCAATAAATCTTCAAGAAGAACTGTCATCTCTGGATGCAGATTTATAGCAAGAAGCTATTAATGATGAGATAAATTCTCTAGAGTCTAACAAGACCTGCCACTTAGTAGACTTACCTCCTGGTTGCAAATCAATTGGTTGAAAATGGGTTTTGAAAAAGAAACTAAATCCTGATGGAACTATTGATAAATACAAGACTCGCCTTGTAGTCAAGGGTTTTAGACAAAGAGAAAATATAGATTTCTAACACATTTTCTCCAGTCACTAGAATGACATCCATTAGGGCACTCATTTCAATAGTTGCTATAATAATACACCAAATGGATGTTAAAACAACATTTTTAAATGGTGACTTAGATGAAGAAATCTATATGGAACAACCAGAAGGGTTTGTGATCCAAGGACAAGAAAACAAGGTCTATAAGTTAGATAAGTCTCTGTATGGACTAAAACAAGCTCCTAAACAATGGCATGAAAAGTTTGATAACTTAATGATAATTAATGGGTACAAAGTGAATGAAAGTGACAAATGCGTTTATTACAAATTTGAGAATCACATTTGTACTACCATATGTCTATATGTAGACGATCTACTCATATATGGATCAAACATTCAGGCCATTAATGATATGAAATCATTGTTTTGCAATAACTTTGATATGAAAGACCTCGGAGAAGCAAGCGTGATCCTAGGTATCAAGATCACGAGATCCGAACAAGGATTTTCTTTGGATCAATCTCACTATGTGGAGAAGATCTTAAAGAAATATAAATACTTTAATTGTAAACCTGTGTGCACATCGTATGATCCAAGTGTGAAACTATTTAAGAAAACTGGAGAAAGTGTCAGACAAACAGAATATGCGAGCATCATTGGCAGTCTGAGGTATGCCACTAATTGTACTAGACCCGACATTGCATATATCATAGGATTGTTGTGAAGATTTACGAGTAAGCCGAGTAACGAGCATTGGCAAGATATTGAGCAAGTCATGAGGTACCTTAAAAGGACTATGGACCTCAACCTACACTATCAGAAATTTCCTGCTATACTAGAAGGGTATAATGATGCAGATTGGAACACCTTATTGGATGATTCCAAAGCTACTAGTGGCTATATATTTAGTATAGTTGAAGGAGTTGTATCTTGGAAATCAAAGAAACAGACCATCCTGGCACAGTCCACAATGGATTATGAAATGATATCACTAGCTACAGCTAGTGAAGAACCAAGTTGGTTAAGATGTTTTCTAGCTGAGATTCCCTTATGGGAAAAACCTATGTCAGTTGTGTTGATTCACAATGATAGTACCGCGACTATTGCAAAAATTAAGAACCATTATTATAATGGTAAAAGACGTCAAATTAGAAGAAAGCACATCACTGTTAGAGATTGTATCTCTAAAGGAGCTATGAGAGTGGATTATGTACGCACTGATGAAAACTTAGCAGATCCTTTGACGAAAGGATTAGCTAGAGAGAAAGTCCATAATATATCCAAAATGATGGGACTAATGCCTATAAAGAAATGATTTACTCATGATGGTAACCCGACCTAAATGACTGGAGATCCCCAAGAATTAGGTTCAATGGGTAACAACAAGTTGTGAGTAATATGAAATGACCATGCAAGTGAAGCATGGATTTTGAAGTAATATGAGGATGAGATAATAAAAACTCTTAATGAGATCTATACTCTGTATGAGGGATTACCTAGGCTATAGGAGTACTCTTGATAGACTCACCTATGTGACTGTGGAATTGAGGTCGGTTCCTATGGAATTTCGAGGCAGAATTCCTAGAGCCTTCACTAAACCGAGATACACGTGCAGGGTCATTAAAGCGCAGGATATTAGAACACACTTTACTAAAAGGTTGTGTGTGGATCTGATGTATGAGATAGAGTTCAAGATAATAGTGTCACTCTTGTTGAATCATAATCCTACTTGATACGCTAAGGTTCAATTCGTAGACACCTTTGCTTATGCACAATCTTAGAAACGTTTGACGTACTTCTAAAATCACCTTTTAAATTCAAGTGGGGGATTGTTGGAATGATGTTAATTTGGAGTGAGAGTTGGAATGATTTATTGACATTATATGGGCAATAAATGTACACAAGTAAGAACTAATATAGAAGTGAATTTGAAAGGATTCATTTTAGTCCCACATAGGAGGGAAATACAAATATTAGTAGTGTATATATATTCCAACTTGGCCAATTGGGTTGGGGCCCAAGGGGCACCTAATTTTGTAAAAGGAGTGATGACACACCCATAAGCCATCAAGACACACACGCGCGCGCTGTGGTCTGTCCGACCGGCCGGCTCAGCTCGGTTCGGTCCAGTCCGGTCTAGATAATGTTTTGAACCCGAATTAGCAAAAATTAATTATCATTAATTAACTAATTCGGTAGAAATTAAATATTGTTATTTAATTACCACTTAGTAGAAAATTAATTAATATTAAATATTAATTAATTACGAAATGTTGACGTGTCCTTCTCCGAAACCAAGTGTTAACCCAATTTTGACTTGTTTACTTGCCTTCCAAGTGTTGATCAAGTTTGTAACCACCAGTTTTGAATGGGTCAGTTCCACTCTCTCACGTTTTTTCTCCACTCAGTTTGATTCGCTACCTATAAATACAGTTCCGCAATTCATTTGTAACTGCTCAAAATTCCCATTTTCGAATTCTCTCTTCTCTCTCTTTACTCTACTTCATCTTAATATTTTTCTGATTTTCGATTGGCCTTTCTGCCATTAACCACTGGATTTATTCCAGATACTGTGACTGGTTTTAAACCATTGGAAGGTGTATTTTCTAGAACGATTTATCAGAGTGCGATTGATAATCGTATTTCCAAACGAGTTGTTTTATTCTGGAGACATCATCGCAAATCGACTGCTTTGCATACTTATTGGAAGTACGACGAAACGTCTTAAAGAAAGTGACCTAGTAAAAGAAACAAAAAATTAAATCCTTGTAAAAGAAACAAAAAACCAGAGAGAGAGACCTTGTAAACGAAACAAAAATTCAGAGAGAGAGAGAGAGAGAGAGAGAGAGAGCTACTCCAAAACTCTTCCCCTCCTAAAGAGGTAGAGAACCTATCAAGTGTGATGAAAATACTATTTTAAGAAGTAAAATTTGTGATCTTAAAAAAACATTTGTTATGTTCAACAAGGGAAGAGCTAACCTAAATGTTTTGATGGGGAATCAAAAAACTTCATACAATAAAGCTTGTCTCGGCTATGAACCTGACAACAGTAGTAAGAACTTTAGCAATACCTGCAATGCTAAATCCTCCTCGGATTGAAAAACATTAAAATATAATTATTGTAACATAAAAGGATCATTTGGCATGTTTTGTTTCATTAAAAAGATCCATGAAAGTAAATAAGGACATCCTTCTGCATATTTCTATAAAAAACATTGTAAGCATAATATGAAAAATATATCCATCCATTTAAATACTTATGATATAAAATTAAATGATAAAGACATTTTTAAAATTAACAATTAAGGATCCATTATGATATGGGTACCTAAATATAATACCAAATTTTTTATTGCAATAATGCTTTATAGTTGCAAATGCTAAATGGTATTTTAATAGAGGTTGTTCAAAGCATATGACACTAAGGGATAAAACCTTATTCTCCTCCTTCTCTCCCAAGAAGGGAGGTTTTTATCTCTTATGGTGATAACACTAAGGGAAAGAATTTAGGATTTGGAATCGCCAACAAGTCCCTAGTCCAATGATTGAGGAAGTTCTATTGGTTAAAGGTTAAAATATGATTTACATAACACACGTTAATTATATGACAAAGGTAATAGTGTAACATTTCATTCTTCTAGATGCGCTGTTATAAAATCTAAATCAAACAAAACTATGTTTATGAGCTCAAGAAGTGAAAATATCTACATAGTGAATTTCAATAAAATTCCTTTTAGAGATGTATGTCTCCTGAGTAACAAGGATGAATCTTGGCTATGGGAAAGGAGAATAACTCACATCGACATGGACCACTTTAAAACGTTGGTCTGCAAGGATCTCGTAGACAGCCTACCATACTTGCATTTATAAAGAACATATTATGTGAAAAAATATTGTTTCCATAGATTAACTCTGAAAACTACATTTGTACATTATTCTTATCTTAGTAAAGAGATATGTTTGATACTTTTTGAAAACTAGCTAAGGTTATCCTGAATGAGAAAGGAGTAAGCATTACATCCATTAGAAGCGACAATGGTGGAGTATTCAAAAATGAGGAATTCAAAAAACTTTGTAACGAGAGTGGTACTAGGCATTTTTTTTACAGTCCACGAGTTCCCCAACAAAATGAGGTAGTGGAGAGGATAAATATATCTCTAGAAGAGTTTGCGATGACAATGCTCAATGAGACAAATCTTCCTAAATATTTCTATGATGATGCTTATTTCTCATTGGTACATAAGATATTCAGTTTTCATGTTTTATATGCCCTTAAGGGTCTGACAAGATTCCTCCATTTTCCCCTTTGATGAAAATATGAGGAGTAAAGCATATTTCTTTTCCTTATCATATATGTAATGTGTTTAGTTCCTAATAAACTATGATAATTACTAGTATATTTTCATGCTTTATTTATGAAGCTGTTGTCATCTGATGCATGTTGCCAAACATGTTGTATGTGTTATCTATTAGTGTTTGTTTTTTGAAGTTGAGATCAAATTATTTTATGTAAGGGTTTGCATAAAATCTTGCAAGTTGTTAATTTGCCTAAAAATTAGTAAAATGGGGAGTTTATTATTACATGTGATTGGAAATTTTTTGTAGGAAACATTTTAAGCAAGATGTTGTAACAAGATGTGAGACATTATGTCTCGAAGTGCTTCACGACACATTTGTGGAAAGCAACACGTGAAGTAAGATGTTCTAACATTATACCAGACATCCTGTCACGGGCTTCTTAATTGGTGCAGTGTTAATGGAGTGTATCTCGAGCTTTCAATATTTATTTCCTTTCCTGTTCAATCAAAGATATGTTTTTAAAGCGTGTGCTCATTTGGAAAAGATTTATCATGTATCTATTTTAACAAGAGTAGAATTCTTATTCATATAAGATTCAAATATAATTTAATTTGTTTCAATCAAGATTCATAATCAACATTATGAAGAATTATATTTTGTATAGTTTTTGTTTCTAGTCATTTACACGCTAAAACCCTAATAGGCATTTTATGCTGGAAAATTGTTGTTATTTAAGAAGGCATTCTCCATATGAAAAGACTTGGACCTTGCATTGTGAATTTAGGCGTTTTTAATTGTTATTGGGTCTTTGTGTTTTGGATATTATATTCTTGGGTTATCTTTCTAAGTTACGAGGATACAGTATTTGTCTTGTAATTATGTTTTATCATTTCATATACTTTTGTGATTCTGCAAAAACTTGGAAGAATGTTTGATTGAAAATGAGAGGAATCTCATATTTAAAAGGAGCTTGTATCGAAGTTCACGGGGGAAATACCCCAAACATAGATGGCATTACAATGATTTAGATTTTTTTGTGTAAGTTAGAGATATATTGAAATGAGTACAAAGGGTACTCTCCCCGATTACAAAAAAATGACGAGGCAATGCTCGATCAAAAAAAAGAAATTACCAACCAGTTATAACTTACGACAAGAATAACATAAGATCTTTGTCGAAATCGTAAAAATTACAATTGGGATAAGTAATGTCTCCAATAAAAGACCATTTCCAAGCAGTGAATTTAATCTTCCAAACTATATCCATAATATTCCAACTCATGGAATTAAAAATAATCTCATTTATAATCTTCTAAAGGTTCCAACAAACCGCTAATGAAAAGCTTCCTTCTCTCCCCTTCCTAACCTTCTTCGATTTGCAAAAACGATACCAATTCAAAAAACTCCTATTTACATCTACAACCCCTGTTTCTGAGAAACCGACCCACTTTGACACCTCCATTCAAACCACCTTTTCTGCAACACAATCGAACAAAATATGAAACAAAGACTCTGATTTTGATTCACAATAAGAGCACAAAATATTACCGGATAAAGGTAGAATACGTCTATTAGTTAGTAAATCCATCGAGGGGAGTCTATTAAGAAAACAACGACAACCAAATGTGCAAATCTTATATGGAACACTCACCTTCCAAACAAGACCAAAAACTTTGTCTTCCCGACGAAAAGGGTCGTAGGGGATGTGACACGAAGACACCAAACTGTAATAGGAGCTGACCGAGAAAGATCCAATATGATCTGCTAATCACTTCACAAAATATGAACACATGTTGTTCAAAACCACATTAACCAATATTCACATAAGGTCCCTGGTTGCACAAAGTAACTCTGCCTGGCGCATTAACAAAACAGTCGAAGCTATAGTAACGTTCCCGATACTCCCCGGATCCGTCTGAAAACCAGAAACTGCAGGGGAAGTCCAGCATAAACCGCACCAGATATAGCAAGCCCTGAAACAATTCTCCATGTACTGCCATGCTCTAAAAATTCTAGAACATTAGAAAAAACAGAGAAAGTATCAGTCTCTTGATTCACCTCCTTACCATCCCCCAAATTGAACATATCAGCATCAGAATCTGGAGCAGAATGCTCCGCCAGAGCCTCCTTCAAAGTTGCCACTGAAATACCTTATACCCCTAAATCCCCCACCTCCAAGAGCCTTCCACCTAACCTCCCAAAGACGCAATAGAAACATGCTTTAGCTTAGAGGCAACAAAAACAGTTGGGAACTGCTTTGATAGAACACCATAACCAGTTCGATTTCCAAACCAAAATGGAGTGGAAAAACCATTGCCAACTTCGAAAAAACAGTTGTCCATGAATATATTATCCATATGACGCTTAGAAAGAGACACTATGTCCCCAAACCACGACGACATGGACTTCCTCCTTTTCGTTAAACCATCTACACCCGACATCAAAAGACGAATTCGCCGTATCTAGCCCTCAAAACTTTAAACCACAAATCCTTTGATCCTACAAGAATTCTCCATCTCCACTTTTGCAAAAGAGCTTCATTAAAATCATTTATTCTCTTGAAGCCCAAACCACCTTTGTTCATGGGAAAACAAAGTGAATCCAATTGATTCAATGAGTCTTTCTCTTAATATCTGAACTTCTCCATAAGAATCTACTTTGAATCCTCGTCATTTCTTTACAAATATGCACCAGAGCTAAATAGAAGGAAAGGTAAAAATATTGATAAACTACTAAGGACCGATTTGATAAGCGTAATCCTCCCTCCAAAGCTTAAAAAACGACCTTACCAAGACGAAAGCCTCTTTTTGAATTTAACTAGTAAACAAGACAAAGTAGTCAAACTTCTAGGATTGTATCCTATAGGGATCCCGAGAAAATTAAACTCATGTGGTTCCCTCCTACAAGAGAGAAAAATAGTCACCGCTTCCATAAAGCTATTGTTAACATTTATACCTATTAACTTATTTTTGTGGAAGTTATTACCAAGGCCAGATACCAATTCTAAAGCCCTTAGCACAGATTTAATAGCTCACAAATGTCTCCACCCTCCATCACCAAACAAAAGAGAAAGATCTCACGACATTTTATCGTATGTCTTTTCAAAGCAAATTAGATTGATAGTTCATGTCTTATTTATCGTACGCATTTATTTTCTTGGTTGCGAAACCTTATTGTCATTGACATTATTTCAACATTATTTCAGCCTTAGATAATTTCTTATTAAATGGTGCATCATAACTATTATTGAATAAGATTATGTTTAGGAGGTTATCGATGAACACTGCATCAGTCTTTGAGAGCTATCGACGAACACTGCATTTTCTTTCTTATCGACGAACACTGCATTTTCATACTTATGCATCAGTCTTTAAGTAATTATGAGACAATTAAAATTTTAATTATAATTAGGACGGAGGAGTAACATTTTTTATACAATATTAGAACTATTTAATCCTAATTTGAATAGTACTCTTTGAAAGGCTAAAGTCATGTCATTATTGCAACCTTTTCTTTAACAGTTGAGGACATTCAACGACAGAAATGTCTAGAACTTTGTACAAGATTAAACATTGTCAAACTGGGTTTTGTTTAACTTTGACATTGTGTTCCATCCCTTTCATACATGTATTCAATAATTTGTCTCTATATGTCTCTCTGACTGTTTGCACGTGTATATGTGTTTGTTTTCTTCATTTCATCAATGTACAAGTAATTGACTACTATTGTATCCAAATCGAGGATGCCTAATTTCTTTGAAAACTTTGACAGATGCAAACAACACTCAACCATAAAATATACTATCTCATTTTTTTTTTTCTATTTTAAAATATTTGTCCTTTTACAATGTAACTGTTATTATATTTTTCACTACTACACTTTTATTTGTTAATTTTACTTTGATTATTTATTTATTTAAATATATTATCAAGTAGAAATAATTAAGGTATTTTAGTAAATAATATTAATTTTAGGCAAATTCTTAGGTATCCATGATAAGAAATTGGTAGTCGTATCTTTAGTACAAATTGTGGTAAAATTTTAATTTATTTTAAAATAAATAAAATAATAAAATGACGTGGTATTGAATAATAAATTTTGATTGGTTGAAGGTACCGGTATCCAACTGAATTCGAAGGTATCAGAATGTTCACCTTAATTTTATTATTAAAATCAACATAATTTATTATGTATTTTATATTTATTAATAAATATACATTTATAGTTTATTTAAATATTTATTAATACACAATTATGTAAATTCAAATCAAGTAGTTTGAGTCAACACTAATCATATATATATATATATATATATATATATATATATATATATATATATATATATATATATATATATATATATATAAAAGATTTTGAACATTTTAACAAAAAGGTTATACTCAATTCTTTGATGTATAATTCATTATTTTATATTATATGCCCCTTATCGATTAAGTTAGTTTGAAGTTAAAACAAGGAAATTGGGTACTTTAAACATTAAGCCACAACTTACAATTGTCTATTCCTAAATCAATTACTAAGTAAAAATGTTAATTTATATCATATTCATAGGGTAAAGATCAGTAATTCCTACAAATCTAAGTTTGATCTATGAGTTCATTAATGCACAAAAGGTTTATATAAGAGATTAACTGAATAAAAATATTGAAATATATCAATTCATGCAAATAATACAAAATCAAACACGTGTCACATTGAACTCAAACTACATTCAGTCCACCCGCCAAAGTGATTTTGCCTCTATCAATGAGGTCTTAATCCATTATTCAATACTTGAATACACACACTGACCTACAGTCAATGTCCTCTTGAGTCTTCTGACTGAAACTAGTCACTCAAAGGATTTAACTTCTCTTTTATAATAAATATAAATAGTAACTAGCTTGCTTCTAATAAAGTTACAATCACAACGTGATCAGTTACAAGAATGTATAACGCAAATGAATAAGTTGTATCTCGTAGAAGCCAGAGCTTTAACTCTTCAATATGATTCCTTTATATAATGCTTGAGTGATAAGACCGTTGGGACATCTTGAGCCAATTATGGATATTAGTTAATACCATAAAAACCTTCCATAATCAAAGATATTTGTTCCCAACATTAATTCATATATTTTTAATTAAGACTTTAATGAAAGAATCGCCATCTTCTAGACATGAATCAGGGTGAATTAATTCTTGGTACGCAACTTTTAATAATGTCTTTAATGAGAGATTCTCTTTGACTTATATAGCTTCTATTTGATAGCGCAAGTCTTCTTCTATTTTAAGCAAACCTTATTTCCAATAACTTCCTTTTTAAGAACTTCTACAATACATAATTAAGTAAGTTATTCTCAACATGAATTAGAACTTCTATTCTTGCATAATAATAATTGTTATCATCAAAACTCTTAGAGGATTAGAATCAAAATTGTTCGAACATCAGATTCATATCATTTTGCCTTCTCTTTACCCCTATGTTGTACTCAACTTAATAGCAACAGATACCACCAACTTAGGTTCCCTAGCCACTACTCTAACGACACCCCCTAGCCGTACTCCGCTGTATTCCACTCTCATCACACTCAACCCTTTTTTTCTTTACCCTTTTTATGTTATCTCTCTCACCTCATCAACCACTTCAATTCTCTTCCTCCTTTTTCCGTTACTCAAAAGGGCAAAACACACACTTTTACTTGGGGTGTGTGAGGTGAGGTAGTAAAAGATATAATGTGTATTGAACCATTTTCTTAACCATTGTTCCAATTTTCTCACCGATCTTATTCTCTTCTCTATACTTTTTTTCCTTCTATTTCATATTTACATTCTTGCTTTCTCTCTCTCTCTCTCTCTCTCTCTCTCTACAAAAACAAAAAAGTAAAAATGATGATTAAAATAAAATATGGTGGTGGCTCTTACGGTGGACGTTGAAAATTCACTGGTTGCAAATCTGATAGTTCTGATAACGTCTGAAAATTCGTCGAAAATGTCTTCAAAACCCTTACCGGAGAAACAACCAGAATATTTGTTAGAGTTTGCGTATGAAGTGACGTCGAAGTAGCCGAAGAAGACGTCTGAGTTGTTTCCAGAGAAGATATCGAAAATCCTTTCGAAATTTTCGTCGGAGAAAGTACCGGATATGTCGTCGTAGTCGGATACTTCGTCGGAGAAGCCACTGGAGACGTCATCGTAGTCTGAAACTTCGCCGGAAATATCCTTGGAGACAGTTTTAGTAAATCATAACATTTTTCTTCTTCTTCCTGTTGATGTTCTTCTAGATTCTTTTTAACCATAAATTTTTGAAACTTTTATGTTCGTTTTCTTTGGGCCTCCGAAAAATCTAATGATAAATTTTTTAGAGAATAACACAAAGTTTGAATTTGTTATTTCGATTCTTCTCCAGATTTGGTTGAGATCTCATGAGTTTCAATCAAATATTGTTTGAGAGTTTCTAACTGTGAATAGAAATATTGAGATTGAGGTGTTTCAGGTTGAGAATAGGAACATACATGATATGGTTTTAGGGATGGGGTAAAATGCATGATTGTAGTAAGAATATGTCATGGAAGGGAGATTGAGTGCAGTAATAAAAGCACCAAATTGATAAGAAGCAAATTAGGAACTCTAACAAAAATAGAAAAAAAAACTATAAATTATAAATAAAATACAAATAAAACTAAAAACGAGATAAAATAAAAATAAAGACTTTCATTGATTTTCTTGATGTCATTACAAATAGAACATTACATTATAAATACTACTCTAAACACATCTTAGTCATCCAAGTGGCACAATCACAAGGACATAAGAATCTTCTAGAATAATACTAATTAATTATATTAAATTAATAATTAAAATAGATAATTAAAATATTTAATCAATTAGATATAAATCACTCTCTATCAGTCAACCTGATTGGATTGTGACCAGGCTTTCTGATCCACTAAGCTCATGAACAAAACATCTCATTTAAATTTTGATCCCACTCAACATCAGATGGAATATTGTGATGAATCCTTCTCCTTTTGATGGCACAATCATTTTATGCACGCAAACCCAACAACCTGTTAATAGTAACACTAATATAATATATTGTCTTGCCTGTCATAGAAGAAACAAACTTACAAACACCTTTGTTGTGAACGTTAGCATAAAATTCCAGCGCAATGGTATTGTTCTTCTCTTTGATTAAATTTTTCACCTTCATCTAAACCATACTCCCATTCTCTTCAAGAAATTCATTATGATTATGCAAGGCTTATGTTTTAAATCTTCTTTCTTGAATGCATGAGTATTTCTTGATATGTCAATATCTATCACAATTTTTTTTAGATGAACTTATCAGAGAAGAAAGGAACGAGAGGAGTGTTTCTTGATTGACCATTATGTTCTTCTCTTTGATTAAATTTTTCACCTTCATTTAACCCATACGCCCATTCTCTTCAAGAAATTCATTATGATCATGCAAGGATTATGTTTTAAATCTTCTTTCTTGAATGCATGAGTATTTCTTGATATGTCAATATCTATCACCATTTTTTTTAGATGAACTTATCAGAGAAGAAACGAACGAGAGGAGTGTTTCTTGATGGACCAATTTTTTCCTCGCTTGGTAGGTGGAGCCATTATGCCAAAACAATATTAGAGCAAAAACACTAGCATAAATTTATTAGGAGATTAGTAAGTGAATGAAGAAGAGACACATTTGAAAGTTAAAGTGATGAGATAAGGGTTTATAGAGATGAATGGTACGAACTGCCTACAACATGCTATTCATATGCATAATTTTCTCAAAATCGTCCCACAATCCATGAAAATTGTGCCACGATTTCAGAACAGTCAACCTAACATCTCTTTGTAATGTCACTCTCCAGCGCCTATTTCCTTAAATTGTGCAAGGAACACTTTAATCGTTCCATAAAATTCTCAAAATCGTGCCACGATGAGGAAAATTTGTGCCACAAATTTTCTAGTGGTTACCTCCTTTTTTTAAAATAGAAAATTTTTCGCTTCAAATTCTTTCTTCCTTACTTCAATTACTAGAAAATAAATAAACACGAAATGAAACAAAATAACATGCCACGAAAGAAAATGAGATTTCTAATTTTATTACTTGTTGGGTTGCCTCCCATTAAGCGCTTCTTTAACATCACTTGCTTAATTGTTGTGGTTTTAAGCTTTTGAAAGTATCAGGGACACTTTTGTTGTAGGAAGCTCATATTTGTCATTATTCTTTATCATCTTCTCGTTTACCTTGAACATGTTTGCATCTGCAGGGTCTCAAATATCTACATTGCCTTTTGGAGATACTTCCTTGATGATAAAAGGATCTGGTCTTTTGGATTTCAACTTTCTAGGGAATAATCTTAGCCTAGATTTTTAAAGTAGGACTTGTTGTCTCGGATAAACTCTAATTTAACCAGGTTTCTGTCATGGTAGCTCTTTGTCCTTTATTTATAAACTGAAGCATTCTCATAGGCATATAATTGCATATCTTCTAATTTATCAAACTTAAGACGTCTTTTCCTTCCTATCATTTCTCATCAAAGTTAAAGAATTTAACTACCCAATATGTCTTCTTCTCAAATTCTTCAGGAAGGTGACATGTCTTTCCATATAAATGTTTATATGACAAAAACCCTAGATAATTCTTAAAATCTATTCGATACACCCAAAGAGGATTGTCTAAATTTTACGACTAATCTTTTCTTGATGCAACGACTATTTTCTCTAAGATATTCTTTAGTTGTTTGTTTGACGCTTCTACTTGACCACTCATATGCGGGTGATATGATGTTGAGACTTTATATTTCACCCACATACCTTCTAAATACTTATTACAGACATGCTTCCTTCCAACACTGATCAAGACTCTAGGGACTCTGAACCTAGAAAAAACAATATTTTTCAAAAATTTAATCATAGTGTGAGCATCATTAGGGACACAAGCAATCACTTCAACCCACGTAGTAACATAATTTACCCAAACCAAAATGTATTGATTAGAGTGAAATGAAGAAAAAGGACCCATAAAATCTACAACCTCCTCACCTACAACACATCTTTTAATTAAACTATAAGAACATACCTTAAAAAATATTGGTCATCCCATACACACACACACACACACACACACACACACACATATATATATATATATATATATATATATATATATATATATATATATATATATATATATATATATATATATATATATATATATGTTTTCTTCCTGGTAAAATCTATTCGTTTGATACAAAGTGTACTCTTCCTAGAAACTCTTTGTTGCTTTATAGTTAGCCATACATGCAAACCATGGTCTTTAATTTATTACTAACAAATGCTCATCCAGAACTCTTTAGTGATGTTCTTTTCCTTATGAGTTACTTCTGCATTGTCCAACCATGATAAATGATCATTTACTACATTCTCCACTTCTGTCATGTCCTTGGTTTCCATGTCAAACTCTTGTAGCAACAATATCCACCTTAGAAATCGGGGTTTAGAGTCTCCCTTAGTGAATAAGTATTTAAGTGTTGCATGATATGTAAAAATTAAAACCTTGGAACCTATTAGGTAAGAATGAAACTTTTTAAATGCCAATACTATAACTAGAAAATCCTTTTCAGTAGTTGTATAATTCAATTGGTTTTTAGTTAGTACCTTTATATCATAGTAAAAGGCATGGAAAACATTTTTATATCATTGGCATGTAATCACTCCAAACATGTAATCACTTGCATCACACATAAGCTCAAAGGGATGTTCCCAATTAAGGTCAATAATTACGGGCGTAGTGACAAAATTTTCTTTAATAATAATAATTTAAGTAATCATGATAAAAAACAAAATCATTCTCTTTCACAATGAGGTTGCATAAATGTTTTTAAATCTTAGATAAGTCTTTTTTGAAACGACGGTAAAAACCAGTGTGTCCCAAGAAAATTTTGACTCCTTTCACGTTAGCATAAGGTTGTAATTTTTCAATCACTTCTATCGTTGATTGATAAACCTTAATATCTTTCAAATAGATCTTATACCCCAAAACAATTCCTTCATTCACCATGAAGTAACATTTTTGCCAATTTAAAACAAGGGTTGTTTTGATGCATCTCTTAAGAATTACATTTAGGTTTTCAAGGCAATTATCAAAGGTATTACTAAAAACAGAAAAACTATCCATAAATACCTCAATTGAGCTTTAAATCATATCAGCAAAGATAGAAAGCATGCACATTTAGAAAGAAGTTGGAGCATTTCATAAACCGAATGGCATCCTTCAATATGCAAAACTATGAATGGACATCTGAAAACAATCTTTTCCTTATCAGTAAGGACTACAACAATTTTACTATACCCGAAATAACCATCTAGAAATAAATAATATGATTGTCCTTCTAGTCTTTCCAACATTAAATCCATGAAAAATAAGGGTGTTTTATGTGAAATTTGGTAATCAAAACAAGTTTTTATTAATACTTAATGGATCAAACTCGAAAATATCCCGAAACATATTTGTGTGTATTTAAAACTTCAAACAACATTTTAAATCGAAGGGTACTATTTGGGAAGTAACAACATAACTTTGAATAAGACTTGAAATACAAGGTTTTGGAAATGAAAGTGACTGAAATTGAAATGTAGGATGAAGTAAAATGACAAGAAACATAATGCAAAGTCGAAATGTAACTTAATGCAGAAAAATGTTTGAATGTAAAAATGCTTGAAATTTGTAAATTATGGAACACATACGTACATTTTCTTCACTCTTTTCTTAAATATTTAGAGACTTTGAGTTTACAAAAATATGAGTACAGTTGTGGATCCTTTACAATATGAACATGAGTCCATTTATATATTAATCTAAAATAACTACCTAAGAACGGTCGACTAACCCTATCACAACACATTTCAATCCCATGCAGTCGTTTTCTCCGACTAGTTTCCATGTGTCTTCAAGTAACCGTTTGTGTTAAATCAATTCCTGCTCTTTCAACACCATTCAAATATCTTAACTACTTTTACTAGTCATCTGGAATTGAATCAACTATGTCGAAATCACTAGGATCGATAATGTTGAGACAACACACACTATAGTACTTTCCACATGTAGTACCCAAGTCGACATTATTTCCATTATAATGATGAACTCCATACTAAGACAATATAACATAGTATGATTAAGTATTCATTGAGGTTGAACCACTGTATTAAATTATTCATAATAATCTAAACTTATTCCCTTCCTATTAGTAAGATTCCATCCAAAAGCCTCTCTATTTTCTCTAAAAACTCAGATATGATTTCCTTCTTACACTCTAGATAAGGCTTTATTAATGATAGTTAGTTGTGTTGGCTCTTAACCCAAGAAAAACATACTTCAAATGTGAGGGAATCTATTTTTGTTTAGAGGAATTAGGCCTCTTGATTTCATCTTGATTCAAACTCTTTTTCTCAGTCCCCTGATTCTTCAATTTTTCTAAATACCTTTGCTACTTGGAATGCATCTAACTATCTCACACTTTCCACCACTTCTTAATCTTAATCTTCTTCAATATTCTTAATGGAATTCACAATAACCCTATCTAATGGTGATACTGATTACTTTCTTTTATATTTTTCCTTAACTATTTCTTAAACTATATCAACTCTGAAGCATTGAGGATTTTCATTTTGATGCTTATCAGCTTTAAACACATATTTTTCCTCAACTATTTTTTCTCAACTATTTCTTAAACTATAATACGCATTCTTTTTTCTATTTTTATTTGTCTATTTAAAATATCAATGTGATATTTATTATTTTTTTCAACCAACATATCCTTATTTATTGTATTTTAATTTATATAAGTACTTCATTATCTATTATTAATAGTTATTTTAGTAAATAATACTCATTTTATTATTAAAATCAGCACAATTATTCATTATACTAAAAAATGTAAAAATCTAAAAAAAAAAACATCTATTGTGAGACAGAGAGAGTAGTAAATACTATGCATGAATATATTAATAAATGTTACGATGACATACATTTTTGACAGGATAGAAAATGATAAAAGATCTTAATATTTTTCTCTGTTGTTTAAAAAACATTATAAGAAATAATATTCAATTTCACTTTTTTTTATATGTCTTTCTTCGACTTTATATAAAAAAAATCACTAAAATAAAAATTAGAGTAAATAGATATATTTATTTTTATCATAAAAATATAAAATTAATTATAAAAGTGAGAAAATGATAAAAACGCAAACCAGAGACCGCAAGAGATGGATGTAAATGTCATTTTATATTCATGATAAATATGAATAAACTAATAATTAATAATATTAATTTTATTAAATAAAATTAAAGAATGACTGGACCATATAATTTTGTATAATTTTAATGTGTCATAAATCACTATTCTTCTTTCCATTAAAATTAAACATAACTATTAATTCAATATCTCTTATCAAATATTTTAGTATACGATAAAAACAATAATTATGTGTCCGGATGAATTCAAAGATATTTTAGTATATATAATAGAAACAAATATATATTCTAAAGAATTCAAAGATATTAATGTTTATCAGTTAATTGAGAATATGATTGATAAAATATATATTGTCCTTTGTCAATATTATTTTAACTATCTAACTCTTTTCATATTTTAGCATATATTATGAACTCAAAATCTAGTGGAATGAATGCTTTTACATTGTATTTTTTTGTAATTTAACATTAATTAAAAAATATATTTTTTAATTATTTAATTTTTACCAAATCATATCAAATAATTTAGTCATGTAGTATTTCTTTATGATGTTAATTATATGTATTTGAGACATGGTATGTAATTTCTTTATGATCATAATTAGATGTATTTGAGACATGTATTTCTTTATTATTGTTAAATAAGTATCCATTAATATTTAGAAAAATTAAATAATATTATAAATATTTCAGGTAAATATTATTTTAATTATATAATGCAAAGTTTAAATTTATATAAATGTTAATTTGATTTCTTTTATTACGATATATTCAACTAATTCTATTTGTGTATTATTACTAAAAATATTAATTAATCTATTTTTTTTAATAAAATTAAAATTTTACTTTTTCAAATTGAATAATACTATATATTAATTTAAACAACAAACTTTTTATATTATGTGTCTCTATTAGTCCAATATCTACTTTAATAATTGTCTTTATTTTAAAAAACAAAAAATTATTTTTAAATATCAAAATTATTTTGTTCTTTTTCTTTCTTTATCTCACAAATCACCTTTTTTTTTGTATGGTTATATAATAAAATAGAATGTATATATCATAATTATTTATTTTACAATTAAATCATATATATATATATATATATATATATATATATATATATATATATATATATATATATATATATATATATATATATATATATATATATATATATAAAGTAAGAAATATATTCTAAGGATATAAAGGGGTATTTTAACCCATATACAAAAAGCCGCCTTTATAAAATCAAGGCCTACAAAAAAACGCAAGGAATTTTAACCCATTCGTAATAGTTATAAGTATTCACTTTTTTTTTGTTTCTTGCCTAACTATCACCAAGAAAATAAGATAACTATATGACAAACCACAATCCTAACGACTTTTTTTGAAAATAATCTTCTTCAACAATAATCCATCAAATCCAACCAGTTGCAAACAAAATTCTAAATTGAGATTTGAAGCAATATGATCAACCAAGTAGTATATATATATATAAACAGGAATATTATATATATGTGTAAATTTATATTGATAATTCTATTTAAAATAACAAAGTAATTATTTTGGACTGGGCCTTGCATGAGGCATGTCAGGCACGACCCAATTCAGTGGTACGAATTCAAGACGAAGATTTTACCTTATACCCCTACGATTGTCCCCATACCTCTATATATTTTACAATATTCCAATTTTATCCTTTCAATTTTTTTTAATTATTTTTAACTTTTACCGCGAAGGTAGAGTAGTAAAAAATTATTTTTTGACGGTGCACGACAAGAACCGGAAGTAGCAAGGAAAAAAAATCCGGTGTACAAAATTTGCAAACCGGAAGTAGCCAGAGAAAGAATTTTGGTTTACCAAAATCTTACACCGGAAGTAACACGTTTGTGTTATCCGGTTTAGGAAAATTCATAACCGGAAGTAGAGCACCTACGTGTTCTGGTTTGTATTTTACCTTACACCGGAAATAACCTTGTTAGGTTATCCGGTTTGTATTTTTCTCTACACCAGAAGTAACCTTATTAGTTTATCCGATTTGTATTTTTTTTAATTTTAAATTTTAATTTTAATTTTGACAATTTTTTTAGGAGACATGAATGTTCCTTTGATGATATGCGGAAAATATCACACAAATGTAGATACAACAGAGATATTCTCAACTACACAAAAATTTCCTACAAGAGAATAGACGACTAGGTGGATTAGGGAGGTTGGACTAAGAAATAGAGTTACTATTATAATTACCCATTCAGACACAAAGACCGGTAAGAGATGAAGAAGTGACAAAGTTATATTTGACTGCAATAGAGGTGGAAAATACAAAGAAGGAGAAAGCAAAACACAAAGTGTTTCCAAAAGATGTGAGTGTCTTTTCAAAGTTAGATCAACGCCTTCAAAGATGGTTCTGGTTGGAAAATCGATGTAAAATGTGGAGTTCACAACCATGGTTTACCTGGTAGATTTGAAGGTCATGCGTTTGTGAGTCGGCTCACTGATGATGACCAATAACATATTTTAGATTTGTCAAAACATCATGTTCCTCCAAGACATATATTGTTGTCTTTGCAAGAACGAGATCCAAATAACGTGACTTGAATCACCAAAATATATAAATACACGAGTAAGATTCAGGAAAAAATGAGGGAAGTAGAACAAAAATACAACATTTGCTTAAGTTGATTGAGGTATCGAATTATGTTTACTATAGTAGAAAAAAAGATGAATCAGAAGTTGTGAAAGATATCTTCTGGGCCCATCCAAACTCATCGAAATTGTTGAATATGTTCCCGATTGTGTTGATTATGGATAGTACTTATAAAACCAATAAGTATAGACAACATTTGTTTGAAATAGTTGGTGTCACATCAAATGAATTAACATTTGTTGTTGCATTTGCCTATATGGAATCTAAGCAAACAAAGACTTTGTACTGGATACTAGATAAACTAAAACAATTATTCACTAAACAAGGGTTATGGCCCCAAGTAATTTTAACCGATAGAGATCTTGCTATGATGAAAGCAATTGAAAATATATTTCCAACGACAATTTTTATGCTTTGTCGATTTCACATAACCAAGAATGTAAAAGCGAAGTGCAGGGAGTATATTGTGAACGATATGCGAGAATCGATAGAGAGGCTTTGGTACGAACTTATAGTGGCTAGTGATGAGGTTAAGTATCATCAAAGGTTGAAATTACTTGAGAATGCTTGTTTGGATTACGAACTTTTTATTGATTATGTGAAAGACATGTGGTTGATACCTCATAGGCATAAATTTGTTGAAGCTTGGATCAATAAAGTAGTGCATTTAGGCGTCATGACTAACATGTATTTTGTTTGTTTTTTAGGGGTTTAGACATATTTTGTTTATTGTAATAGTAATTATACTGAACTTTTTTTCTTTTTAGAGTTCAATCTGCACATTGGAAGCTGAAACAAATGTTGGAGAATAACTTAGGTGATATGGTCAAATACTGGGAGGCTATGAATGGCAACATCAAGATTCAAGTGGAAAATATTAGAGCTTCGTTTCAAAAGAGTTTTTATGAGGTTGAGCGTGTCCATAGTGGTCCATATTATGGAAATTTGGTTGGATCGGTATCTAGAGCTGCTTTGTGTCACATTACTGAAGAGTGGCACACGGTTGACATGGTGGGTACAAACACCCAGATGTTGCAGGAAATAGAGCATTAAAAAGTAGGGTGTGTGAAATAACTTACCGCACTACAATAAAGATGGTACCAGCACCTGAGAAGATAAAGACCAAAGGAGAAGTGAAGAGAAAAGGGAAAAACATGTTGGGTATGATGTCTATCATGATCCTTGTAACACCCCAAAGTCGATTTTAATTTATTAGATGTGTTTCTTGTGAATTTTGATGTTTATGATGTTAATTGATGTTTTGTGGAGTTTTGAGGGTGACTTAATATTTTACTAATACTAGGATATTAAGTATAATGGGTTTAGTTTACTATTTGAGATTAAATTAAATGAAATAAAAATAATTAGAGAACAAGGGGTAATGTGATCTTTTGGTAGAGGAATAATGAGGGTATTATGAGGAAAAACTAAAGAGGTCATAGGGGCAAGAGTGACAAAAAGAGTAAAGTGGTTTCGTGTACGATCAATTGGAACGATCACACGTTTGGGAGAAAGGAGAAAAGCTCTGAGAAAGGAAAATCTAGAGTTTTGAAGCTTGGGATTTTTCGAGAAGATTATCGAAGAATTACGAAACTTAAGGTATGGGGAGTATCTTCCTTTCTGTATTATAACGTGGGAATAAAATTGGGGGGTTTTGAGGTATAAGCCTTAGGGTATTAGGGTTTTGTGATGAATTGATTGATGATGATGATTTTGTGAGAATTATGATGTATATAATTATGTGTATGATGATATAATGAAGGGTGTTGATGTTGATGATGTTTTTCTGATGTATTGCTTTCAATTGCTGTGTTTTGATGGATTTTATCGCAGAGGAGTGAATCGGGGAAACACAAAAAATCTGCAGAATTTGCGAAGCTCGCTTAGCGAGCACAACCCATGAGTCGGGCGCTTATCGAGCAATGTGTCTCGCTTAGAAAGACCTGTAATTTTGAAAAATTAGTTTTTAATTCTGAGATATGTTTTCTTGATAAGGTTTATGTTGTAAGTTGTTATGATGTTCTAGAGTTGTCGTATGATATGTTTTTAGAGACTATATGAGTATGATTAGTGATTAAATAATGCTGATGATTCAAATGATTTGTTTAGAGTTAAGAGGCATGATGGCATGATGTGGGGGTAGGATGTTAGATGAGTATGTAGTGTGATGTTCAATGAGTATGAAACATGATGACATGAGTGAGTATGTGAAATGAAGATTTATGATGAATGCGGATGCAATGATTATGATGTTTTGAGGATGATGTATGTATATTCCGTCTTGCATTCATGGCATTTATTTATGAGGGGAATTCGGTCCATTGGTAGCTTCAATCTCATTGTACGGATTGAAGTGATATGATGCTATGATGTGTTCCCTTAGTGGAGGGTTGATGGCCCATTGTCCATCCATGAGGATGTTTCGGTACCACATTCATATTAAGAGGTTGCATATCATTATAAATGACATATCATGATTTGCATTGATTTTGTATGATGGTGTGATGTAATTGAGTTTGTGTATTGATCTGATGGTTTCGTTGTTGTGTATGAATGAGTTGTTGATGATGATTTTGTTATCTTTGCTTATGTTTTTAAATTCTCATTTCTATATTATTTTATTGAATGTGAATTTACTCACCCTGTCTGCCTTCTGGTGATGGTTTATTATGCCAACCTACAGATAATCAAGGTTAGCTCGGTGCGCATTTAGCTCAGAGTTAGTGAGGTGTCATTTTAGTTAGAAGTGGAGTCCTGCTCTGTGTCCAGTAACATCGGGATGGGTTTCGCTTGAGTTGTTTTTATGTTATTTGAATTGAGATGTTATTTCTTTTGAGTAATTTTGGTTTAAACGATGTTGAATTAAATTATGAGGTTTTATTTTATTGAAGAAGAAAGATGAAGTTTTGTTTTCCGCTACGTATTTGTTCAAAAAGAGATTTAAAGTGTTCAATGATTTTATTAACCCGTGTTACGAGACAGGACTCAATGTGATGTTTTATGATGTTGTTTTTGAGTTAAACGAAGAATGTGATACCCTTTTATGAGGGAAAAATTGATTTTGTGTTTAAGATGTATGTTATATGTGATAGGGTAGAAAGGGTGTTACAATCTTGCGTATCATGAGTATGTTGAACAAAAAAACAACAATTCTCAGAAATCTCCGAAGAGGCCATGTTCACAGTTATCCCAGACGTCAAAGAAAAAACCATCTCACAGGTACATTGTACAATTTCCTACACATATTAGACCTTTTATTGACGACATTGTTGATGTTAAGGATGATGGAAATTGTGGGTTTAGAGTCATTGCATCAATGCATGGGTATGGTGAAGATGGTTGGTCAATGGTTTGTCGTGATTTGGATAATGAAATCAGAGGTCCTAGAAATAGTCTTTATGCGAAGTTATTTGGAGATTGCTTAGCAAAAGTAAGAGAATCCTTATTGATATCATCTTTAGGTTCCCAACCATATGATAAATGGATGAAACTACCGAAAATGATTTATGTGATAGAAAATCGGTATAACATTGTTCTTGTCTCATTAAGTGCTCTTAGTATGACATTCATCCATATGACGAATAAACATAATCCTAATGTCTCCATTTACTGCATTGGTTTTGTAAACTCAAATCATTGGGTTCAGATAAATATTATAAACATTTATTTTTCGATATATTATATTATTCATTTTGCCATCTCACTAATATATATTTGTAACAGGTTAACATGAATGAAGGATTTCCCTTACCACCAGTCATAGTGGATTGGCAGAATAATCGCACACCAGATGCAACATCTTGGATAACAAGATTCTCTGGACATTTATAACATTGACACAAGCTTACACCGATTCTCCCAAAACATATTATATTATGATATATTTTCATTTTTTATATATTTCTAAAGCACGATTGTTTACGTGTTATTTTTTTTTGAATTCATCTGAACAATTATAAATAATATAAATTTGATCAATACAGAAACTAGAACCTTTTTTCCTCTCCATGGGGTGGTGGAATCAAACGAGGATGAGATACTGTGTAGTACCAAGCCAGATACTCTGCCACTGTATCATACAGAACATCTGCAAACTGCGTATGCTAAATCACTTGCCTAACGCTCACATGATAACTAACCAAATCAAAAACTATGTCCATTGCATCAATGTCAAGTGGATGTGATGGTACGTACTGCCAGTATCCAAACTGACGTAAGCATATGTTAGGTAAATAAAAGACAAATGTATCATACCATCGCAGACCACCCCTGTATAAACTGATATCATCAAACGGTATGTCCTGCCTATGATCCTCAAAAGAGCGCCAGACGACATCACCGAGTGTCAATCCATCCAACACAGCTCTGATATCGTCAACCTTTGTCGTAGATTGCTTGCAGCACCACTTCATCACCCTCAGAAGTGGACTACCAACACCAACAATCTTCGAAAATCCTCTCTTCCCAATAGTTGGGAAATACTCGTGAATCCAAAACTGTCAACAAAATATCAAAATTATCAATTAAAAGTATTATAAATTATATAATATAATTATAAAGTAAATTAAATTTTTTTTTTACTTGTAGAAGAAAGGCATATCCATCAAGTTGTTTGCATGAATAAAAGGAAGCATCTCCAAGGTATATATAAAGTGTGACAAGTGCAACAACACCCCAACAGTATCTGCCACATTTGTCCAAGTCCTCGAAGAACGATAAATACTTTGCCTCTATAAAAGTAAAGGTCTTATCTGTAAGAATAATGCAGCCAAGTAACAACAACATATACACCCTAGCAGCACAACCAAATCTCCCCTCAGCTCGCAGACGGACAAACTGTATCTTCAACCACTAAAGTCTATAATAAAGGCCTCTAGATACATAGATCTCATCAGCTGCATCCTCTAGCGAAATACCCATCAGATGAATAGCAAGACTGATAGCATCTGAGTCAGTAATCCCTTCTGCAGGGCTACATAACTCCCCTCTAATCAGTATATAAAGGAGGCAAGATACATCGTCCAAAGTGATGGTCATTTCGCCAAACGACATATGAAACGACGATGTCTCGGGATGCCATCTCTCAGCAAATGCAGATAAAAGGTTTGTATCTATCATCGATAAACTGGTCCTCTGAAGAGAGGATAAAGCAGAATCAGATATCCATTGCTCCATCTGAGGTGGGAGCATATGTGGAACCCATCCAATAAGTTTGATGCCATGTGCAACAACCTTCAACTCATTCTTGTTGCATCTCTCCTGAAATTGATACATATTATATGTCATTATACACTACAAACTAAAATTACATTTATTCACCATTGAAAGGTTATAAATTGACTAACTTCTCCTTCCCACGGATATCGAGTGACGTGATTCTGATACCTCACCAAAAGTGAGGTATCAGACGCTCCTCCAGGAAATGGTGGATGTGGTGGAATATAAGTCGCAATAGGATCAACAGCCTGAAATGTCTAAAGTTCTTGTTGGTATAGATGCGTCGAAACTGTCCTTCCATCAGGAAATCGTCGATGAATATATCTGTCGCGTCCTCTAATACGAGACACTGAAAAAAAACCAAAAAATAAATATTTTAAAAAATAAAAATAAACAAAAATAATAAAAAAAATTAAACAAAAATAAAAATAAAATAAAAATAAAATAACGAAACACAATTGGAAGTAGCATAGATGCTACATCCGGTGTGTAATTTCAAACATCCCTTAACCGGAAGTAGAAATATAGCTACTTCCGATGTGTAAGTGACAAAACTTCAGTAAACTGGAAGTAGCAATATAGCTACTTCCGGTGTATACGTGCAAAAACGTGAGTGAACCGGAAGTAACCATATAACTACTTCCGATGTGTAAACGAAAAAAATAGCAAATCGAATGTAGCTTACTTGCTAGTTCCGGAGTGCGAAATCCTTAACCGAAAATCTTGATGTTGGATTTTCCGGGAGCAAAATCAAAATACCAAAATTCTTCCACAAATTCGTAGCTTGTAAAAATTGTTGGTGCACAAGGTGGATGATGAAAAGGAGAATATTCTATTAATGAGAATGGCGACTACAAGGAATAAGTTACAATAATTATCCAAATGATTGAGTGACATCCCTAGTCTATTTATAGGCTAAAACTAGGGTTACAAAAACACACAAAATACTAAAATACCCTCTAACAAACTTAATGACTAATAAATATAAATTATTTATTTCTAATACCATCCCTTAATTTATATTTATTCAAAACTAACTACACCAATTCCATCCCTTAAGAGAAGAAATTGATCAGTCTTGATGGCCTTCGTCAAAACATCTACCAGCTGTTTCTGGGTGCTGCAGTGCTCAACTTCTAGCACTCCACTCTGAACCCGATTTCTCAGAAAATGATACTTGGTCTCAATATGCTTGCTTCTCCCATGCAAAACTGGGTTTCTGGCAAGATTGATTGCAAACATGTTGTCAATTATCAGCTTCAGAGGTTTGTTTACTTTGATCTTCAGATCCTACAACAAATTCAGAATCCACACAGCTTGACATGCAGTAACAACACCTGCAATATATTTTGCTTCACAAGTTGACAACGCAACAACAAATTGTTTCTTGGAACACCAATAAATGAGACCTCCCATAAATTTGAACAAGTACCCAGAAGTACTTCTTCTGTCAACTCTGTCTCCACACCAATCAGAATCTGAATAGCTCTGAAGTTCTGATTCAATCTTTCTTCCATAAGGTAATAACACTCCATACTTTAGAGTTCCCTTGATATACCTCAGAATCCTGACAACAGCTTGGTAATAAGACCTCTTGGGTTTACTCATGAATCTGCTAACCATTATAACTGCATAGAAAATGCCAGGTCTGGTATTACACAAATACCTCAGAGAACCAACCAACTGTTTGAAGGTTGTAGCATCCACATCCTCACCATTAGAATCATAATCTAGTTTCTGATTTGTGTCAGCAGGTGTGATAGCAGTCTTACAATTCTGCAGCTTAAATATCTTCAGAAGATCAAGTTCATACTTCTACTGATGCAAAATGATACCTTTCTCAAAATATGTGAACTCCATCCATAGAAAGTATGTCATTTTGTCGAGATCAGTAATCTCAAACTCATTCATCAGCACATTCTTGAACTTGTCTATCTCTTGTTCAGACCTTCATGTCATCAGTATGTCATCAACATAAAAACACACCAGAATTATATTGCTTCTAGACGTATGCTGAACATAAACACCATACTCCATCTCACATTTCTAAAAACCCCGTTCCTTGAGAAATGAA
This sequence comes from Lathyrus aphaca, assembly GCA_963966055.1. Classification (NCBI taxonomy): domain Eukaryota; kingdom Viridiplantae; phylum Streptophyta; class Magnoliopsida; order Fabales; family Fabaceae; genus Lathyrus; species Lathyrus aphaca. The sequence continues at coordinate 46,691,809 of OZ014523.1, forward strand.
TCAATCTTCTGATTCCAAGCTCTGGGCGCTTGCTTTAATCCATACAGAGCTTTATGTAATATGTACACAATACCTTCCTGATTCCTTTTAACAAATCCAGAAGGTTGTGACACGTACACCTCTTCATGTAATGGACCATTCAGAAATGCAGATTTCACATCTAAATGCATCAAAGGACAATTCTTGTTAGCAGCTATTGCAATCACCAATCTGATTGTTTCATGTCTTGCTACAAGTGCAAATACTTCAGAACAATCAAGCCCAGGTTTATGCAGAAATCCTCTTGCTACTAACCTCGCTTTGTGTTTTCCAATTGATCCATCTGGCTTTAGCTTCTGCTTAAAAACCCATCTAACATTGATGGCTTTCTTGTCCTTTGGAAGTTCTGTCAGCTTCCAAGTCTTGTTTCTCTCTATAGCGTCAAGTTCTTCTTTCATGGCCTTCAGCCAGACTTTCTGCTTAAGAGCCTCTTCCGTACTCACGAGTTCAGAGTCTACTAACATGACACACTGAATAACTTCTCCTTCAGAATCAACTTCAGTGTCTTACAGCATGTCAAACTCTGCAAACCTTCTCGAGATTCTTCTGATTCTTTGTGGTCTCTAAACTTGTTCATAATTTCCTTCGGATGTTTGAAACTCATAAGTTTCTCCTTCAGAAGTTATAGATTCAGAAGGTTGACTTCCTCTAGAGCTTTGACCATCTTCAGAGTCTGGCATATTCCCAAAGTCTGAATTATTACCAGTGTCTGGGTCATCAGAATCACCTTCATCTTCTAAGTCTTCTTCAGAATCAGAATCACCTTCAGAGTTAGAATCATTACCAGAGTTCATTCCAGCTTTAGAAATTCTTAGTTCTGAGTTTTCTTTAGAAATTCTCACATCAAAGTCTGATTGATACTTTTCCCAATTCCAAACTTCTGATTCCTTCATAATTACGTCTCTTCTGAATTCAACTTTATTAGTTTTTGGGCAATAAAGCTTGTATGCACTTGTACTGTGATACCCCACTAGTAACATCACTTTGCTTGTATCATCTAGTTTCTGTCTTCTAGCTTCTGGAACATGTTTGTAACATACAGAACCAAAGACCTTCAGATGACTGACACTCTGCTTATCTCCAACCCACTTCTGAATAGGAACTATTTCTTTTAGCTTCTTCGTTGGACATCTCTTGAGTACATATGTTGCAGTAGCAACAACTTCTCCCCACAACTTCCGATGAAGATTCTTTTCCTTCAGCATGCTTCTCGTCATATCAAGCAAAGTACGATTTCTTCTTTCAGTAAGACCATTGTGTTAAAGAGTATAGGGAGCAGTAACCTCATGCTCATTTCCATTCTCCTCACAGAACTTCTGGAACTCTTTGGAGTTATATTCTCCTCCACCATCGGTTATGCGAATCTTCAGAGTCTGACCACTCTGATTCTGAACCTTCAATATGAACTTCTTGAATTCAGCAAATACCTCGTGTTTAAATTTAATGAGGGATAACCACATCATTCTGGTGAACTCATCAACAAATGACACAAAGTATTTGTTCCCTCCAATTGATGCTACTGGAAATGGACCACACACATCAGAATGTACTACTCCCAAGGCATGTTTGGCTCTTGGAGCTACTTCTGACGCAAATGGAAATCTTGGTTGCTTTCCTTCCATGCACACTCTTAATGACATCTCAGGCTTCTTAATTGTAGGAATTCCATATACCAGCTTCTTTGAATTCAGATGCCCTAAACTTCTGAAATTCAGATGATCAAATCTTCTGTGCCACAACTCACTTTCTTCCATAACACTGGTTGCACTAAGACATTCTGAGTCTGCAGTTCTGACATTCACTTTGAATGTTCTGTTTCTTCCCTGTTCTGACTCCATAATCAACTTCTGATTACAGTCATACAACTTCAGAAGATTGTCTTTCATGGTAACTGAAAAACCTTTCTCAATTAGTTGCCCCATACTCATCAGATTGCTTCTTATGCCAGGTACATACCACACTTTATGAATCAATACTGTTTTCCCATTGTTTAGAATAACTCTGACATTTCCCATACCTTCAGCGTTAAGATATTTGCCATCAACACATCTGATCTTTGTCCTCTTTTCAGAGTCAAAATCAACCAGCCATTTCTTATTTCCAGTAAGATGATTTGAGCAACTAGTGTCCATATACCACTAGTTTGTCAAATTCATATCATCGGATTCAAAAGCCATCAATAGCACAAATTCGTCATCAAAATTTCTGGCTATATTTGCTTCTTTTGACTTCCTTTCTTTGTTTGACCAACAATATTTAGCAACTCGACCAAACTTCTTGCAACAATAACATTGGATCTTCTTCTTGTCATACCTATCTCTTTCCCTTCTGAGCATTCTTTTGCCTATAAGAAGTTGAGGTTTCTGACTTCTGACCACCATCAAATCTTCTCTTGGTTTCTGACCAAGACTGCTTCTGATGCCTCTTATCAAAAACATCTTTCAGAGCTTGCTGTTCTACTTCCCTTTTCGAAGTTCTCTCAGTCAGACGCAACTTTTGAGCTTCTAGACTACTTTGCAGCTCTTCAATTCTCATGGTACTCAGATCTTTAGAATGTTCTATTGCTACCACAATGTAATCAAACTGAGGGGTAAAAGATCTCAATACCTTCTCAATGATTACTTATTCAGAGAGAGTTTCTCCACAAGCCTTCATCTCATTAGTGATCAGAATCACTCTGGAGATGTACTCAGAAACATTCTCATTATTCTTCATGTTGAGATTCTCATATTGCTTTCTCAAGGACTGAAGCTTCACCCTCTTCACTGATGCGTCACCACCGTAACATCTGACCAGTGTGCCCCAGCAGCCTTTGTTGTCGTTGAATCTGCAATCTTCTCAAACACATTTACATCCACACACTGATGGATGTAGAACAAAGCTTTCTGATCTTTCTTCCTTGTATCCTTCTGCGCGTTCCTTTGTTCCTCCGTTGCATCTGCTGCTACCGGAACGTAACCATCGGTGACAAGATCTAGAGCATCTTGAGCACCGAACAATACACGCATTTGAATCATCCAACGATTCCAGTTTTTGCCATCAAATACTGGAAGCTTGGTTTTCATGCTGCCGTTTCCGTTCATCATTTTCTACCTTGTGCAATACACTCAGATCTCACCACACAGTGTTTCCCAACCCACATAATCAATGTGATTCTGATCATATTTTTGTTCAAGGTTCAACGTGAATCCAAGAACCAAAAATCAATCACACAAGCCTCGTTTTTTCACTCGTGTTTCCCAAGAATCTGAACCAGAGCTCTAGATACCAATTGTTGGTGCACAAGGTGAATGATGAAAAAAAGAATATTCTATTAATGAGAATGACGACTACAAGGAATAAGTTACAATAATTGTCCAAATGATTGAGTGACATCCCTAGTCTATTTATATGCTAAAACTAGGGTTACAAAAACACACAAAATACTAAAATACCATCTAACAAACTTAATGACTAATAAATTATTTATTTCTAATAAAAATGAGGAGAAAAAAGTTAAATTTTTGAAATACAAACTATTTATTTAAGAGTATTTTTATTCAAAAAGATTATACATATCCATCAAAATAAGGATACAAGATAAAATTTTCATTCAAAACCCATAAACTTATAGGCGTGAGGGCAACTCCCCACGTGCTCATCTCAGTAAACTACTTCCCCCATGAGATCCACAGTAAATTGACTAACATTATATATTTTTTAAAATTATTTCCCATAAATCTTTCCAAGTTCAATGTTTCCCAGAAAATGCATAAACAAGTTGTGAAATCCAAACCAAAAGGGGTAAGACAACAGAACAAAACCATTTTTCCTTTTCCGACAGTTTTGCTTCGTATGTAAATTCAAACACAACACAATCCTTCAGTTTCAATTTTTCATCGTTTTCTTATTGTTGTGCAATTTTCACAATTCCCACTACCCTTTTCAATGGAATCCTTGATTTGTCCCAAAAATCACATTCAGGTTTTCCCTTCATTCTCATCCAAACCCAGAACCACGATTCCTCCAACTCAAGTGAATACTTATCGGAAAAACTCCCTTTTTACTTTTTCTCTTCGAGCACAGGTATATTTTTCATGCAAATTTTCTGTCTTTTTTGTATTATTTTAGTTTTTCTTCTTGTACATTTATATCAGTCTATGTCTTTTTACTTTAGTTTGATTAAGAGGAACCATTTTTAATTTATTCAAAATTTCAAACTTTTATCGGTGTCGCTGTTAGGGTCGTGTTCGGTGTCTGTGCTTCATAGTTTTGAGATTATTTGATGTTTTTTATTAGGTGAACCATAATGAAGGTTCAGCTACAATAGCCACATCTAGTGAATCTGTGGTTGAGGCTCTCAAAGTTAAGGAATGGGAAGTAGGAATGTTTCGAAATGAGGTTGCTGCTAACCAAGGTATAAGAATAAGGAGAACACCACCAACTGGACCTCCTTCTCATTACGAAGGACCTTTTCAATTCCGGTTGCAGATCGAGGAAAACACGCCGCGTAACATCTTGGAGGAGATTGTGTGGAACAAGGACAAAGAAGTTGCACAGGTATTATATTTGATTTGCCTTGTGTTATATTGAGTTTTTCTTGATGTGTATACTTCGTTGTTTTTCATGAAATCGATAGCTTGGGATAATGCGATTGCGAACTATTTGGTTTTCAGCTAAAAGAAAGAAAATCACTTGGTTTGGTTAAGAAGGCTGTTGAAAATGCACCTCCTGTTCGAGATTTTATCGGGGCTCTTAGGGCGGCAAGTGAACGAACTGGATTTCCTGGATTGATAGCCGAAGTGAAGAAGGCTTCTCCAAGTAGAGGCATTTTGAGAGAAAACTTTGATCCAGTAAGTTCGAATCCATTATTTCTTCTCTTCATGGAGTAAGCCAATGTTTAACGGATTCTCTCTTACAGGTTGAAATTGCTCGTTCTTATGAGAAAGGCGGAGCAGCATGTCTAAGTGTTTTGACAGACGAAAAGTACTTTAAGGTAAACTAACTAACTTCAAATTCGGTAAATTCTCCTTACAAATTGAGCGCTGATAAACGCTAAATAACTCTAACTTGAACTTGGTTTTCTTGTCCAGGGAAGCTTTGAAAATCTCGAGTTAATAAGAAAGGCTGGAGTAAAGGTTTGCTTAGTGAATTGCATTAATCCTTGATATACGATTTATTCTACGATCAAATGCTCCGTGTAAGCCATGCTGATGACACTAGAAAAAATATGCAGTGCCCTTTGTTGTGCAAAGAATTCATCATAGATGCTTGGCAACTCTACTATGCTCGATCTAAAGGAGCAGATGCAGTCCTTCTAATTGCCGCTGTTTTACCTGATCTTGACCTCGAGTACATGGTTAAGATATGCAAATTACTCGGACTGGCTGCTCTTGTTGAGGTAATGCCGTCGTCGCTTCTTTATCTCTTTTGATTATGTGAATGGCATCTGGTGTGAATAAAACTTGGCCCTAATGTAGGTGCACGATGAGAGGGAGTTTGATCGTGTTCTTGGAATAGAGGGCGTTGAGCTTATTGGCATCAACAACCGCAATCTTGGTATTTTATATCAACTCTATTCTTTTGTTGCATGTCATTATCTGAATACTTAAACTTAAGGATTCGAATAATCAATTATGGCTCCTATTTTTTTCTGGTTGCAGAAACATTTGAGTTAGATATCAGCACCACGAAGAAGCTTCTCGAAGGAGATCGAGGAAGAATAATCCGCGAGAGAGACATAATCGTACGTGCTCAATGAATCTTTATTCTGTTTTAACTTTAAAGAAATTTAATTTTAATCTTATGATTATATGGTTTGTTTAGATGGTAGGGGAATCTGGTTTGTTCACTCCTGATGATATTGCTTATGTACAAGAAGCAGGAGTTAGAGCTGTAAGTATTGAAGTCAATTTTTTATATAAGCTATTATCTGTTTTCAAAAGCTATCTTAAAGAGCTTATGAAAATAAGCTGAAATTCTCTGCAGGTTTTGGTGGGAGAGTCTATTGTGAAACAGAATGATCCAGGAAAGGGAATTAGCAATCTCTTTGGCAAAGATATATCAGTTTGAGTTGACAGATTACATCTTTTAGTTATCGCATTCCATGATTTCTAGCTTTGAGGATAAGCACGTTTTCAACTGTGATTTTTGTAGCTTTTTGTAATTGGTAATACCAAGTTGTCATCAGAATTTTGTAAGCAGGAAACATGTAGTGAAAAATCTTTACATTCGACAGTTTTTCATTACAGATTATACTAAGATTCTTCATTTGATTCCTTTTGCATTTGCTCATACTGAATGATCAAAAGTTCAGCAAGACGTCAATTAAGTTCCATGTATTTGTCAAGATTAGTTGTTTTGTGGTAAGTCCCCATTCTTAATGATTTATGGAGTTCCCTTCTGATGGAGAACTCATTGATTCTTTTGCTGAAGGCGTTTTAGAAGGAGATATCTTCGTCCCCATCGAAACTCTCTAAAGATGAAGAATGTGAGGTATGTTAGAGACAAAAAAAAAAAAAAACCCTAATTTCATATTTGGTTGCCTACGGGTTCTTTTTCCTAGCAAAGTATTTGTCTCTTTGTTTTATGATAGGTTCACTTAGACATGGCAACAAAACCCATATCCGCGGGTACCCATCTGAACCTCTTCTGAAATTGACGGGAAAAACCCGCTTTGATTCTGTTTGGGTTTGGGTTTGGATTTTTCCCGATTAAAAAATATGGGGACGAGTCGGGTAATGGGGACACTAGTACCCACCCCGAAGCCACCCCCGAACCCGCCCCGTTTATTTTATTATGTACATTATTATTTAGTTTTGTTAATTTGTAATATTGAATATGTGGTCAATGTTTTGATATTTTGATTTTTATTAATTATCTAAAATATTTGAAATGTATGTATGCAATTTTTTGAAATTGTTTTATTTTATTATTTGTAATGTAATTTTATTTTGGAAAAATTAAATATTTCTATTAAAAAAATAACTTTACTAAATAGATAGTGGCGGGGCGGGGATACCCGAACCCAACCCAAACCCATTTTGGATGGGTTTGGGTTTTAATTCCTCATCCCCGTTTGGGTTTGGGGCGGGGAACGGGGGCTGTCTGGAAATATGGGTTTGGGTTTGGGGGAGATAAAAACCGTCCCCGATCCGCCCTGTTGCCATGTCTAGGTTCACTTAGGTGAGATCTAGAGGTGCGTCGTTTTCTCACTAGGTTTCCGTTTCGTGATGAGATGAGGTTTCACTGTTTTGTGAAAGTTTAATACTCTCTCAATATCTTTTTAAGTGTCACTTTTTTATTTTTTACACGTATCAAGAAAATTAACCAATATTGTTACTTTTCATACAATAATTCTCATTTACCTATATTACCCATAGTTATTTGTTATAACTTATAATCATTTTACTTTTTCTCTCTATGTAATAATTATTTAGGGGTAATTTTGACAAAACTAAATTTAATGTTATCTTGAAATTTACAATTGACAATTATAAAAGAACATAAAATTATTCAAAAAGTGACACTTATAAATGAACGAATGGAGTATTTGTCTAAAAATTTGATGGAAGTTGGATCAGATTCTCTAGGTTTAAGGATGAGTCGTTAGCCATTATTCAAGGTGGTGGTTTCTTCTCACCACTTCACTTGACATAAATCGTGGGAGATTGAAATGAATTATTCTCTCTCTCTGAAGAAATATTTTTTTATGAGAAATGATTGCATGACACCATATATTATACCCACACCGTACTTTATACATAAAATACATACTTATTATTTTTTAATAATTTTTTATTTCACTTTGATAGTTGTGCAACACAAACAATTGGATACATATACGGTGTAGTTTGTATACGGTGTCATAAATGAGTGTCAACCTAGAAATGCTCCTTTTTTATGGCACGTCTTATTGAAGGGGTCTGTTGCCTCAGAAAGGGAGGTAGTACGTACAAATACTTCAACATTCAATTTAGTAACTATTAGAGGTGCGAGGTATTTTAGTTAAGGACTTTGAGTATACCTTAATTTAATATTTGCGGCCTTTACATAGGAGTTTTTCTTAGGATTTTAAGAGATCTAGAATTTTTACGTATAAATTATCGTTATGATAGACAAGTCGGAATGTAATTCATACTATCATCTGGCAGTCCTTTTTTGTTATACCTTCTCATCATAAGTTTTTCTAGGGCAAGTCAGCCCATGTTTCATAGATCCTATCATTTTTCTTTTGGTTTACAACTATCATTATTATGTCTTTTGATGTTATTCGTCTGACATCATTGCAGAATATAAGTGTAGACACCACTTGTTTTATTTGGACTTTGGGCATTTGGGCGTCCTTCATCATTGGGCCATTACATTGCATAAGAACGATGTTCTAGACTGGACTGACAAGTGCCCTACAGTTGGGCAAGGCCCAACAAGCGATCCAGGACGATACAACTATTGGGGAAGATATAACCGTTAGCAATTATATTCGTTGGGGATCTCCCCAACTATTGGGGAAGATATAACCATTAGCAATTATATTCGTTGGGGATCTCCCCAACTGCCTTTCTGAAACGCATGATTACAGTTAGACCAGGTCATGGACCACACGTCCACTTATTTCAGCCATATGCCCTTATAAATACCCCCCTTTAGAGGATCAGATATTCAATTCAATCCTATTCACTTCTATACTTACCTAAACGTTTTTTCTTGTCTTTCATCTTCCCACTGAAACTTACTTGAGCGTCGGAGTACCTTGTAGGTACCCCATCCCCTTTCCTACAATTGTTGTTGTTGCCCCACACTGAAGGCCAGGAAGATCTGTTCAGAGTATATTAGAACAGTGGCACCGTCTGTGGAAATACAGATCCCCCATATTTCTTGAATTAAGAATCCTTATTTTCGATCAAAATCAAAGCTTTCTACCTTTTTCATCTTCATGGATGCTTAACATAATGACGTCATCAACTATCTTGTCACCATCCTCCTCAGTGACAGTGATAACCCCAACAACCGTGTAACTACTATTCACGAAACCAACCTTCTGGACGGGCGTAATACCTCCCCGTCCTCCAACAACTTGAAGCCTACTCTCTTCCCTCAAGGGGACCATGTGTTTGAGCCTATCCCCGTCCCCCAGGACGCAAATGCCAGCACCAGAACCTTCATTGCTGCTCTCAACAACGCCAATATGAACCTTTTCCAGCAGAACAAACGCCTACATATGCTAGAGGAAGAACGACGATCCCCCTCTCCCCCGCGGAGATATCGTCAAGATGATACCCTTAGTCCTTCTGTTGGACTACAGTATAGTGGCAAGCAACAAAAGTCTTGGAATTATTTTTCTGGGAATTTATTGTGTCCATAGAGATCGGTGCTACTGAACTACCGTTCAACAATATCTAAGTTTATGAGTTTGGATTAAAAATGGATTTATTAAAATTGAAAAAGTAAATATGAACATAAAAAGAATTCATTCTTCGGAGAAAAGAAACTTATCAATCATACATATAATCCACTCGTCACAAACATAAATTTATCGATCATTTTCACTCTACTACAATAATCGTCAAAATCATCCAGTATCGCTCGCAACAGTGTCCATCTCTGGCACACTGAGCTGAGAGAGCAACCATATCACTCTCGTCGTCACTCTCGCGCACGATGCCTCGAAACAAAAAAGACATTAAGTTCCAACACCAAAACGATTATTATCTAAATATATATCTAGCATATAGATAATAGATATCCATCCTTAATCAAGATTTGTGATGTTTATCTCTAACACAACACAAATTCAAACATAAATGCAAAAAGATCAAGGAAGACATCGATAATGATTTGTAAAACAAATTTATACATTATTATGATCAACAAAGATACATCGATTCAGAGTAACTATACAAACACCCAATACAAAAGAGTTTACAAAAAGAGGAAAAAGAGATAAACCAAAACCTCCCGATTATCAACCCGATTGATGAGGATCCACCTCCGATTCTACAAGATGCAAGCTCCATGTGTTGTTTTCTAAGCTAATCTAACCAAAACAAAGGGTTTATGAAGTTGGGAGAACATAAATTACCCCCAAACAACATCCACCACAAAAATGAAATGAAAACGAACTAAATACAGTTTTCTATCTCACACTCACCGTCCGACGGCAGAATCCACCGCCCTACGCTGAACTTTATTTTACTCATGCCAGCTGCGCAATTTACAGCCTGACAATAATTATCTAGTTCAGACTCCACGACCCGTCAGCAGAATCCACCGCCCGGCCCTAGAAGATGCGCAATAGGTCAATTTGCTGAAATTTATTCCATTCTTCCTCTGCTGTACCACCCAACAACATAATCCACCGCCCGGTCCCAGGTCAAAAATCAGCAAAAATCCAACATTGTTTTATTCATAACTTTTGAATCGTAACTCTGTTTTTCGCCCGATTCGAACCGTTGGAAATATTATTCAATGCTCTATATAACATGTCTAAAATAAAAATGCTTGAATACCTACAAAAATAAATGGAAAACAATTAAACTCAATGACATTTACACGAAAACACAATATATACACTATAATGTAAAGTAAACGTATTTACAAACAAAGCGGGGTTTATTCAAATGATTTTAACAAAAAGTATAGATAAGTGCAACAAAACTTATATAAAAAAAGATACAATTTTTACTTATAAAACTCTCCACAACTTACATAATTGTTTGTCCTCAAACAAGGCCAACATCTAAAGGAACAAAAGCAAAATCCAAGAAATCCCGGAACAACAAGTTTTGTCAAACAAAAACAAATGCAATGGTTCAATCGAAAATGGTACACACAAAGTAAATACTCACCAATAAACTACAACGATAACATAATCACGAAACAAATGCTAAATGCAAACGTGAATCACACCTAGCAAAAACAATCATCGATAGATGAAAAACACAAAATGAGAGATTTTTCACTCACACAACATTCTTGCAAACCAAAGACTAAATCATGCATTCATCCAAAAACTCATATTGAAAACATAAAAGCAAGAATCAAAAAGACTTTCAGGGTTGTAATGTGGCCGAGTCAACAAACAAGAGATAATTGCTAAAGCTAATCGAAACAAAAACTTGTCTAAACTTAAGGGAGTGATCAACTCACAAAAGTTCAAACCCAAAATTTCAATCAAACTTCTTCAAAAATCCCAAATGTTAAACCATACACATAGAACTTATTAGCACAACATTATTCTACTCTTTTTGTTTCCTTTCTCAAGGATTTTTTTCTTTCTTTTTATTTTTTTTCTTTTCTTTTCTTTTCTCATATTTTTCTATTTTTTCTTTTCTTTTTCACAACCTCATAGAAACCAACAACATAAGTGAGCAAACATTGCTCTCCCCAACTTGAATTCAACCACATCATCATGTGAATACTCTCTACTTTCTAAGGCAAGGTAAAAATTCATACAACAACACAAAGTGGTGAGTTCAAGAAAAAACAACAATCAAGATCCACACAAAAATGAATTTGACACTCATAGACTAACATCAAGCTCAAACAACATGGATAATGAACAAAGGCTCAAAGAAGTTACAAACGATCACACACTCACAAGGTGAATTGACTATTTGGCTAAGGTAATTGTGCTCAAAATGAAACAAAAATGCCTTGATCCTTTTCATGCTTTCATATAATTAACACAAGCAAAAGATTAACCATAATAAAATCCATTTAAAACAAGAATGTTGGTACTCTGTGCATATATGAATAATGGAAGGTCGACCACCTTGCCAACCATAATACAATAAATTAGACCGATCACCTCAATAGTAACATCAAAAGCGTGGCTTCTCGGTATTAGGTTGTGCAAGACAACCGGTATAATAATTTAAGCGTAATTGGACAAAGCTCCTCTTTTGAATCGTAACGGTGCTCCCGTATCACTCACCCTATAAGAATGATCCTCAAAGAAAATACACTCTTTAATACGCTCAATATTCCAATTCCTTTGAGCATTCATCATCCTAAAATCACATAACCTATCATCCGACAACTCTACATTACCTCCCAGGTAACTACTGATGCTGGCCCTAGAGAAATCAATTGTCTTACCTCTCACCCAAGTCTTATAAGCAAATGGCTCACTCTCAGCACCGGTAGGAAGGGCGTTAGTGAAGAACTCCCTTACTATCTCAAGGTGAAACTCATGATGAGGTTAACAAAGGACCACATAATCACCTACTTCCAAGTCTTCTGCAACATTATGGTAATACCATGCAGGACTTAACCTAACAATCCTTTCAGCTCAAACAAACCTCTTTTTCAACAGAAGATACCTCTCATGATGTACCAGACTAAAAAAATGGGCCCGATCAAAGGTTACAAATGGAGGGCGCCTAGAGGCAGATGATGATCCAACATACCTCTTTTACTTCTACCAGACATCTGAAAAACAAAAACAAACAAAACACGAGCAAACCGACAAAATTAGTTAATAAAAACAACATAAAAAAATTCTTAAAAATCCTAACAAGTCCACAACAATTGCCCCATGTAATTTAAAACAGTAGCAGAAAAAGGGATTTTTTTTAAACTCCCAGGGCTCGCTAAGCGAGCACTACGAATTGTAGAAAAAATTCCCATTGTTACAGAGGCAATTCCAAATGACAATCATACCTAATGGCACTTCTAAGCAACAAATTCACAGAGATACATCACATATTCAAACCCTAACTAACATAAACATAATCAAACTCCTAATTTGTGCCCTAATTTCAAAACATCTCTACCCTAATCAACATGCAATCAAGCTTTTTTACTAAATAGAAATATAAGGAGATAATAGAAGCAATTAAGAAGCAAGAACAAAATGAGTTTCTTCAAGAACATCACAAAACTCTCAAAAATGGGTTTTTACAAAAACCATGAAATATACACATAAACAAACTTACTTTTGATGACGAAAATGGAGGGAGGCTTGGAAAAGAGAAGAAGAATGAGAACTAAACAAAAAAGCTTTGAAGGAGAGGAAAAAAGAGTTGGAACTTTTGTGAGAATTTTGAAAAAATGAAGTAAGAGGCAACCCTAGCCCCTCTCCCTCCTTCATAACATGAACTATGCCGGGTCTAGCTAGATGGGTCCAGTTCAACAAGTTTTTTAATTTTTTTTCCGCTCATGTCGCTAAGCGAGAAAGTTACTGGAAGTTAAGGTTCTCTCTTATCAAACGCTCGCTAAGAGAGCAGGAGCTTGCTAAGCGAGCTCTGCAACATCAAAACACTTCCTAACAACTTAAAAATCAACTTTTTAGCCTCCAAAACACAATTGCACACCATATTTAACAACAAATGTAGTAAAAACTTACAGAATTGGGGTGCCTCCCAACAAGCGCTTGTTTAACGTCGGATAAGCTCGACGGTCCAAGATGATCAACAATCATCAAGGGGAACATAAAAATTCTCACAATTGAAAGTACCTCCAAGGTATATTTTGAGACGTTGACCATTAACCGACCAACTATCTTTCTTTTCTAAATCTTCGATCACCACCGCTCCAAATTCTTTCACTTCCTTCACACGAAATGGTCCGGACCATTTAGACTTCAACTTTCCCGGAAAAAGCTTTAACAGGGAGTTGAAGAGTAAAACCAATTGTTCGACTTTGAACTCTTTCCGCTTGAGATTTTTATCTTGATAAGTCTTGACCTTTTCTTTGTACAACCAGCTTGAGTGATATGCCACATTTCACATTTCCTCCAACTCACTTAGTTGCACTTTTCTTTTGGTTTCAACCGAGTTTTGATCAAAATTTAACAATTTTAAAGCCCACAGAGATTTATGCTCTATTTCATTCGGTAAATGATATGTCTTGCCATAAACCATTTTGAATGGATTTAAGTTGATTGGAGCTTTGCAAGCAGTGCAATATGCCCACAAAGCTTCATCCAATTTTTGAGACCAATCCTTTCTCGAGCCTGAGACAGTTTTTTCTAAAATCCTTTTTACCTCCCTATTCGAGACCTCGACTTGGCCGTTTGATTGGGGATGGTAAGGAGTCGTAACGTTATGCGACACACCACAGTGCTTTTAAACACTTTCAAGAGGTGTGTTACAAAAATGTGACCCACCATCACTTATAAGCACACGAAGGGGTTCCAAATCGGGAAAAATGTTTTTCTTTAGAAATTTTATCACCGATTTTTCGTCCGCCCTCGGTGAAGCAATAGCTTCAACCCATTTCGATACGTAATCAACCCTCTTCATTGAAGGTCAGTGAATTTTTTTTCATTTTCTTTATTTATGCATTTTTATGTGTTAAAAATGATGGAGAGGAGATGTATTGAAGTCCTATGGAATGTAGGCACTGAATGAACATGTTATTATGCTAGAATTTGATGTTTTCAGTTTTAGATCAAAATATTCGTGTTGAGATTTCATAGGGTTAGAGGTAATACAAATACAATGTGATGGCATATTCATGATCCTAGTAACATGGGCTTCAATTTTATGTATGGTTTTATGATTTTTTGTATCGTTTTGGATTAGCTCTAGTGAGGTTGTTCGGAGAAGACGACCAAAGCTTATCTCTGACGTCTGGAACCCTAAGAATTTGTGACTTGCAGGCGAGCACCACATTTGGTTAATTTTGTTTTTGTCCACACCATATAACAGAATGGCGGGCACCATGCTTGTTTCTTTTCCTTTTCTTCTGACCATGGCGGATGCCATGCATGTGGTGGGTGGGGAGTGGCGCACTTCATGCTTATGGATGGAAGGTGTTGATTTTTTTTCTTCATTTAAGTGGAGATTTGACCATTTGGGAAGCGTATGTGGCTTGTGTTTCATATATTTGCATAACATGGAAAAATATCATTTTAATGCATGAAAGAAAAATAAATGCTTTGATAATACATAGACCTAGCCGTGTTACTACTTTCCACCCATGTTTAAGCCCAACCACTTTTTGAAATGGTTAGTTTCTTTTGCAGCACCTCCATTGTTGGTTTTTTATTTTTTTCTGGATGTTTCTTTGAACTTTTGCATTATAAAAACTACCTATGAACCTCCAAAAATCCCAATGAAATTCATGTGTGATATTTGGTGTGTTAATTGATTTTTTAGGAATTTTTGTATTTGATTTTAGGGCTTTTTGAATTATTTTTCATCAATTTTTCTTCAAGCACATGAAAAATGGACATAGTTTTGGTTTTAGGTCTTAAAAATCATCTTTTGAAAATAGTGTGCCTCTGATTTTCTACATGGTGATAGTTAGTTGGATGTGTGAGGTTCTTTTTTTGTTCACACCTTGACAGTTAACTTGTTTTTGAGACAACTCTTTTGAAGGGATTAAAAGGATGAATTGAGTTTTGCCTTGTATGTTTGTTGAATTTGTTTAGGCATTTAGAAATACTTCCATGAACAAATATTTTGAAGGTGAATATCCTATGACTTCATACAATTTTTTTTCAAATCCCATATTTTTTCAATGCTTACAACTATTTTTCCCATAGCCTATGACTTCATGCCATGACTTGGAGACTTGTAATACTTGTATGTGCTTGAGACATGGTATGTTTAGAGGACCTATAATCCATTTCAAATCATCTTTTATGCTCATAATTTGCATGAAAACTTGAGGAGTTTGAACATCTTTTTGCATCAACCTAGTTGCATTCTTCTTGTGCCTTTGAGGTCCTTCCTTTTTTTAATCCTTTGTGAAGCTTGTAAGTGTGATGCTATGTGGTACAAGCACTGACCTATAATGTTTGATTTCAATTGGACTTAATTAATAGTTACTCTTTGTGTGTATGGAACTTGCTTTTACTTTTAGATGGAGAATTAGGGTTAAAACTAGCCTTGTTTCCTTGATCCTTTAATAAGATTTTTTGTTACAACTTTGAAGCACTTGTGTTAGTTATGCAGTTGTGGGTGTTGACATTAATTGTGTAAGACTAACATGACAAAAACATGTTAGACAAGATGTTCTAACATGCTGAAGATCAAGTTCTATAGCAGGTTTAGCAAGTTATCTGATAAGAAGTCATGTCATGGCTGCTCAGACATCAGTACAGATGTGGTTATAATACTTGGCAGATCCTGAGCCAAATACTGAAACATCGTCAACTGTCATGACAATATTGTTGTTTTGTGATGTCAGAGTAGATGTCTTAACATTTGTATGTCAGTTCTGGGCAACTTTGCAGAAAGTTGTGATTTGATTCTGGAGGATCTTTAGCAGGTGTTTGTTTATGTGATTAGTCTGATTGGTGGAGAAAATCAAGGAGGAATTTTATGATTAACATAAGCTATTCTATTTCATATATTTGAAGATATTTTCATATCTTTTAGGTTATTTGTTTTGGAAAGATCCGATGTTTCTATTCATGTACAATTTGTTGAAAAGACATTTAAAGATTAATCACCTTTTAATGAAGATCAGATCTGTCTAATTTCATTACTTCATCAGATCTGTCTGGATTCTTTGCTCAAACCCATAAAGATCGTTCTTTACTTAAAATGGTGTAACCCTAAATGAAGATGCAGAGATTAGAGATTGAAAATTGCGCATTCTGAGCTAGGGTTAGGTATTGTCTTGTGTTATTTGTGAGTCATTCTAACATCACCTAGATGTTTGAATTTGACTGATTTTATTGAGTTGTATTTTGTCCACTCTAAGCTTTTAAGCATGAGTGTTTGTTCTTGATTGAAGCTTTTAAGCAAGATCATGTTGTTTATCTTGGAAGAGTGTTCTTCTATTTTCTTTGTAAGGTTTTGGTTGATTATCATAGTGTGTGATTGAGGGGGAGTGAGAAGGGGTTCTCTTATCTAAGGGTTCTTATATAAAAATTGCATTGGGTATTGATTAAGTGAGAAGGTAAACTGAGATTGTTTAACTTCAAATTGATACTACTAATAGTGGATTTCCTTCATGGCTTGGTAGCCCCCAGAGTAGGTAACTTTGCACCGAGCTAGGTTAACAATTTCCTATGTTGTTACTACTGTTCTTTATACTATATTTACCTTGTTAATGTTCAAATAGTAATGTCATGACATCTCATTTGACATCACATATATGATACCATAATTTAATTTGGTATCGAGCAGGCATCATGCTCTGTATCAGGGTGAGATATAGGACAATACTTTCTGGTACAATGGACATGGAACTAGGGTTTGTCAATAGGCCACCTATTTTGGATGGCACTAATTATGATACCTGAAAGCGCATATGATGACTTTTCTAAAAACTATTGATAGCAAAAGCTGGAAAATAATTATCAAAGGTTAGAAACACCCTGTTGTGAAGGACACAGATGGAAAGGATACAACAAAATTGAAGCCAGAAGAGGACTGGTCTAAGGAAGAAGATAACCTCGCTCTTGGAAACTCTAGGGCCTTGAATTTCTTATTCAATGGAGTTAACAAGAACACCTTCAGATTTATAAATAATTGTACTGCTGCTAAAGATGCATGAGAGATTTTGAAGAATGATCATGAAGAAACCTCTAGGGTGAAGATGTCAAGACTTCAACTTCTTACCACCAAGTTTGAGAACTTGAAGATGAAGGAGGATGGCAGCATTCATGATTTTCACATGAATATTATTGATATTTCAAATACATCTAGTTCCTTGGGAAAAAAGATGTCATATGAGAAGCTGGTTAGAAAGATTCTCAGGTCGTTTCCTAAGAAGTTTGACATGAAGGTCACAACTATTGAAGAAGCTCAAGACATCAACAACATGAAGGTTGGGGAGCTTGTTGGGTCACTTCAAACTTTTGAATTGGCTATTAATGAAATATCTGAAAAGATGAATAAAAGCTTAGCTTTTATCTATAATACTAATAATGAATAGGTTCAATGTAACATGGAGACTGGTGAAGGAATTTATAATGAAATTGTGCTTCTTGGGAGGCAGGTCAATAAGGTGCTAAAGTGTATGGATATGAAGTCAAGAATAGATGTTGCAAACATGTCATTCAACATTAGAAAGAACAATGATTTTCAGATAGAAACAAGAGTAGAGGAGAAAGACAATAAAGAAAAAGCTCCCACTTGTAGATATGATTCTGATGAAGGATCTGATAATGGAGAACTTACTTTTGATGAACTAGCTTCTTCCTACAGAGAACTGTGCCTCAGAATTGCATAAGTTTGTCAACAAGGGGAGAAACAAAAGAAACGTATAATCTAACTGAAGGTAGAAAAGGAAGAGTACATGGAAACTATCTCTAAGATGGAAAATAAAGTGATTTTGCTGAACTCTAAACTTGACAGAATGTCCAAGTTTGTCAGAATGCTGAACAATGGCTCTGACACATTAGATGAAATTCTTCAGGTTGGAATTCTCCAAGTCTTGTGTTATTTTTCAGGATAGTTCGCAATCAGAGGAACATTGTTGACTCCTAGAGATAGTTCAGAGACGATCAAAACAAAGATCTAGTTCTAATACTTAGTTCAAGATATTTTCCAAAGACAGTTCAAAGACGATCAAAACAAAGATCTAGTTCTGATACTGAGTTCAGGATATTTTCCAGAGACAATTTAGAGACTATCAAAACAAAGATCTAGTTCTGATATTTAGTTTAGGATATTTTCTAGAGATAGTTCAGAGACGATCAAGACAAAGATCTAGTTCTAATACTTATTCTAGAACAACAATCAGATAGAGTCGAACATAGACACATTCTAATACTCCTATCAATAGACACTTTGGATGGCATCTATAAGCCCATCTCTAAATACTCCGAATGACATCTTTAAGCCCATTAAAGCAATACAATCAACCAATAGTGTTACTTTGTGCACCGACGAGTGCAAAATTTTGGGCTTTAAGTGTTCAATCCTCTTCCACCTTCAGGTCACGAATGGCGTGCAAACCAATCTAACCCCTCAAGTTTCAGAAAATTGAAAAGGGGCAGCTGTTGTACCCCAAAATTTGCCCTCATACTTCAAGATCATATGTCTCAAGAGGTCTTCTAATGTTCATAAGATTCTCAATTACTCAAAGGAATTCAAGGTTTCATCAAACAAAACCTCCTCCTAAGCAATAGACCTCAAATTAGGGTTTTGAGTTTCCCAAGGTAAATTGGACTTCCAAAGCCTCAAGTGGACTTCATGATATCCTATATACTTCAAAGGATCCTCATGTCAAGTTTCAAGACTTTCCCTACAAGTTTGGTCAGACAGATGCTCATATGATCAATAATCAGTTAATTTGGGTAGCATGCTAATTGTCTTGTAATAGTTAGTAATTTAATTTCCGTCATTTTTATTTTCGCACTCCCCCAATTTAAATTATGTATCCCCTCCCCATGATGTAATAGCCTAGGGTTTATTTTCGCTTTTAAATTCCGTAAAACTATTAATTGCGTGGTTAGTAACAGTAAGGTGTGAAAAGAATGTATGTGAATAAAAAATGGACTTAGATCACTAATCTAAAGAGAATACTTGAATACAATGCACTCTTCACACATGCACCTCTAGGGTATCCCCTCTTGTTGCCTTACGAAATAATGGTCAAGTCCCTCGAACGTAGAGGTGTCTTAGCACAATTGCCTAAAGATAAACATCATCATAGTCCCTTCGACATAAAGATCATAGTCCCTCAAGTTGCGTACGAACAAATGATCTAGTCCCTCGATGACCCTACGGAAAAATGATGATAGTCCCTTCGAGTTGCTAAGATACCTTTACAAGGTTACCTTCTATGACCATACGATGACCCTACGCTTGTCCCTTCAAATCCAAGGATATGACTACTTACTAATTAATAGTAAGGACAATTCTACCCATATGAAAACGAAATGACAAGAAAGACCTTACAATTTAGGGTAAGTAGTTCTTAAGTGCTTGCTCACAAATTTCCAAAAAATACCTTTCACACCTCACATTTTCAAATATTTTTAAACAATAAACACTTTGTATACGTTCATACGACAACCATTGCAAAGGTAAGCCTTTATGAAATATTTTTCTAATCACACACTACATTATTTTTTCTAAAGAAAGTAAATTGAGCTAAGCATTAAGAGCCCATGGATAACCATGGATACAAAGAGTGCTAACACCTTCCCTTTGTATAACTTACCCCCCGAACTCAAAATCTAAACCGAGGTCTTTCCTGTTCTTTTCCACCATTCCTAATTGGATAAAAGAAAAGTCGGTGGCGACTCTTGCTATCTGCAACATTATTTTTTTGTAAAAATAAAAAACGACAAAGTCAGTTCTCACACTGTATTACAATTTCCATGTCATTATAGAAAATATTTAATTGGTCGTCAACACTGCTCCCACACAGTAAACAAAAAATGTAAAATTCTTCCCCCCAACATTCTCCACCTACCCCTCATTTCCTTCACTCACTCCATATTCTCCATCATCCATTTTTACAAAGCTTCATTATTTGATATGGTTTCTTGAATCACACCATCTATTACAACATACTACTCTATTTTTTGATCAAGACTCAACTGAATTTTTTTTCTCTTCTCATTTGTAAAAGGTATATATATATATATATATATATATATATATATATATATATATATATATATATATATATATATATATATATATATATATATATATATATATATATATATATATATTAGGGTTGACAATTGGACCCATCCCCAATGGGTACCCTCAAAATTTACCCATAACTGACAGAGTAAAAACCCGCAAAATGGGTACGACTCAGGCACAAACAATTACCCATTAAAATAAGTAGGTATGGGCACATGTACGGGTACCTTAGTACCCAGCCTACCCCATACCCAAACAATATATATTAATGTATTTTTTTTTATTTTTATAATTATTTATACAAGTTAATTTATCAATTTTAGTAAATACATCACAATTAAACTTGTATGCATTTTTATGTAAATGTTTGTTTATTTCTTAATTCAACAATAACATTATTGGATATTTTTTCGTGTTTTTAAAAACATAAAATTACATGATAAATAATAGTTGATCAATTATTTTTATTAGAAATCCGGATAAATGAGTATGAGTACGTGTTCTTAGGTACCATAGGGTATAAATACAAGTATAAATATTGATGCCCACACGCGTATGGGCTCGGATACAAAGATTTTTAAACACTGCGGGTATGGGGACAAGTACTATAGTACCCTGCCCATAACTTGCGCTTTGTCAAATACCACCACCATATAACAATCTCCATCTCCACTTATCTAGGAGTTCCATGTTAATCAAACTCAAATATTTAACTCTAAGCATCCATCCTTCTTAAGCGTACACACGTTTGATCAAAGAATCCAAGCAATCTTATTCCTGAGAGTGGTCCATTCTAAAAAACAAATCTGCCTCATGAGTCTAACTAGTGTCTATCAAAATTTTGCAAAGCATCAAATATATGATTTTTCATAAATAGCATGGTTATGGAGATAAAAGAACAAACTATCTTGTTTGATTATTGTTTTCCAATGATTGCTTTGCAAATAATTTTTGTATTCATAGAATTTTGTTTAAGGGAATTTGTTATAAACATTGATGTTGTTGTCTTATTTATACATTGTCTTCATTAATCATTTATACATTTCTAGTAATTTTAACCATTGATGAGTTATATAACATAGAGAAATAAATAAAGAATCTAGTTTCTCAAAACAATTATAAATGAAATAGTGGTAATTAGCATTTATTTAAACATGATAATAAGTGTGGTACAATCTAAGGATATTGGTGAAATGAATTTAAACTTAAGGGGAAAATAACCATCCTTTTAAAGACAAGTTATTAAGATTGTGTATGCTTTTATGATACATACTTGATACGCATATATATTCATAAATTTAGTTTTTATGGATGTTCCAAAGCCCTACTTGTCCGTGGCCTCCACCATTTCTACCTCTAGATCCTTTGTTTACTTCTCTTGTCCAAACTGGTCTATCGTTTTCTAGATATTCTCCTCTTATTCTTCTATTTTCCCCTCTTCTCCAATTTTCTTCATTTTCTCGTCCGCCTAGTCCCTCAAGTTCGATATTTTCTCCTTCTCTCGAACTTAATTCATTTTCTCGTCCGCGTTGACCTCCTCCTCCTCCTCCTCCTCCTCCTCCTCCTCCTCTCGAACTTAATTCATTTTCTCGTCCGCGTTGACCTCCTCCTCCTCCTCCTGAGACACCTTCATTTTTTATCCAACCTTTCCAACCCGCGTGTTCTAACCAAGCTCCCCAACCACCTCCGTCATTTATCCAAAATCCCCATTCTCCGTCTTCATGTCCTTTCCCTTTATATCCATCGTCTCCACCTCCCGAGTCTGCATCCGTATTAACTGCAACTTTTATTTTTGACATATCAACAGCATTAGCTGCAAACCAAACAAAAACAGTTAATAAATATATTAAAAGAAGAAAGAATTTATGTATATAAATAATAGTTATATACTTTGTTTCTCGTCTTTGGATGGCTTAATTGCCACAACAGAAATAAAAATTAGTGCCCAAAGAAAGAGCATAAAGATAAAAGACTTGGTTTTCATCATTGATCTACTGTGAGTTTAAATGTTGGTAAACATATATTCAATAAACCACTATATATAGCAATTTTGATACTAGTTAAATTTAAGAGGCAGAACAAGAATTTGAGTATATAATATATTGTGTGGTAAGTAGTTGGCTTATTATGAGAATAATGAGGCATCAACAACTATTGAATGTTAACTTGGGATGTGCTTATCAAATAAGGTAAGAATTACTTTTACATTACTAACAAGATGATTGTTATTTTACACAATGTTTTAATGTATTTTATATAAAATATAAAATTTTAATTTAAATTTTAATATTTAAAAATATAGATAGCTCTATGATATTTTAAAATATTCATATTAAATTAAATAATTATAGTTATGTTGTTTCTCTCATTAAATAATTATAATTATGTTATCACCTAGTTGGAATAACAATGTCAATTTAATATTTTAAACATTAAATTAAAATAGATTATCTTTCACCTATACATATTTCAAAAGGTAGTATTATGTCTGATAAAAAAGTTACAATACAAGTTATAGTAGTATATGAATTTGATTTTGGTTTTAAAATGGAAGAAAGAGAAACTATTATTAGTAAACATTACAGCTATTTACAATTGTTTCATATGATATTTAAACTTTGTTCTTTGAGGATATAAACTGAAATTTTGTTATAACACATGGACAAATGTTGAAAATAATGTCTAATATAATATATTCAAAATCTTAAATCTGAATTGACATATAATAGAAAGAAAATGATAAATCATAAAGAAATTAAAGAAAATAAAGAATTGTTAACCCTGTTCGATGTAAAGACACCGATGTATAAGGGTTACCAACTCAAGAAAGGAAATTCACAATCAATACATATAGTACAAAATGTCATAGATGAACGATTCGTGTTCAATGCCCCTCTTCTTAATCCTACTATAGATGAACAATTCTTGTTCAATGCCCCTCTTCTTAATCCTACTGGTGTATTTCTAGTTAGGACTCCCCTAAATATGATATCTCTTTCACCTTTTGCCAATTATTAACCTTAGTGATCAATACAATATTTAAAATATTGAATGTTTGAATTACAACACACTTATCAAACCAACATATATGCCTCGAGATATGAACCATAACAAAAAGATTCTTTAATATTTGCACACCTTTAAGTGTTAGGTTTGAGTCTTCTTAAATAGCAATACAACTTTTGATATTTTCTCTAATGGGCATAAGATTTTACCACATCTAAATTTGTAGAGCACTCTATTTTGATTTATTTTTAAAAAATCTCCAACAAAAAGATTTGATTTGTTTTGATTCATATTTAAATCTCTAAAAAAATTACATTTGATATTATTCAATCTGCCAAACAAATATAATTAACACATTACTAAAAGATAACAATAAATTTGATCGAAATCCTACCTAAATTTTCTCTCAGAACAACAATAAACACGACCTGCTAACAAAGGATAAATGTTGCTTAGATGCTGGAAAATTACATCCCACATGTGTCCTTTCATCACCAAAACATCTTGTACACTTCAAGTTATTTTTCATAATGCAGCTAATCAAAAAGAACAACAATTCTCCCTTTAAATTTTTTTGGCAAAACTACTCTTAAGAACTTACAAGATGTGTATGAATACATCTTCCAAAAATAACATAAATTAAACATCATAAGCAAGTCACAAACAAAATAAATTGAGAAAACAACAACAATAGAAGTACCAGATAAGAAGGTGGTTGATACCTAGAGATCAACTCACACATGCATAAATCATTGAAAGCCCAATGTTATGCGAGATGTTCAAGCAAGTGTCACATAATTATTAGATAATATGAGCATAGAGTATCAGACCAAAAGAACATAAGTATCACATCATAAGCTAGGCATACATGAATGCACAAATCATTACTACTCTCTCTTCTATCCATAATTTGTGTTGAAGCGGTATAACGGCAAGCAACAAAAATTTTGAAAGTATTTTTGAAATTCTGTAATGAGATGTCCTAAGAGATGTTCCAACACTTAATAGGACATTTGACAAATTTAACCAAAACTTTAAACAGCAGGAAAAATAAACAACACAGAAGTTTGTTAACCCAGTTCAGTGTATAACCACACCTACATCTGGAGGCTACCAAGCCAGGAGGAAATCCACTATTAGTAATATTAATTCTAGACTTAAACCACCCTGTTTAATCTATCACTTAATACTTACCCAATGCAATTTCTACCTAAGACTCACTTAGATAAGAGTACCCTACTCACTCCCCCTCAATCACACAGTGATTTTGTTTACAAGTTTAATTAAAATGAAGTCACACTTCAAACAAAACAGCTTGATTTTACTTCACAGTTTCAATCAAGTCACAAATGCACTTTTGCTTAAAAGCTCATAAAGTGGTACATAAAAACAACCTGCTATTTAAAACACTAGACACCCTATTTGGTCTTCTGAAATTCGTGCTCAATTCTATGAGATTCTGTTGTTTAAATAGGTTCTGAATTTTGGGCTTTCTGTAGAATGATCCAGCCCTAATGTGCAGCAGCTGTCACCTTGAATTTAGGGTTTGTTACCTCCTATATTCTAGGTGCATTAGGTCTTCTGTTTTAATCTGAATCTTCAATTTAAAACTCCCTACAGATGCGCCTTGTTCTGTTTTATATCCATCATTAATTAATTCCAGATAATTCTCCTTAAATATCTCTGATCTGTTACTCAATAATTAATTCTGGTAGCAGGTCTGAGATGTCTCAACATCTGTTGGGACATCCTGACAAAACTGAACTTAGTCATTTATACAATGTCCCAACATCTTGTAGAACATCCTGAACCAAGTTCACATACTCTGTTTGCTAATGTCCCAACATCTGATAGGACATTCTGAACTGAATTTAACATTTCTTGTTTAGTCAAAAATTCTGCCAATTCTTAAACATCTACAAACTCCCCCTTTGGCTAATTTTTGGCTAACATCTTTTCTGGTTTTCAGAGTGCAGCAAAAGTTCTTTTTATCAGAGTAAATCATTACTATTCTGTTGATTCAAATTTGAGTTTTACTCCCCCTCAACCATATATGAGTCCAGTCTTGTTTCAACAGAAATATTCACACTTATTCAGTTCAGTCAGAAACAAACAGATTTCATTCATCATTTAAACAGCAATTACATTTGATGTTGTTCTCCCCCTTGGTAGGCACAAAATTAGGGGCCAAAGAACTATTATCCAAAATTACACATCATTGCTGTCATTACAAATGCCTCACATACAAAGATCACTCAGATTCATCACTCTCAGTAGCTTCCTCCACTTCAGTGTCTTCATCTTTATCAGCTTCACTGTCAGCTTCACTGTCTTTATCAGATGCAGCTGTCTGATCTTCTTCACTTTCCAACCTCTTAATCATTTCCTCTAGTTTCAGCTTCCTTGCTTCAAGCTCCTTGCATGTGCACTTTAGCTCAGCAATTAACTCTTTCTTGGAGATTGAAATCTTAGCAGTTGAGGGACCAGCAGATGTCCCAGCAGGTGCTTTAACATCTGCAGCATGGTGACTTAGGAATAATTTGTAATGAAAGGCCAGGGGGCTCTCTCTCTTGCAGACAATGTCCTTCTCAGTTAAAATTCCAGGATATTGACTTAGAACAATACCACACAGCAATGATGGAAAAGCTATTGGCAGCTTTGTTGCAGTAGAGATGGCATGCTTCATAGTCTGATCAAAAATATATGCTCCATAGTCCATCTTGGTTTGAGTCCCCACAGCAAAGATGAATCTGGCCAGACCAGTTGAGATTGATGAAGTGTGATTGGTAGGCACCCAGTTTGCAGTTCCAATCCTGTTAAGCATGGCATATTTTCTAGTAAGCATGCTCACAGAGAGCTTTCCCTTCACAGGCCAAGCTTTGACCTGGTTTGCAGTGATTACCTTACAGATTTGATTATCTGTTTTCCCTAGCTCATTGGGTCCATCTGTTTCTCTTCCTAGATACTCATTGATGATTTGAGGAGAAAACTGTACACATTTACCTCTAACAAAAACTTTTCTAAACTCAGAGGACTTACCATTTGAGCAATCCTCCTGAAGATTCACAATGAACTCTTTGACAAGCAGTTCATAGCAGGGAGAGAACTCTGAGACTGTCTTGAACAGTCCTGCAGCAGAGATTAGGTCAATGAGTTCTGTGCACTCAAGTGCATTGCTGCTCAGTTCTCTTTCCAAAGCAACCCTTCTTTGGTACACATATTTCCATCTGTTGACACTGGAGACATGATGGAAGGATATATTGTCCAAGGGAGCTTCTGGAACAACAGTTGAAGCTCTAGCTGGAGCTGGTTTCTTCTTGGGAGGAGATGTTGGGACATCTGATCCAACATCTGAATCTGATGGTGTTGCAGCTTTTCTCTTCTGAGTTTGAACCTTGCTCCATGGTTTTGCTGGACCAAAAGTGGCTTTAGCCTTGCCTTTCTTCGGACTAGCCTTCTTTTTCTCAGGAATGACAGGTTCATCTTGTATCTTTCCTTTCCTGGACCTTAGTCTTTTAGCAATGCTGGGTTTCACAGATGATATAATCTCTGCATCAGAATCCTGTTCCAGATTGACTGTTGGAGGGGATTGAGCAGTCTCCTCATCAGCTTGTTGATCAGTAGAAGATTGATCTTCATTTGAGTCTTTAGCCTGTTCCATAGAAACTTCTTTGTCACTTTCACTTGAGACCTCTTTCTTGTCCTCAGTCTGTTCAGCATCAGATGAGTTTGCTTTCTCATCTGCATATGTTCCAACATCCGTTGGGACATCCTGTTCTGCAGCATTGTTCTTTGTATCTTGAGCAGGTTCTTCTTGAGGTGCAGGAATGGTGTTCAAGGGAACAGAGATTCCTTTCACTACTCTTTGTTCAGAGAAAACTTGATTGACAATCTCATTGATGGAGTCATCAACATATTTGGAGTATTTAACATGTGAAGGAATTTCTTTAGCTTTGCTTCTGATTTTACCTCCTTTTGGTGTTCTTGCCTTCTTAGTGTGAGAGGCATTTCCCTTGAGCTCGTCTAATGGTGTTGATTGCATTGACACCATAGAAATAGGAATGGCATGTACCACGTCTTCCTGGTTGAGAACTTCTTCAGCTGTTTTAGGGTTTTGAGACATTGTTGAGGAAGATGAATGTGCAGCTTTAGGATTTAAGATTTCTGAAGGATTACTAGTCAGTGTAATTCGCTTGTGATGATATGAAGAGACTCTTGATAGCTGCTTATAAGGAAATACTAAATAAGTAGCCGTTACAGTCCAAATGATTAGGAATGAAATTCCCAAGGATCTAGTCCAGACTAGCTTTGCCATCTGGAACTTATGCCATGCAATGTCATATGACATGTTGGCACATCTCATTAACTGCTAGATATCACATAAACAGATTCCAAGTTTGCCCCTTAAGTTCTCAAATTGTGCAGCATCCAATGCCTTGGTAAAGATATCAGCTAACTGCAGATCTGTAGCTATATGCTCCAATGAAATCACCTTTTCTTCTACAAGATCTCTGATGAAATGATGTCTGATATCAATATGCTTTGTCCTGCTGTGTTGGATAGGATTTTTAGATATGTTGATTGCACTTAAGTTGTCACAGTACAATGTCATGACATCCTGTGGGACATTGTACTCAGTGAGCATCTGCTTCATCCAAACCAACTGAGAACAACTGCTACCTGCTGCTATGTACTCAGCTTCAGCTGTAGATAAGGATACACAATTCTGTTTCTTACTGAACCAAGAAATCAGATTGTTTCCTAGAAAGAAGCATCCTCCTGAAGTGCTTTTTCTGTCATCAGCACTTCCTGCCCAATCAGCATCACAGAAGCCAGTGAGAATTGGTTTGCACCCATGAAAGTACATTATGCCATAGTCACAAGTACCATTAACATATTTAAGGATTCTCTTGACTTGATTGAGATGACTGACTTTTGGATCAGCTTGATATCTTGCACAAACTCCTACTGCAAATGCAATGTCTGGTCTGCTAGCAGTCAAGTATAACAAGCTTCCAATCATGCTTCTATATAAACTTTGATCTACCTTCTCACCCTTTTCATCTTTAGTCAGCTTTAAATGTGTAGGAGCAGGAGTTCTTTTATGAGAAGCATTTTCCATTCCAAATTTCTTCACTATGTTCTTGGAGTACTTGCTTTGTGAGATGAACATTGAGTCTTCCATTTGCTTCACTTGCAGACCAAGAAAATAGGTTAATTCACCTACTAGACTCATTTCAAATTCAGCTTCCATCTGCTTGACAAAATGTTTGACCATCTTATCAGACATCCCACCAAACACAATGTCATCAACATATATTTGTGCAATCATGACATTTCCTTCTTCATCTTTAACAAACAGGGTTTTATCAATCCCACCTTTTCTGTATCCTTGCTTGATAAGAAATGTGGTAAGTCTTTCATACCATGCCCTTGGAGCTTGCTTCAGACCATAAAGTGCTTTCTTGAGTTTGTATACATGATTTGGACAGCTTGGATCAACAAATCCTTTAGGCTGTTCTACATATACCTCTTCATTAAGATAACCATTAAGAAAGGCACTTTTCACATCCATTTGAAATAGCTTGAACTTTAAGATACAAGCAATTCCCAACAGTAATCTTATTGATTCAAGCCTTGCTACTGGTGCAAAGGTTTCATCAAAGTCTACCCCTTCAATTTGAGTGTATCCTTGAGCCACAAGTCTAGCTTTGTTCTTTGTAACAATTCCTTGTTCATTTGACTTGTTCTTGTACACCCATTTAGTACCAATCACATTTATGTCATTAGGTCTAGGAACAAGATTCCACACTTCATTCCTTGTGAATTGACCTAATTCCTCTTGCATAGCACAAATCCAGTATTCATCAGTGAGAGCTTCCTTGACATTTTTAGGTTCTATTTTGGAAACAAAGCAAGAACCTGAAATCACTTCTCTTGATCTAGTGCTCACACCTCTGTTGGGATCACCAATTATTAAATCTTTGGGATGATCCTTCTGTATTCTGATGGAGGGAGGTTTGCTTGAATCTTCTGACCTTGTATCATGTTGAGTGAAGTTATATTGATCATTCTTTTCTTCAGCTTCAATCTTGATATCAGCAGATGTTCCAACATCTTCTGGGACATCTGTAGGAGCATCATCAATTATCACATTTATGGATTCCATGATAACATTTGTTCTGTAGTTAAATACTCTATATGCTCTGCTGTTTATAGAGTATCCAAGGAAAATTCCTTCATCACTTTTAGGATCCATTTTTCTCCTTTGCTCCCTATCTGCCAGAATGTAGCATTTACTTCCAAACACATGAAAGTACTTCACAGTGGGTTTTCTGCCCTTCCAGACTTCATATATTGTGGACAGGGTTCCTTTTCTCAAGGTAACTCTGTTATGGATGTAGCAGGCAGTGTTCATAGCTTCAGCCCAGAAATACATGGGTAACTTCTTAGCATGGATCATAGCTCTTGCTGATTCTTGAATGGTTCTATTCTTCCTTTCAACAATCCCATTCTGTTGAGGAGTGATAGGTGAAGAATACTCATGGTTGATTCCTTCTGAAGAACAGAAATCTAAGAATTTTTGATTCTCAAATTCCTTTCCATGATCACTTCTAATTCTGATCACACAGCTGGATTTTTCCCTTTGTAATCTTTGACATAATTCCTTGAATACATCAAAGACATCTGACTTTTCTTTAATGAAATTTATCCATGTATATCTTGAAAAGTCATCAACCACCACATATGCATACCTCTTACCACCAAGGCTTTCAACTTGCATAGGTCCCATGAGATCCATATGTAACAATTCCAAAACTTTGGAAGTTGTCAGATGTTGGAGCTTTGGATGAGACATCTTGGTTTGTTTGCCTATTTGACATTCACCACAGATTTTTCCATCATCAATCTTCAGTTTAGGGATACCTCTTACAGCATCCATAGATATGATCTTCTTTATGCCTCTGAAATGAAGATGACCTAGCCTTTGGTGCCATAGTTTTACTTCTTCTTCTCTAGCTAGAGAACAAGTTGAAGTGGGGCTGAAGTCTAATGGCTCCCACATGTAACAGTTGTCTTTAGACCTTGCACCTTTCATGATAACTTTTTGCTCTTTGTTAGTCACTATGCATTCAGTTTTTGTAAAGTTTACACTATATCCTTGATCACATAGTTGACTTATGCTGATCAGGTTAGCAGTTAAACCTTTAACAAGCAGTACATCATCTAGTCTTGGAACATCTTGACAGTCCAAGGTTCCAACTCCTTTGATCTCTCCTTTAGCTCCATCTCCAAAGGTAACATACCTGGATGAATATGACTTTAAGTTTACTAGCAAATTCTTCAATCCAGTCATGTGTCTTGAGCATCCACTGTCAAAATACCAGTCTTCTTTAGCTGATACTTTCAGTGATGTATGTGCTATGTATGCAGTACTTTTCTTTGACCAGATGAGTTGAGATTTCTTCTGATGCCTCTGCCCTGTGTGTTGTTCAGCTGATCTCAAAGTTTGATTGTTGATCTGGTTCTTGGGACTGTGGCTTTGATCAGTCTGAGTGTCAGCTTTTGGTCTCCAAACTTTCTTGATTACTTCTGTCTTTTGCTTAGGAGATTGCTGATTTCTAAGCTGCATATTCTTGGTACCTTCTACTTTCTGCTTGGAAGGTTGCTGACACATCTGATTTGGATATCCATGTAACTTATAACAGTGAGGTTTGATATGTCCAAATCTTCCACAGTGATGGCATCTCCATCTTTGATACTTCTTCTTCATCTTGTTCTTTCCAGACTGTTGGGACATCTGTTGGAACATTATGTTTGTCTTTGTGTTCTGATGTTGAAGCATCTGTTGGGACATCTGTATAGTTTTTGAAGTAGTTTTGCTAGAGCTTGCTTCATCTCTGTTATATCCCAGTCCACTTTTGTCCCCTGAATGTTTATTATTGCAGAGAATAGCATCCAGTGTATTTGAGCTGCTGTTCATCATTCTAACAGATTTGGACATATGTTCCAGCTTAGAATTGAGAAGAGTTACTTCACTTTTTAAGGTATCAATGATTACTTGATCACTTGCTTTTTCTTCTTCTAGTACTTCATTCTGCTTTTTTAGCTTTATGACCTCACTGCATACTTCAGTACTTCTCTTGTACAGATCCTTGAAGGCTTGCTCAAGATCTGCATAAGTAAGCTCTTCACAGCTGGAATCACTGTCATATTCACACAGTCCAGCTAAAGCAGCAATGTGCTTAGCTGATTCTTCTTCTGAATCTCCTGAGTCTTCATCAGACCAGGTTACAGATAGTCCCTTCTTTTGTCTTTTTAAGAAGTTGGGACATTCCTTCTTGATGTGTCCATATCCTTCACATTCATGGCACTTGATTCCTTTTTCTTGACTGGTCTTTTCAGCAAGATTTGATCTTCTGTTAGCATCATAGGTTCTCTTGTTTTCAGAAGAGTTTGTGAATCTTCCACTGGAATTTGATTTACCTTCCATACCTCTGAGAATCTGTTTGAACTGTTTTGTAATCAATGCAAGATTTTCTGAGAAGCTTTTATCATTTGCTAGTTCATCATCTTCTTCTTCATCTGCATTTGAAACCAAGGCAATGCTTTTGTTCTTTTTAGCATGTGTGTCATTCATTCCCATTTCAAAAGTTTGAAGGGAACCAATGAGTTCTTCAGCTTTCATGGAGCATATGTCTTGAGCTTCTTCTATTGCTGTGACTTTCATGTCAAATCTTTTTGGCAAAGATCTGAGAATCTTCCTTACAAGCTTTTCATCAGTCATCTTTTCTCCCAAGGCTCCAGAAGTATTGGCTATATCCAAGATGTTCATGTAGAACTCATGAATTGATTCATCTTCCTTCATTCTCAAGTTTTCAAACTTGGTGGTGAGAAGTTGAAGTCTTGACATTTTTACTTTTGATGTTCCTTCATGAGTTGTCTTGAGGGTATCCCACACATCTTTGGCCAGCTCACAATGATGCACCAGTCTGAAAATATTTCTATCAATGCCATTGAATAAAGCATTTAGGGCTTTTGAGTTGCCTAGTTCTGAATCTTCTTCCTCTTTACTCCATTCTTCTTCAGGTTTCAGAACTATTGATCCATCTTTGGTGTCTTTAACAGGATGTTTCCATCCAACAATTACTGCTCTCCATGCCCTGTTGTCAAGTGACTTTAAGAATGCAATCATTCTTGGCTTCCAGTAGTCATAATTAGAACCATCCAGTATAGGTGGTCTATTTACTGACCCTATATCTCTGTCCATGTTACAGAATTTGTTTTCCCTAGATCTCACCCAGTATAAACAGGCAGGGTGCCTGCTCTGATGCCAATTGAAATTCTGTAATGAGATGTCCTAAGAGATGTTCCAACACTTAATAGGACATTTGACAAATTTAACCAAAACTTTAAACAGCAGGAAAAATAAACAACACAGAAGTTTGTTAACCCAGTTCAGTGTATAACCACACCTACATCTGGAGGCTACCAAGCCAGGAGGAAATCCACTATTAGTAATATTAATTCTAGACTTAAACCACCCTGTTTAATCTATCACTTAATACTTACCCAATGCAATTTCTACCTAAGACTCACTTAGATAAGAGTACCCTACTCACTCCCCCTCAATCACACAGTGATTTTGTTTACAAGTTTAATTAAAATGAAGTCACACTTCAAACAAAACAGCTTGATTTTACTTCACAGTTTCAATCAAGTCACAAATGCACTTTTGCTTAAAAGCTCATAAAGTGGTACATAAAAACAACCTGCTATTTAAAACACTAGACACCCTATTTGGTCTTCTGAAATTCGTGCTCAATTCTATGAGATTCTGTTGTTTAAATAGGTTCTGAATTTTGGGCTTTCTGTAGAATGATCCAGCCCTAATGTGCAGCAGCTGTCACCTTGAATTTAGGGTTTGTTACCTCCTATATTCTAGGTGCATTAGGTCTTCTGTTTTAATATGAATCTTCAATTTAAAACTCCCTACAGATGCGCCTTGTTCTGTTTTATATCCATCATTAATTAATTCCAGATAATTCTCCTTAAATATCTCTGATCTGTTACTCAATAATTAATTCTGGTAGCAGGTCTGAGATGTCTCAACATCTGTTGGGACATCCTGACAAAACTGAACTTAGTCATTTATACAATGTCCCAACATCTTGTAGAACATCCTGAACCAAGTTCACATACTCTGTTTGCTAATGTCCCAACATCTGATAGGACATTCTGAACTGAATTTAACATTTCTTGTTTAGTCAAAAATTCTGCCAATTCTTAAACATCTACAATTTTTCTGAAAATTTATCGTGTCCACCGAGATCGGTATTATTGAACTGTCGTTCGACAATATCTAAGTTTATGAGTTTGAATTAAAATGAGTATAATAAAATTGGAAAAATAAATATAAACATAAAAAAAAATTCATCTCAAAATTAGGTGAAGTACTCCATTAAAGTTTTTAATCAAACCATACATGTAGTGAGAAATAATAGTATGTTGTGTTGGATTTATTAATTCAGCGTCACCCTTAGGGATTCGATGGGCTTAACATCCCAACCCATGGCGCTTAATAGGCGCAACCCCTTGAAAGACTCTATACTATAAGGAAATAAAGTTGCGCCTTCACTAACAACAATTGCTTTTAGTGCAGTGGTAAGCGCTTGATCCTACAAGTGGTATCAGAGCCCGGTCATGGGTTCGAATCCCCCGGCTGACACTGGGGGGGGAGATTGTTGGATTTATTAATTCAGCGTCACCCTTAGGGATTCGATGGGCTTAACATCCCAACCCATGGCGCTTAATAGGCGCAGCCCCTTGAAAGACTCTATACTATAAGGAAATAAAGTTGCGCCTTCACTAACAGCAATTGCTTTTAGTGCAGTAGTGTCTAGAAATTTCAAACCATACTTATGAGAAGTAATACTTAAGAGAAAAGTCACGTACATATATCCTTCTTCTTACACATAACCAATAGAAATAAGACACTTCATAATTGCATGAACGAATCTTTGTCAATTGTTTGTTCTTCTTTCCAGGTTTGTCATATATTTTGATTATTATCAATATATTTTGATGGATGTTAATTCTACTATTAAATTGGTGATCTTTTGATTTTAATTTTAGTGTGGTAGTTTGTATTTTCATTTAAGTTTAGGTGTTTATGCTCTGTTAATGGGATTGTTAATAGAATGTTTGCATATCCTTTCCAACCAGTTGTTTCAATGCTAAATATAATAATGGAATAAATAAAAGAAAAGCAGAAACAAAATAAGGAAAATCATAATTACTCTCTCTTTTATCCATAATTTGTTTTTGGAGCGGTACAGCGGAAAGCAACAAAAGTTTTGGAAGTATTTTTTTAAGAATTTATCGTATCCACAGAGATCGGTGTTACTGAACTGTTGTTCCGGACTGGGCCTCCAGGCTGTATTGGGCTACGGTCCAATATGTCGAGCAGAGGCCCATATGCTTGGGCAGGCACGTCTGACAAACGGATAGTGGCGCTTAACGGTCGGGCAAACATCCTATACGTCGGGCACACACTCAGAACGGGCAAAGAACACGTCTGTCAGTTCACTTACCACGTCACCTAAATGTCCCCCATTATCTCCTGAAAGATAGGGGCAGTTGAACCAAGGACCAGACCACTCAGCTAGGTCTTCATGTAACACCTTAATTTTATATTTATTTTTGTGAAATAAATATTAATGGCATAATTGACTTAATTGGTGAAGAAAGTATTTTATGAGAATAATAATAATAATATAAGGTGTACTATTATAATGTTATTATTATTTAAATAAAATAAAATAAAGAGTTGTTTAGAGGTTTAAGGGGCAAAGGTGGAATTGCTGTTTTATAAAAAGAGGAAATAGAGAAACAAACCTCATTCATCGTGTTTTGACGAAGAACAGAGAGGTCTGGAGAAAGATGAGAAGAAAGGCAAGGTCAAGGATCGTAGATCACCAAGAAAAAAAGTTGTGAAGGAAAGCTTCGATTTTAAGGTAAGGGGGGAGAAAAGGGTTTATGATTGGTGATAGGACATAGAAGGGTAATTGGGAGTTCCTCCCTCCCTTAGGTATTTTAAGAGATTATGATAATAATGATTAAATTGATGCAATATTGTGAAATTGTTGATGAATATGATTATACGATGTGTTTTGAAAATATATTTGGTGTTGTGTGTTTGGTATTGGGAGGAATGGCATATGAAGGTTATGGGGGATATGATGAACAGAGAAGAGGATTAAACCTCATAGATTCCCTAATTTGATCTAGGAAAGTTTATTAATAAAAATAGTTGAAGTTATATGTATAAATGGATAATAAACATGAGAATTGGTTGGTTTTGAGTGCTAAATTAGACTTAGAATGATTGGGGTTCGTACAGGTGAGAAAGGAGGAAGAAAATGGGAAAAACGTAAAAATCAGAATTTTGGGAGTCAGGTGCCCTGACACGGGCCGTGTCCCATGACACGGGTGGCCGTGTCAGGCTTCGGGAAATGGGTTTTTGGTGATTTGGAGGGGCGTGTCCCCAGGCCACCTGACACGGGCCGTGTCAGGGGACACGGGAGGCCGTGTCAGGCCACTGTAAATGTGATTTTTCGTCCGATTTAAGGCGGATTTGACTCATTCTTCTAATGTAGGATTATATTAGTGAAATAAGACTTTGAGGATGTTCTAGTAGTGAATATAGGACTTGACGATTAGTTGCATAAGAAAGCCTAAGTGTTTAAGTGAATTATATGAATATGTAGATTGTTATAATTGTGAATAACATGAGATATGTGTATGCTCTGTGTGCGAATAAAATGCACTGATGGTTGGTTGATGAGATCACGAGGATCGTAAAGCATGACGTGTTCACGTGTATTGTGATATGGTATGCGTTGTTGTGTCTGCATGCACATACATTTGATGGGATAATTATGTCGTGAATGTGATTATTCAGGATTCATTGAGAATCGTGGTTGCAGGGATGATCGTGTCTTGTTGGAGACGTTAACGATGCATTCGAGGTTCTATTTGATGAACCGTTATTGTGAGTCGGTACCGCATTTGCATTGTGCATTTGAGTCACATTGCATTATGATTGATTGAATAATATGATTGATAATTTTGTATGATTAGGGGTGAATTACTTCTTCATATATGTCGTATGTGTCTTTATATTATGAATCTATTTCTCACCCCTCTGTTTATTTGTTACGTTTGTGCTTCTTCGGAAGTGCAGACAATTCAGGTACTTGAGAAGTACGCTGGTGTGATGTCCGTGTCCTAGGAGCTCTGATATGTAACAGGAACGGGGAACTTTGTCCACATTTACTTTTAATGTTTAGAAGAACTTATTTTTATAATAAAACTTGAATTGAAGAACCTTATTATTTGTGATTTGTTAAGCCTTTGAGCTATTGACGTTAAAGATTTGGATTCCGCTATTTTCTTTTATTAACGATTTTGATGAACGATGATGATGTAACATCTCACTTTGGACAAGTAACTCTGATTCTATTAAAGATTTATATAAATATTTTTGATGGGAAAAATGGGTGTTACAATTGGTATCAGAGCAGGTCGGTCCAACCGGCCAGATTGAGTCAGTCCTTAGAATAAGAGTCGTGTGTTTCCTAACATGAGTTATTTGTTGTATCAGTATGGCAGGAAGGAATGATGCTGCTATTGCTGCGGCTATGCAAGCCATGGCGCAGACGGTTGAGAACATTGTTCAGGTCGTTCAGGGTGGAGGAAATGCTCAGTCTCGTGCATTGGAGCAGTTCCAGAATAACAGACCGCCGACATATGAAGGTGGAATTCTGGATCTAGAGGCTGCACAAAAGTGGTTGAAAGCTGTTGAGAAGATCTTCAGAACCATGGGATGCTCTGATGATCAAAAGGTGAGATTTGGTACTCACATGCTGGAGGGCGAAGCTGAAGTCTGGTGGGACAACAGTCGCCAAAGGTTGGAAGATGCGGGTACAGCTATCACCTGGGCGGTATTTCGCAGAGAATTCTTGGAGAAGTATTTCCCGGAAGACATCCGCAGTGCTAAGGAGGTTGAGTTCTTGGAACTCAAGCAAGGTAATATGACAGTGGCGGAGTATGCTGCCAAGTTTGAAGAACTAGTGCAATACTGTATGCACTACAATACTGAAGAGGCAATGACTTCCAAATGTCTGAAGTATGAGAATGGACTGCGTCATGAGATTAAGTTGGGTATTGCTTTCCAGAAGATCAGGAATTATCAAGAGCTGGTAAGTAGAAGCAAGATTTATGATAATGACAACAGGGCACGAATTGCATACTACAAAGTTGTGAGTGATAAGAAAGGGAAGCAGAAATTTGGTGGTACTCCTTACAGTGCTCCAGCTGACAAAAGGAAGCAAAAAGCTGGTAATGAGAAGAAACCAAGTGGGGGAGGAAGTACTCCCGGTGTGCTCAAATGCTACAGATGTCACGGCACGGGACATCGTGCCAATAATTGTCCTACTGAAGAAAAGAAGTGTTTTAAGTGTGGAAAGGCGGGTCATGTGATGGCCAATTGCAGAGGGAATGTGCCTATTTGCTATAATTGTGGAGAGCAAGGCCACATTAGCACTAATTTCCAGAAACCAAAGAAGCAGAAATCCGATAGGAAAGTATTTGCGTTAGTGGAAGCTCAGCCTACTAGTGAAGATCGATTGGTCAAAGGTACTTGCTTTATCAATAATATTCCTTTATTTGTGATTATTGATACGGGTGCAACACACTCGTTTATTTCTTTGGAATGTGTGAAAAAGTTAGAATTGGAACCTTCTCAGTTAAGTCGAGGAATGGTTATTGATACACCATCTATACGTTCTGTGATTACTACCTTGATATGTCGTGATTGTGTTTTGGCTATTTCTGATAAAGAGTTGAGAGTGGATCTTATATGTCTACCACTCAGTAATCTTGATATTATCTTGGGTATAAACTGGTTGGAATCCAACCGAGTTTATATAGATTGCTTTAGGAAGAGATTGTTATTCCTAACTCCAGAAGAGGAAATTTTGGCCAGTTCAGTTTCTACTAAAGAGCTGAGGACCTTATTGGAAGACGAAGCGAAAATGTTTGTTGTGTTTGCTTCGTTATCTATGGAAGAAAAGGTCGCTGTTGAAGAGTTACCAGTGGTGAATGAATTTCTTGAAGTATTTCCCAATGATATTACAGAGTTACCTCCGACGCGTGAAGTAGAGTTTACTATTGACTTGATTCCTAGTACCAGGCCTATTTCTATGGCACCGTACAGGATGTCTGCTACTGAGTTAGCCGAATTGAAATCACATATTGGTGATTTAATTGATAAGAAGTTCATTCGACCCAGTGTATCGCCATGGGGTGCTCCAGTGTTATTAGTTAAGAAGAAGGATGGTAGTATGCGCTTGTGCATTGACTACCGACAGTTGAATATGGTTACTATTAAGAACAAGTATCCACTTCCAAGGATCGATGACTTGATGGACCAACTTGTGGGAGCTTGTGTTTTTAGCAAGATTAATTTGAGGTCAGGATATCATCAAATCAGAGTGAAAGAGGAAGATATCCAGAAGACGACATTTAGAACTCGATATGGTCATTACGAATATGCAGTGATGCCTTTCGGAGTGTCTAATGCGCTAGGTGTGTTTATGGAATATATGAACCAGATATTCCATTCTTACTTGGATCAATTCGTCGTAGTATTTATTGATGATATATTGATATACTCGAAGTCTGAAGGAGAGCATGAGAAACATTTGAGAATTGCGCTGCAAGTGTTAAAAGATAACAAATTGTTTGCTAAATTTTCCAAGTGTGAATTCTGGTTGAAGAAAGTGAGATTTTTGGGGCATGTAATATCTGGTGAAGGTATAGTAGTAGACCCTTCGAAGGTCAGTGCTGTGCTTGATTGGGAACCTCCGAAGACGGTAACGGAAATTAGAATTTTTCTTGGTTTAGCTGGTTATTATCGAAGGTTTATAGAAGGATTTTCTAATTTGGCGTTGCCATTAACTCAATTGACCAGGAAGAGTCAAGCCTTTATTTGGGATGTAGCTTGTGAGAGAAGCTTTGAAGAATTGAAAAGGAAATTGACTTCGGCACTGATATTGATTTTACCGAATCCTAATGAAGCTTTTGTTGTGTATTGTGATGCATCTAAAATGGGTTTAGGTGGCGTGTTAATGCAGGTTGGTAAGGTAGTAGCTTATGCTTCAAGACAGTTGAGGATACACGAGAAGAATTATCCTACTCATGATTTAGAATTGGCTGCAGTGGTATTTGTGTTGAAAATTTGGAGGCATTATCTCTATGGGTCGCGATTTGAAGTCTTTAGTGACCATAAGAGTCCGAAATATTTATTTGATCAGAAGGAGCTTAATATGCGGCAGAGGAGATGGTTAGAATTTTTGAAAGATTATGATTTTGATTTAAGTTACCATCCGGGAAAGGCAAATGTAGTAGCGGACGCATTAAGCCGGAAAACAGTTCATATGTCGGCTAGGATGATGAAAGAGATGGATTTAATTGAGCAATTTAGAGACTTAAGTATGGTGTGTGAGATAACACCTGGAAGTGTCGAGTTGGGCATGTTACGAATAAATAATGAATTTCTTGATGCAATTAAGGAAGGCCAACGACAAGACGTGAAATTGGTGGACTTAATGCCTACCGAAGGAAATGATCAAGGCGCTGATTTTAGTTTGGATAATAATGGTATTTTGAGATTTCAGGAGAGAATTTGTATACCCGATAGTGTTGAACTAAAGAAAGCAATTTTGGAAGAGAGCCATCGGAGTTGCTTAAGTATTCACCCGGGAGCTACGAAGATGTACCATGACTTGAAGAAATTATTTTGGTGGCACGGTATGGAACGAGATATTGCACACTTTGTTTTTGCTTGTTTAGTATGTCAGAAATCAAAAGTAGAACATCAGAAGCCTTCGGGGCTGATGCAACCTTTAGAGATCCCAGAGTGGAAGTGGGATAGTATTGCTATGGATTTTGTGACAGGTTTTCCGAATACTACGAGAGGACTGGATACTATTTGGGTAGTTGTGGACCGGTTGACTAAGTCAGCGCATTTTATTCCGATTAACATCAGTTACCCGTTAACTATGTTGGCGGAGATTTATATCCGAGTTGTTGTGAAATTGCACGGTGTACCATCAAGTATAGTATCAGATAGAGATCTGCGATTTACCTCTGAGTTTTGGAAAAATTTGCACGAGGCTTTGGGTTCTAAGTTGAAATTGAGTTCGGCTTACCACCCACAGACAGATGGACAATCCGAGAGGCTTATTCAGTCATTAGAAGATTTGTTGAGAACCTGTGTGCTAGAAAAAGGTGGTGCGTGGGATACACATTTGGCACTGATTGAATTTACTTATAATAATAGCTATCATTCAAATATTGGAATGGCGCCGTTTGAAGCTCTTTATGGTAGAAAATGTAGAACACCTCTGTGTTGGTATGAGACAGGTGAAAATGTTATGCTTGGGCCTGAGATTATTCAACAGACTACTGAAACTATTCAGATGATCAAAGAGAAAATGAAAGCGTCTCAGAGTCGGCAGAAAAGTTACCATGATAATAGAAGGAAAGACTTAGAGTTAAGTGAGGGTGACCATGTATTTTTGAGAGTCAACCCAATGATCAGTGTTGGACGTGAGTTGGAGTCTAAGAAGTTGGATCCTAAGTTCATTGGACCGTATCAGATTATGCAGAGAGTAGGCAAGGTTGCTTACAGAGTGGCATTACCGCCAGAACTTTCGAATTTGCACGAAGAGTTTCATGTATTGCAACTCAGGAAATATGTGTCTGATCCGTCACATGTAATTAAGAGAGATGAAGTGAAAATCCATGACAATCTTACCTTGGAGACTTTACCGTTGAGGATTGAAGATCGTAAGATGAAGCAACTTCGAGGCAAAGAGATACCCCTTGTGAGGGTAGCTTGGGGAGGAGGTGCTAGTGGAAGTGTTACCTTGGAACTGGAGAGCAAGATGCGGAAATCATATCCAGAGTTATTCCATCCAGGTACATTTTCGAGGACGAAAATAACTAAGTGGGGGAGAGTTGTAATGCCTTAATTTTATATTTATTTTAATGAAATAAATATTAATGGCATAATTGACTTAATTGGTGAAGAAATTATTTTATGAGAATAATAATAATAATATAAGGTATACTATTATAATGTTGTTATTATTTAAATAAAATAAAATAAAGAGTTGGTTAGAGGTTTAAGGGGCAACGGTGGAATTGTTGTTTTATAAAAAGAGGAAATAAAGAAACAAACCTCATTCATCGTGTTTTGACGAAGAACAGAGAGGTCTGGAGAAAGAGGAGAAGAAGGGCAAGGTCAAGGATCGTAGATCACCAAGACCAAAAGTTATGAAGGAAAGCTTCGATTTTAAGGTAAGGGGGGAGAAAAGGGTTTATGATTGGTGATAAGACAAAGAAGGGTAATTGGGAGTTCCTTCCTCCCTTAGGTATTTTAAGAGATTATGATAATAATGATTAAATTGATGCAATATTGTGAAATTGGTGATGAATATGATTATACGATGTGTTTTGAAAATATATTTGGTGTTGTGTGTTTGGTATTGGGAGGAATGACATATGAAGGTTATGGGGGATATGATGAACAGAGAAGAGGATTAAACCTCATAGATTCCCTAATTTGATCTAGGAAAGTTTATTAATAAAACTAGTTGATGTTATATGTATAAATGGATAATAAACATGGGAATTGGTTGGTTTTGAGTGCTAAATTCGACTTAGAATGATTGGGGTTTGTACAGGTGAGAAAGGAGGAAGAAAATGGGAAAAACGTAAAAATCAGAATTTTGGGAGTCAGGTGCCCTGACACGGGCCGTGTCCCATGACACGGGTGGCCGTGTTAGGCTTCGGGAAATGGGTTTTTGGTGATTTGGAGGGGCGTGTCCCCAGGCCACCTGACACGGGCCGTGTCAGGGGACACGGGAGGCCGTGTCAGGCCACTGTAAATGTGATTTTTCGTCCGATTTAAGGCAGATTTGACTCATTCTTCTACTATAGGATTATATTAGTGAAATAAGACTTTGAGGATGTTCTAGTAGTAAATATAGGACTTGACGATTAATTTCATAAGAAAGCCTAAGTGTTTAATTGAATTATATGAATATGTAGATTGTTATAATTGTGAATAACATGAGATATGTGTATGCTCTGTGTGCGAATAAAATGCACTGATGGTTGGTTGATGAGATCATGAGGATCGTAAAGCATGATGTGTTCATGTGTATTGTGATATGGTATGCGTTGTTGTGTCTGCATGCGCATACATTTGATGGGATAATCATGTCGTGGATGTGATTATTCGGGATTCGTTGAGAATCGTGGTTGCAGGG
This sequence comes from Lathyrus aphaca, assembly GCA_963966055.1. Taxonomy (NCBI): domain Eukaryota; kingdom Viridiplantae; phylum Streptophyta; class Magnoliopsida; order Fabales; family Fabaceae; genus Lathyrus; species Lathyrus aphaca. Next base: position 46,734,746 of record OZ014523.1, read on the forward strand.
ATGATCGTGTCTTGTTGGAAACGTTAACGATGCATTCAGGGTTCTATTTGATGAACCGTTATTGTGAGTCGGTACCGCATTTGCATTGTGCATTTGAGTCACATTGCATTATGATTGATTGAATAATATGATTGATAATTTTGTATGATTAGGGGTGAATTACTTCTTTATATATGTCGTATGTGCCGTTATATTATGAATCTATTTCTCACCCCTCTGTTTGTTTGTTGCGTTTGTGCTTCTTCGGAAGTGCAGACAATTCAGGTACTTGAGAAGTACGCTGGTGTGATGTCCGTGTCCTAGGAGCTCTGATATGTAACGGGAACGGGAATCTTTATCCACATTTACTTTTAATGTTTAGAAGAACTTATTTTTATAATTAAACTTGAATTGAAGAACCTTATTATGTGTGATTTGTTAAGCCTTTGAGCTATTGACGTTAAGGATTTGGATTCCGCTATTTTCTTTTATTAACGATTTTGATGAACAATGATGATGTAACATCTCACTTCGGACAAGTAACTCTGATTCTATTAAAGATTTATATAAATATTTTTGATGGGAAAAGTTGGTGTTACACTTCACGCTTCTCACGCGTTCCTTGGCAGTTCTTCGTTGGGCCTAACTGATCCAGCCCAAGGAAGGACCTTGGCCCAGCGCTGGGGGCTCTCTATAAATACTCTTTTTCACTAAAGGGTCAGGTATTCTGATTCACTCTACTAACTTACCTATTTGCTGTACCTCTATTAACTTTGGCATTGGAGCGCCTTGTAGGTACACCCCCTCCTCTCCATCCACTTGCTGTTGCACCCAATTGCTGGAAGGTCCTCGTGATCAGGTGAGATCAGTGGAGCCCCCCAAGTCGAGTCTCTAAGTCGGAGCGATGAATTGTGACATAGCCAGACGTAGGCGCGTTGAAGAAGGTGTCGGGCGTGTACCTGTGTCGAGCATGGTGTTAGTCAAACTGTTACGCGTGCCGTTGAGTTTGTCGGGCATGTGACGTTCACAGAGTCGAGGATGTTTCCTATAGTCGGGCAGGTTTACAGTCGCCCGACGTTGTTCAGGATTCTTGTGGACTGACGTGTCTCAACATTAATGGTGTGTCGCTTCGATTCCTGTGCGAACGTCAGCCTAGGTACTAGGTAATGATTACCTGGCGCGTTCGTCCATGCGCTTATGGCTATATAAAGGAGACGATCCACTTCATTTGGACTTTTTCGCTCTGACGTTTGACCTGAAGCTCTGAAAAGAATCCTTTCTCCGCCCGTCTCCGCCGTTTGCACCGCCATTTCTGCCCGCGCGCCACCTTCTCCTCCTCGCCTCCAATATGTTAGGTAACGCTTCAAACTCTCTGTTTTGCATGCTTTTTCACTTGGTAGCTAGAAAATTGCATGATATGTTTATGTAGAGTAGATAAATCTGGGTCTGGGAATAGTTTTTTAGGTTTTGGGTATGAATGTCCCGGGCAGGATTAAAATGTCCCGGGAAAAAACTTCATATGCGATTGAATAAGATGGGCACGTTTAGCATGCCACGGGCGTAAAATTCATACGCATATGAATATCCCGAACAAGTTTAGCATGCCTCGGGCATAGAATTCATACGCGTATGAATATCCGGGGCAAGGCCAGCATGCCACGGGCGTAGAGTTCACGTCTGTATGAAATTGTAGGTCGGAACTTTACGTGCCCGAGTGCGTGCGGGGGTTTCCCCTTCGCTGGTCTAGGCTAGTATAGTCAGATTTTGGGGCGTTGCGTTTCAGCTTTTTGCCCTTTCACTTGACTTGCGGTGGAAGGGTGGATTTGATGCGATGTCGAATTCACTTTTTCTGTCTGCGTTTCAGGTACGACCGAGCATCGACAGGTCGGGGAAGGGAACGCCAAACTACGTCCAATTGATGAAGGGGAAGTCGCGCATCGAAACACTGAGGAGGGGAATGCCGAGGAGGACAACGAGCATGTTTCCTCGTCCGGGATTAATGATTTATTGTGGGCCACGGATGAACCGTTGGAAGAAGAATCGTACTTTGCCGACGAGACGACCCATGCATACGCCGTGGTGGAAGACCTCAGTCCCGAGGAGCCTGGGAATTGACAATGTCTTGCTCCTCAGGTGGCGTACCAGATATGTCACCGCTTCCCGAGAAGCAGTTTGCTATGTATGAATTCGCCTTCCGAGAAGCGAGGGTCAGGTTGCCCTTCAACTATTTTCAAATGGGGGTTTTTCAGGTGGCTCCGACTGGCACCGTCACAACTGCATCCGAACGCCATCGCTTTTATGCTGGCGTTCGAGTTAGTCTGCCGTTTTCTAGGTGTTGGGTGCACCCATCCCCTCTTTTTCCACATCTTCCACCTGCAACGGTCTGGTGCTCGGGGACGTCACAGTTGGGTGTCGCTGAAGTAGCCGGTGAGGCTATTCAAGACCTATGTGGATTTTGCCCGGCATTTTAAAGGGCGGTGGTATACGGTGAAGCCGATCACTCGTTTTTCCCTAAACTCTCTTTACTACTACAAATGGAATGCTGATGGGGAGGAAAAACTTATGTCGAGGATCCCCTTGAGGTGGCAACCCGACCACTTCAACCTCTCGACCAGTCACTACCGGGTAAAGTTCTCGAGCCTGGGGGTCGAGAATAGGCTGGCTTACAAGAGACAGGTGGAGTATGTACAAAGTTTCAACCTGGCGGTTTGGGTTGATCGGTTCTCACCTTGATCGTATAGGCGAGGAAGTAGTGACATAATCTTCTCACGGCGTTTATGAGGGCTAGTGTGACCTTTTCGATTTGTTGGTATCTGAGCTCGGGGCCTTGGAGTGCTTTGTTCGTGAAGTATATGGGTTTTTGTCCCTCGTCGGTTTCTCTGATGAGAGCGGCGCTGACGACCTCGGTTGCCACGGATAAATATTGGTATAGGGTCTCCCTTTCCAGTGGTCGGGATATGACTGGGGGTTCGGAGAGTGCCTTCTTCAGATGGAGCAGTTCCCGTTCGTATTCGTCGGTCCACTCGAAGGTGGCCTCTTTTCGGAGGAGTTTAAAGAAAGGTAAAGCGTACTGAGCGGATTTGGAGATGAAACGGGAGAGCGAGGCGAGCACCCCATTGAGGGATTGAATGGATTTTTTAGACTTCGGGTTCGGGAACTCCGAGAATGCCCGACATTTATCGGGATTGGCCTCGATTCCCCGCTCAGCGAGGTAGAAGCCTAGGAATTTTCCTGCCCGGACGCCGAACGTGCATTTCTCAGGGTTAAACCTCATTTTGCATTGCCTCGCCTGCTCGAAAACCTTGCGGAGGTGTCGTGCGTGGTCGGTCTCCTCGTGTGTTTTGACGATCATGTCGTCCATGTATACCTCGAGCATATCCCCGATTTCTCCTCGGAAGAGTTTGTTCATCATGCACTGGTACGTGGCCCCGACATTCTTTAGCCCGAAGGGAATTACATTATAATAGTAATTGCCGGTCGGGGTCATGAATGCTGTGTGTCTTTTTTCCATGTCCGACATAGGGATTTGATTGTATCCGCTGTATGCGTCCATGAAGGACAAGAGTTTGAAACCTGCAGAATTGTCGACGAGTTTATCTATGTTAGGGAGAGGAAAAACATCTTTGGGGAAAGCCCTATTAAGATCGGTATAATCAACACACATGCGCCATTTTCCATTATTTTTCTTAACGAGGACTACATTAGAGAGCCAGGTTGTGTACTGGGCTTCAGAAATAAAATTTGCCTCTAGGATGTATTTTACAGCTCGCTCGGCAGCCTCCGCTTTCTCGGGGGACTGCTTGAGCCTACGTTGTGCTACGAGTTTGATCGCCCGGTCTAAAGCTAATTGGTGACAGGCGACCTCAGGGTCTAGGCCGAGCATCTTTGCGGCATTCCATGCGAAGAGGTCAGCGTTCTTCCTGAGGCATATCGCGAGTTGCTTCCTTGTTTCCTCGGGCAGGCCCGTGCCTATCTTCACTGCCTTGTCGGGGTCATCGCCCAGCGGGACTAGTTCGAACTCTCCGTCTGGGACTGGGCGGAATGGGTGAGTGGGAGCTTGCCCCTCTGCGGGTCTCTGTTCTTCAGTTTCTTCCTCGCCGATGCGACAATTGAAGTTGATGGCGTTGATTCCCTAGGGGGGAGGCTCTTTAACCCTGGGCCTCTTGTTATTTTTTGTGTTGATTGTGGCCTGTCCTTTTACTGCGGCATCGTAACACCTTCGGGCGGCCTCGATGTTGCCGTGGATTGTGATCACGTGGCCCAGTTTGGTGTAGTACTTCATCTTCAGGTGAACGCTGGATGGGACCGCTGTCAGCTCAGCTAGAGTCGGGCGACCGAGGATGCTGTTGTACAGGGAGGGGAATTCTATGACTAGGAACTGGATCTTGATTTCTCTAGCCGTCTCTTTCTCTCCGAAGGTAACGAGGAGCTCAATATTTTGTCAATGTTGTCTTTTGCTCGGGCGCAGTCAACAGGAGTTCGTCGAACTTGCGTTTTACCGAAAGGGCAGCGCTTTCGCCGTTCATCCCCCTTATATGACAAGGGCGGTTGGGAAGTCTTACTAGGGGCTGAGAGCAGTGATCCTCCCTTCTGGTGGCGAATCGGGGAAGATGAAGTCCTCTGGTCGTGATACGCATAGGGCCACTTGATAAGAAGAGTCGTAGGGGGAGTGTCCTCGCGGGGTCTCTTCTTATCTTGCTCTTCGTGTTTGAAAGCTTTGTTCTTCCTGGTGCATTGTTTGAGATGGCCCTATTGGATCAAAATTTCTATTGCGTCCTTCAAGTGGACACAATCTTCAGTCACGTGCCCATGGCTTCTGTGGAACCTGCAGTATTTGGATTTGTCAGTGTAGGGCTTGGGCGCAGAAGGTTTGGGGAACCTCACCCTGCCCTGCTTGAAATCGGAGTTGATGCATTCGGCGATGATGCGCTCGCGGGGAGCTGTCAGCAATGTGTACTCGCTGTATCGGACCGCATGCCCTCTTCCTTCACGAGGCTCGCGAGTTTTCTCCTCCCTTCTCCTGTCCCCGTTGCGGCGGGGAATGTTCGGGTCCTCGCGTTTGGGATGATCGGTTTCCCCGACGTTACGACTGCTGCGAGCGTTGTGGGCGACCTGTTTTTCTTTATATCTAATGTAAGCCTGAGCTTTATTCATGAGGTCATTCAGGGTGCGGGGGGGGGGGGGGGGGCTCTATCCCGATTGCCCTGCTAAGTTCACTTCCGGGCAAGAGTCCCCTCTCGAGGAGGTATTTCTTCATATGTTCTGTGGTGTCCACCTCGATAGCCTCTTGGTTGAATCGTTCAATATACGAGCACAATGTTTCATTCTTCCTTTGCACAATGGCTTTGAGGGTTGCCTCGGTCTTGGGATGGCGTCGGGAGGCTGTAAAATGCCTCGTGAACATGGATCTCATAACTCTCCAGGATGTGATGGATTCTGGGGCTAAGCTTTTGTACCAGGCCATGACTCCCTTTCTGAGAGTTGTCGAGAACAACCTGCATTTAAGGTGCCCGGTGATGTCGTTGTGGTAGTCGAGCATCGCATTAACGTTGTCGACGTGATCATCGGGGTCAGTGGTCCCGTCGTAGATGGCCAAATTTGGGGGTTTCTCCATGCTCTTGGGGAGTGGGGCCTCCATTATCGCCCGCGACAGGGGGCAATGTGGATCTTCCTCGTCACTCCTTGGTGGGGAGAGTTCATTATTACCAGGGCTCCGGTCGCGCCTTGGCGAGGTCCCTGATTGTCCGAAATCACGGCGCGCTCGTGACCTGCTCTTGTTGGGTTCCGGGGAGCGTCGTCCCCGTTTCTTCGCCGCTTCTGGACGTTGTTGCGTCCTTTTTTCCTGCTGATGTCGGATCTCCTTCCGGTCAGCCTCCAGGGCCATGATTCTTTCATGCTGTTGGTAGAGCATGGAGCTGGCCTGATTAAGGGCGTTCACCATAGCAATCTTGGTGGCATCCCCTTCGACGGGCACAGGGATGGGTTGAAATGTGCTGATCGCCTGGTCCTGAATCTGAGGTTGGTTCCCATTGTCCTCGGGTTCGGGGGACGGGGTGGAAGGGCGCCCATCCCGGGCGTCAGATTCATGGTAGTTCAAATTGTCCTCCATCGTGTAGTCGACGAGGGGACGGTTGCGGTCGTTGAGCTGTTCTCCGGACATGCTGAAAGGATGGAGTATTTGAGCTTTGATCTTCTGCTGTAGAAGAAGAGGAAGCTTTGATCTTCTAAGAATTTATCGTATCCACAGAGATCGGTGTTACTGAACCGTCATTCAACAATATCTAAGTTTCTGAGTTTGGATTAAAATGGGTATAATAAAATTGGAAAAGTAAATATGAATATAAAAATAATTCATCTCAAAATCAGGTGAATTCTTTGATGCAACTTTGATGTTTTTTTAGGTCTAGGACTTCTTCAATAGATGTAACCTTCATATCAAAATTCTTAGGAAGTGATCTGAGAATTTTCCTGGCCAACTTTTATTTATACATCATCTCTTATAAGGAAAAAGAAGTTTTGGAAATGTCACGCAGTCTGATGCTGAAGTCAGAGATGGATTCATCTTCATTCATTCTTAGCTTCTCAAACTTTGTTTTGAGGAGATATAACCTTGACATAAGAACTCTGGATGTGCCTTCATGTGTAGTTTTGAAAATCTTCCATGCTTCTTTGGCTTCAGTACATTTGCTGATCAACCTAAATATTTTCTTTTTCACTCCATTGAAAATAGAATTAAGGGCTTTAGAGTTTCTAAGAGATTCATCATCTTCAGTACTTATCTAATCAGCTTCAGGCTTGAAGATTGATGTTCCATCTCCAGAAGTAATCACAGGGTGTTTCCAAACTTTTATCACAACCTTCCATGTTTTATTGTCCATGGATTTAAGAAAAGAAACCATTTTAGCTTTTCAATAATCATAGTTTGTGCCATCCAAGAAAGATGGTCTATCGAGTGATCCTCCATCCTTAGTGTTGTCCATTTGAACAAAAATTATCTTCCTTGGAGCTCATCCAAATAGAACATGGTGTTTTCTCTAATGCTAATTGAAATTCTGTTCAACGCAAGGACATATGTTGGATATAATGTCTAACATAACATGTTCAACATCTTAAACCATAATTGATATATAATAGAAAACAAATGATAAATCATAAAGCAATTAAAGAACACAAAGGATTGTAAACCAAGTTTGGTGCAATAACACCTACGTCTGAGGGCTTCCAATCCAAGAAAGGAAATCCATTATCAATAAAATTAGCACAAAGTGTCTTAGATCATCACCCATAGTTCAATGTTCCTCTTATTAATTCTTTTAGTGTATTTCTATTTAGGACCCCCTGAATATGAGACCCCTTCACTTTCTCTCAACCACCAACCGTAGTGATCAATACAATAATCATAATATTGAATGTTTGAATTACAACACAACTATCAAACCAATATCTAAGCCTTGAGATATGAATGCATACGTTAGAGTGGTGTACACAAAATAACACAAATAAATGACTAAAAATAGAAACCCAAACACAAATATTCTTCAATACTTGCACACATTCAAACATTAGGGTTTGAGTCTTCTTAAATATAAATGCAACTTCGGGGCTTTTCTCCTATGAGCATAAGATTTGATCACATCCATATTTGTAGAGTATTCTGTTTTGATTTGTTTTTCAAAAATCTCCAACAACATTTTTTTTATTTGTTTTGATTCATATATATATATATATATATATATATATATATATATATATATATATATATATATTTGATCTTATTCAATCGCTAAAACAAATCTAATTAACATAATGATAAAATATAACAATAAATCTGATTGAAACCCAACAAGAGTTTTCTCTTAAAACAACAACAACCATGGTCTGCCGACAAATGTCAGATGTTGCACACATACTAAAATATCGTGTCCCATATGTATCATTTTTTCACCAAAATATCTTATACATTCTATGTTGTTTTGCATAATGCAACCAATCAAAAGGAACAACATAAACAACATTGTTTTTAAAGCTTTTTAATAGAGTGAAAAATGACATTATTTTAAAACTTTACTGTTTTGCTAGCGAACAAAAGACTCTTTTTTTAATAAGTGCTCTATAAGGTTGGAAAAGAAAGGAAGACACATTTTTTTCTTCAATAAAGCGTTCTTAAAAGGGAAAATTTTAAGAGCACTTTTAAAAAGTGTTAGTTCTTTAAATATATATTTTTTAAAATAACAACTAAGGATAATGCATTCCAAGAACATATTTTATAACAAACACACAAACATATGATATATGAATCTCGATGGAAGGAAGTTGGAAAACTTCAAGGACATCATGAATCTGCTATATGATATTAAGCCTTCCTTGGATTTGGGTGACACCTTTATTTGGAAAAGTCGATCTGATCATTCATTTTCTGTAAAATCTTGTTATAGTACTCTTCTGCAAGCAAAAAGCTTTGCTGAGTTGGATATTACTTCCAAGATTGCTCTAAAATTGCTTGGCAAACTAAGATACCACTGAAAGCCAAGGTTTTTGGTTTGAGAATGTTATTGGACAGGCTACCCACAAGGTTCAATTTGGTGGCCAGGGACGTAATCTCTAATCCTCACGAAAAGGTTTGCGTGTTTTTTATGTTGTTTAAGATGTTGATCATATCTTTTGTTCTTGCCTACTTATTCGTTTGGTTTGGAGAATGATTTCAGATTGTGTTGGGATTTAATGGTTTGAGGAAGATATTTGTTGTTTCCATATGCTAGACTGATTTTCGAAGTTGGAATCCAAAAGCTCTCATAAGTTTGCTTGTTTTATTTTGATTATGGCATGCTGGGCTATTTGGTGAACAAGAAATCAGATTTTATTCAATGATGTTATTGGCAATCCAATTGATATTGTTCATAAAATTATTCACAACTCTGGTTGTGGTTGGATGCTTGTGTATCATCTAGGAGTAAATGTAGTTACTATGATTGGTATACAAATCCATCTATTTTCTTGTAGATGTTAGTGTAATTTTTGTACTGTTGATGTAGTTGTTGAAGGTTTGTTGTTGAATGGGTGGTGTACCAATTTCTACACTCTATATTAAATATATTTTCTTATAAAAAACAACATATTATTGGATCCTTAACATAAATGGTGAAATTGAAAAATGAACTTATATTTTAAAAACAACTTATTTATAAACCCTAAGTCCTTCTAAACTTGTTGGTAAAATGAAATTCATGTTTAAAATCTTCTGTAACTTTTAGCTCTCTAAAATTTGAATCCAAATATTGCATGAAATGGATCATGATTATGAACTAATTAATAAACAATATTATCTATACTTAATAATTGATAGTTTGAATTAAATTATTCTCTTCAAAGAGTATGATATGAGTGTATAGAATCTTCCTTAAATTTGTGTATAAAAGGTTTTGAAGATCTCTTACATACGGGATTTTACATACTAACTCTCATATATTGTTGAGAATAATAAATTCAAGTATGAGTTAGAGTTCCATAATGGTTATAAATGTTGAGAGTTGAACATTTATAAATGGAAGAATCCATACACCTATCACCTTAAGGTTTTAGGTGAATATGTGATGTATCTCTCACTTGTGTTGTCTTTGGTCAAATATTGATGCTCATTCTAATACCCCAACAAATAATATCATGAGCCTTTGGTCGCATAAATGGATCAACTTACTTGTATCGAAATGCCCAGGAAGTGGTGTTTCATTTAAATCGAAATGCCCTTGAAAGACCCTTGAAAGAGGTGTCAACAATTGAACAAGTGTATGTGGACAAAAGAGTTTCCACTTGAGGGGGAGCATTGTGGACTCACACTTGAGGGGGGAGTGTTGAGAATAATAAATCCAAGTGTGAGTTAGAGTTTCACATTAGTTATAAATGTGGAGAGTTGAGCATTTCTAAATGGGAGAATCCATACATCTACCACCTTAAGATTTTGGGTGAATAAGTGGTGTCTCACTCACTTGTTGCTCTTGACCCAATATTGATTTTCCTTATAATACCCCAACAAATGGTATCATGAATCTTTGGTTCGAGAAATGGACTAACTTACTTGTATCGAAATATCTAGGAAGTGGTGTTCCGCTAAAATCGAAATATCTAGGAAATGGTGTTCCGCTAAAATCGAAATGTGCAAGAAGAGATATATCAAAATGTCCTTGAAAGACCCTTGAAAGAGGTGTCAACGACGGTACAAATGTATATGGACAAAAGAGTTTCCACTTGAGGGGGAGCATTATGGACTCACACTTGAAGGAGAGTGTTGAGAACAATAAATTCAAATGTGAGTTAGAGTCTCATATTGGTTATAAATGTGAAGAGTTAAACATTTATAAATGGGAGAACCCATATAACTATCACCTTAAAGTTTTGTATAAATATATTGTGTCTCTCTCACTTATATTTCTCTTGACCCAATATTGATGTTCCTCCTCATACCCCAACACATATAAAATCTTCTCATATGTCTTTTGGATCTTGATTTACTTTACATTGGATTATAATATCAATTATACATTGTTTTCAATATTTATCTGTATTTTAGGAAAGAAATTGTGATTACATATTAAAGTTTTCTAGTAAACTATATCATATTGAGTTGTATAACTTGGCAATATAAATTATTAAAATTAAAAGAAAAATAGTTTCACAAAAACAACAAGACATGAAACCTAGATACTTTTATAAAATTAAAATGCGATATTAAAAGTGATACACTCTATTGTTTAAGGAAAATATATTGATCCTATTAAAGTCTAAGCATGGAGTAAGATAGAGTGCATGCTTTTATTATACATTATTCATGAAATGCAATACACTCATTCATTCATGCATTTAGTTTTTATGGAAGATCCTAAAGCCCTCCTAATCCTTCATTTTCTTCTTGTTCTTCTCCTCTAAATCCTTGTTTTCTTCTCCTATAGAACTTACTTCATTTCTTCTCTCTTCTTGTCCCCCAAACTCATTATTTCCTCCTCCCCTCACACCTACTTCATTTCCTATTTTACCTTGTCCTCCAAGCCCAATATTTTCACCTCCATCTTGAGCTCCTCTAATATTTATCGAACCTCCAAAACCTTGCCCATTTATCCAAACTTCTAAGTCAGCATTATGATGTCTCTTTGGTCGCTTTCTACCATGTCCACGTTCTCTTAAGCGTCTATCTTTATTTACCTCGAGTTTTATTTTAGGGTTTTCAAATACACGAGCTGCAAATAAAATAAATATGGTTATTAAAATATAACAAAAACAAAAAAAAAGGTTGTGCAAACAAATAATATTCATATACTTTGTTTCTCATCATCTTTGGATGGTTCAATTGCTGCAACAGTGATGAAAATTAGTGCACAAAGAAAGAAAGCAAAAATAAGAAACTTTATCTTCATCTTTGATCTTCTACAAGTTTAGTTGATGTTGAATGTAAATGCAATTAACAACTATTTATAGATCATGCAACTTGTAAGATTTAAGAAGCACAAAAGAGCACTATTGCATAGTATATTGTGTAGGAACAATTTGGCTCATAGAGAGAATAATGGGTCATCAAGAACTATTGAGCAGTAAATTGGGACATGTTTGCCAAATGAGATAAGCCAAAATTTTATATAACTTGCAAGGTGCTTGTAGTTTTGCACAAGTCACTTTTATTTTAATGAATGTTTAAAAAAAATACAGTATTTAATTTTAATATTATTAATAGTAGATTTAAAACGCTTTGTAAAATTTTAAAATATACATGTTAGATTTAAATATTTATAATTTTTACAATTAGAGTCAATAAAGAGACAATGGTTAAAATGGTTATTTCTTATAGTTTTTTTTTGGGAGTTCTAAAGAGAAAACCACCTTTTTACAAGGAGGCTCAATTACATTAGATTAAGGGTTTGAATCTGATTTGAACTGATAATAGATGAATCAAAACCTATATTCACCTATAGAAAAAACACTATTATTCGCTTCTATATCTTTGTTTCATTTTTCATAAATGACATAAATAAAGTAGGGATTCAACTAGAACCGAATTGAGCAATGTTGCTCTCTCTTCACTTATCCCTCGGTTTTGTAGAAAACCGATAAGTTATGTAGCTCATGGTTTCAACTTCAATTCCCATCTCCTACAAGTTTATGCTTTAATTAGAACAAAATTTCACCATTATTTTATAAATAATCTCATACATCGTTTTTTTTTAGAAAATCGACATTAAAATTTGATTTAAATAAATTAAACACAATTTTTACCTCAATATTGTTGTTTCGGTTCTTCTAAAAACTGAGATGTATACTCTAAAAAATATTTCACTAAATCAACAAAATGTCAAGTTTCATTAACTTTTTACGCACTATCACTTTTCTTTGACTGAAACATTATCCTCTCAACCTAACGCACTAAAACATCATCTTCTCCAAGGAGGAAAGAAACTCAAACCTCAAACCAATATTTTTCTTCAACTCTCTCGTTATATTTCTGGTATCTAAAACTCTTTCCATGTTGTTGTTGATGATATATTTGTAGTAGTTCTTGTTGTTGTTGTCGTTGTTGTTATTGTTGTCATTGTTGTTGTTGTTGTTGTTGATATTATCAAGGTTTTTGAGACTTATGGGATAATTAATGTAGTGTTGTTGTTTCATGTTATTGTTATTGTCACGATTTTGAGACTTAAGGTGTAATGTAGTATTATTTTTCAGGTATATCTAGTTGTTTTTTTATAAGAAAATCTCATTAAGGAGAGAATAAGAGGATCTCCAACTTCATGATTACAAGGCTATCAAAAAGAAGAAACAAAACCAACCAAAAAAGCTACAATCATAAGAAATCTAGGGGAAATTTTAGCCAACTATAGAAGCTACAAACCATCCTACCATTTTTAGCTAAACCTAACCATGTCCAAGATGTAATAACAATACTATGAAAAATATTATCAACATTAAAAATTTCATCGTTAAAGAGAATGTCGTTTCGAGCCTTCCAAACACACCAACACGTAAATAACTAAATTGCGTTGGTGACTTCCACCTTGCACCTTCCCCGATTACTAGTAAACCATTATTATTGTATTATTTTGGAATGTTCATTTTTATTTTACTTTAAGAAGTTATACTTTATTAGGATCATAATTGGATGAGAGCTAATAGATTAAGTAAAGAGTATGAGAATGGAATGATTCAATTTCTTTTATTTGCTACAAAAACCTTTCTGACGATAATGAGATTTTGTGGTGTCCTTGTAAAAAATTTCGAAATACACAAAAACCTCAAAGGGATGATATATTCAATCATTGTTCTTATGATGAAATTACTCAAAATTACACAATATAAGTATGGTATGGTGAAGTGAAAAAAAGACCTACGTCACATATAGTTGAGGATGATGAATTTATGAATGATACTCTAGAACATATGATTCGTAATATTGGAGTAAATGCTCTTAAGAAAGCCCATGTGGAAGATACTTTGAAAAATGACATGGAAGAGTCGTTATATCTGGAATGCAAAATTTTTACAAGATTTTCAACTGTGTTTAGACTATTTAATCTTAAGGCAAGAGGTGGTTGGATAGATTAAAGTTTCACTAAATTGCTTGAATTGTTGTAAGAAATGCTTCCAGAAAGTAACACGTTGTCGAACAGTAGTTATTATGAGGCCAAGAAGATATTGTGTCCAATGGGTTTGAACTATGTAAAAATACACGCATGTCATAATGATTTCATATTGTATAGAAAAAAGTATGAAAACTTGAAAGAGTACCCGAGGTGTGGGAAATAACACTACAACTAAAATAGGTGTTACTTCCAAGGTGATGGGGTACCTATCGATAATTCAAAGTTTCAAGAGGTTGTTTTCTAATTTAAATAACGCAAAGAATACTAGATGATATGCATATGAAAGATTATATGATGAAAAAATTTATCATGTTGCTGATTCATTATAATGGAAGAAAATTGATATGTTGTTTCCATATGGAAGAGTCGTTATATCTGGAATGCAAACATTTTACAAGATTTTCAACTGTGTTTAGACTATTTAATTTTAAGGCAAAAGGTGGTTGGACAGATAAAATTTCACTAAATTGCATGAATTGTTGCAAGAAATGCTTCCAGAAAGTAACACGTTGTCGAACAATAGTTATTATGAGGCCAAGAAGATATTGTGTCCAATGGGTTTGAACTATGTAAAAATACACGAATGTCATAATGATTTCATATTGTATAGAAAAAAGTATGAAAACTTGAAGGAGTACCCGAGGTGTGGGAAATCACACAACAACTAAAATAGGTGTTACTTCCAAGGTGATGGGGTACCTATCGATAATTCAATGTTTCAAGAGGTTGTTTTCTAATTTAAATAACGCACAAAATACTAGATGATATGCATATGAAAGATTATATGATGAAAAAATTTATCATGTAGCTGATTCATTATAATGGAAGAAAATTGATATGTTGTTTCCATATTTTTCCTCTGTGTCAGGGAATCTAGGCTTGGCTTTCAATCAAATAAATAGTCCCCAATTAAATTTTAATTTTTTTTCCGAAACTAGTGTATAATATACTTTGATTTTTGACCAAAACTTGCATTTCGAAAAGTTTCATAGAATCTAATTTTCCTATGATTTTTTGCATGGACTTCCATCATAACCTTCCCTCTTAAAATATATAAATGATATGTGAAGTTTCGTATCATTTCGAACAGTCCCCGACTTAATTTTATCTTTGACCGAAACTAGTATAAACTTGTGTATAATATATTATGATTTTTTGGCCGAAACTTGCATTTCAAAAAGTTTCATAGAATCTAGTTTTCAGATGATTTTTTTGCATGGACTACCACCATAACCTTCCCTCTTAACATATATAAATGATCTCAAAAGTCTTGTATCATTTCAATTAGTCCCCAATTAAATTAAATTTTTTCTTCCGAAACTAGTGTATAATATACTTTGATTTTTGACCGAAATTGCATTTCGAAAAGTTTCATAGAATCTAATTTTCCTATGATTTTTTGCATGGACTTCCATCATAACCTTCCCTAGTAATATATATATATATATATATATATATATATATATATATATATATATATATATATATATGTGAAGTTTCATATCATTTTGAACAGTCCCCAACTTAATTTTATCTTTGACCGAAACTAGTATAAACATGTGTATAATATATTATGATTTTTTAGCCGAAACATGCATTTCGAAAAGTTTCATTGCATCTAGTTTTCAGATGATTATTTTGCATGGACTACCATCATAACCTTCCCTCTTAATATATATGAATGATCTGAAAATCTCGTATCATTTTAAATAGTCCATAATTAAATTCGATTTTTTGACCGAAACTATTGTATAATATACTATGATTTTTGACCGAAACATGCATTTTGAAAAGTTTTATAGAATCTAATTTTTTGATGATTTTTTGCATGGACTTCCATCATAACCTTTCCTCATAAAATATATAAATGATATGGGAAGTTTCGTATCATTTCGAACAGTCTCCGACTTAATTTTATCTTTGACTGAAACTAGTATAAACTTGTGTATATTATATTATGATACTTTGGCCGAAACTTGCATTTCAAAAAGTTTCATAGAATCTAGTTTTCAGATGATTTTTTTGCATGGACTACCATCATAACCTTCCCTCTTAACATATATAAATAATCTAAAAGTCACGTATTATTTCAAATAGTCTCCAATTAAATTTGATTTTTTTGACTGAAACTAGTGTATAATATACTATGATTTTTGACCGAAACTTGCATTTCAAAAAGTTTCATAGATCTAATTTTCGGATGATTTTTTGCATGGACTTCCATCATAACCTTTTCCGTCTTAAAATATATAAATGATATGTGAAGTTTCGTACCATTTCGAACAATCACCGATTTAATTTGATTTTTGACTGAAACTAGTATAAACTAGTTTATAATATATTATGATATTTTGGCTGAAACTTGCATTTCGAAAAGTATCATAGAATCTAGTTTTCAGATGATTTTTTTGCATTGACTACCATCATAACCCTCCCTCTTAACATATATGAATGATCTGAAAAGTCTCGTATCTATTCAAAAAGTCCCGAATTAAATTTGATTTTTTTTACTGAAACTAGTGTATAATATACTATGATTTTGATTTTTGACCGAAACTAGTATAAACTAGTGTATAATATATTATGAATTTTTGGCCGAAACTTGCATTTTGAAAAGTTTCATAGAATCTAGTTTTTAGATGATTTTTTTGCATGGACTACAATCATAACCTTCCTTATTAACATATATAAATGATTTGAAAAGTCTCGTATCATTTAAAATAGTCCCCAATTAAATTTGATTTTTTTGACTGAAACTAGTGTATAATATACTATGATTTTTGACCGAAACTTGCATTTCGAAAGGTTTCATAGAATCTAATTTTTCGATGATATTTTGCATGGACTTCCATCATAACCTTCCCTCATAAAATATACAAATGATATGTGAAGTTTCGTATCATTTCGAACAGTCCCCGACTTAATTTTATCTTTGACCGAAACTAGTATAAACTTGTGTATATTATATTATGCTTTTTTGGCCGAAACTTGCATTTCGAAACGTTTCATAGAATCTAGTTTTCAGATGATTTTTTTTGCATGGACTACCATCATAACCTTCCCTCTTAACATATATAAATGATCTGAAAAGTCTCGTATCATTTCAAATAGTCCCCAATTAAATTTTATTTTTTTGACTGAAACTAGTGTATAATATAATAATTTTTTTTGACCGAAACATGCATTTCAAAAAGTTTCATACAATCTAATTTACCGATGATTTTTTGCATGGACTTCGAACATAGACTTCCCTCTTAAAATATATAAATGATATGTGAAGTTTCGTATCATTTCAAACACTCCCCGATTTAATTTGATTTTTGACCAAAACTAGTATAAATTAGTGTGTAATATATTATAATTTTTTTGCCCGAAACTTGCATTTCGAAAAGTATCATATAATCTAGTTTTTAGATGATTTTTTTGCATGGACTACCATCATAACCTTCCGTCTTAACATATATAAATGATATGAAAAGTGTTGTATCATTTCAAATAGTCCCGAATTGAATTTGATTTTTTGACCGAAACCAGTGTATAATATACTATGATTTTTGACGGAAACTTGCATTTCGAAACTTTTCATATAATCTAATTTTCCGATGATTTTGTTGCATGGACTTCCATCATAACCTTCCCTCGTAAAATATATAAATGATATGTGAAGTTTCGTATCATTTCGAATAGTCCCCGACTTAATTTTATCTTTGACCGAACCTAGTATAAACTTGTGTATATTATATAATGATTTTTTGGCCGAAACTTGCATTTCAAAAAGTTTCATAGAATCTAGTTTTTAGATGATTTTTTTTGCATGGACTACCATCATAACCTTCCCTCTTAACATATATAAATGATCTGAAAAGTCTCGTATCATTTCAAATAGTCCCCAATTAAATTTGATTTTTTTTGACTGAAACTAGTGTTTAATATAATATGATTTTTGACCGAAACATGCATTTCAAAAAGATTCATACAATCTAATTTACCGATGATTTTTTGCATGGACTTCCATTATAGCCTTCCCTCTTAAAAACTATAAATGATATGTGAAGTTTCGTATCATTTCGAACACTCCCCGATTTAATTTGATTTTTGACCGAAACTAGTATAAATTAGTGTGTAATATATTATAATTTTTTTGCCCGAAACATGCATTTCGAAAAGTATCATATAATCTAGTTTTCAGATGATTGTTTTGCATGGACTACCAACATAACCTTCCCTCTTAACATATATAAATAATCTGAAAAGTCTTGTATCATTTCAAATAGTCCCGAATTGAATTTGATTTTTTTTACCGAAACTAGTGTATAATATACTATGATTTTTGACGGAAACTTGCATTTCGAAACTTTTCATATAATCTAATTTTCCGGGGATTTTGTTGCTTGAACTTCCATCATAACCTTCCCTTGTAAAATATATAAATGATATGTGAAGTTTCGTATCATTTCGAACAGTTCCCAACTTAATTTTATCTTTGACCGAAACTAGTATAAACTTGTGGATATTATATTATGATTTTTTATCCGAAACTTGCATTTCAAAAAGTTTCATAGAATCTAGTTTTCAGATGATTTTTTTTGCATGGACTACCATCATAACCTTCCCTCTTAACATATATAAATGATCTGAAAAGTCTCGTATCATTTCAAATAATCCCCAATTAAATTCGATTTTTTGACCGAAATTTTTGTATAATATACTATGATTTTTGACCGAAACATGCATTTTGAAAAGTTTCATAGAATCTAATTTTTCGATGGTTTTTTGCATGGACTTCCATCATAACCTTCCCTCTTAAAATATATAAATTATATGTGAAGTTTTGTATCATTTCGAAAAATCCCCTATTTAATTTGATTTTTGACCGAAACTAGTATAAACTAGTGTATAATATATTATGATTTTTTGGCCGAAACTTGCATTTCAAAAAGTTTCATAGAATCTAGTTTTCAGATGATTTTTTTCATGAACTACCATCATAACCTTCCTTATTAAAGTATATAAATGATCTGAAAAGTCTCGTATCATTTCAAATAGTCCCCAATTAAATTTGATTTTTTTGACCGAAACTAGTGTATAATATACTATGATTTTTGACCGAAACTTGCATTTCGAAACTTTTCATAGAATCTAATTTTCCGATGATTTTTTTGCATGGACTTCCATTATAACCTTCCCTCGTAAAATATATAAATGATATGTGAAATTTCATATCATTTCGAACAGTCCCCGACATAATTTTATCTTTGACCGAAACTAGTATAAACTTGTGTATATTATATTATGATTTTTTGGCCGAAACTTGTATTTCGAAAAGTTTCATAGAATCTAGTTTTCAGATGATTTTTTTGCATGGACTACCATCATAACCTTCCCTCTTAACATATATAAATGATCTGAAAAGTCTAGTATCATTTCAAATAGTCCCCAATTAAATTTGATTTTTTTGACCGAAACTAGTGTATAATATACTATGATTTTTGACCGAAACTTGCATTTCGAAAAGTTTCATAGATCTAATTTTCCGATGATTTTTTGCATGGACTTCAATCATAACCTTTACCCTCTTAAAATATATAAATGATATGTGAAGTTTCGTATTATTTCGAACACTCCCCGATTTAATTTGATTTTTGACCGAAACTAGTATAAACTAGTTTATAATATATTATGATTTTTTGGCTGAAACTTGCATTTCGAAAAGTATCATAGAATTTAGTTTTCAGATGATTTTTTTGCATTGACTACCATCATAACCTTCCCTCTTAACATATATAAATGATCTGAATAGTCTCGTATTTATTCAAATAGTCCCGAATTAAATTTGATTTTTTTGACTAAAACTAATGTATAATATACTATGATTTTTGACCGAAACTTGCGTTTCTAAAAGTTTCATAGAATCTAATTTTCCGATAATTTTTTGCGTGGACTTCCATCATAGCCTTCCATCTTAAAATAAATAAATGATATGTGGATTTCGTATCATTTCGAACAATCCCCGATTTAATTTGATTTTGACCGAAACTAGTATAAATTAGTGTGTAATATATTACGATTTTTTTGCCGAAACTTGCATTTCGAAAAGTATCATAGAATCTAGTTTTCAGATGATTTTTTTGCATGGACTACCATCATAACATTCCCTCTTAACATATACAAAAGAACTGAAAAATCTTGAATCATTTCAAATAGTCCCGAATTAAATTTTATTTTTTTGACCGAAACTAGTGTATAATATACTATGATTTTTGACCGAAACTTGCATTTCGAAACTTTTCATAGAATCTAATTTTCCGATGATTCTTTTGCATGGACTTCCATCATAACCTTCCCTCGTAAAATATATAAATGATATGTGAAGTTTCGTATCATTTCGAACAGTCCCCGACATAATTTTATCTTTGACCGAAACTAGTATAAACTTGTGTATATTATATTATGATTTTTTTTGCCGAAACTTGTATTTCGAAAAGTTTTATAGAATCCAGTTTTCAGATGATTTTTTTTGAATGGACTACCATCATAACCTTCCCTCTTAACATATATAAATGATCTGAAAAGTCTAGTATCATTTCAAATAGTCTCCAATTAAATTTGATTTTTTTGACTGAAACTAGTGTATAATATACTATGATTTTTGACCGAAACTTGCATTTCGAAAAGTTTCATAGATCTAATTTTCCGATGATTTTTTGCATGGACTTCAATCATAACCTTTACCCTCTTAAAATATATAAATGATATGTGAAGTTTCGTATTATTTCGAACACTCCCCGATTTAATTTGATTTTTGACCGAAACTAGTATAAACTAGTTTATAATATATTATGATTTTTTGGCTGAAACTTGCATTTCGAAAAGTATCATAGAATTTAGTTTTCAGATGATTTTTTTGCATTGACTACCATCATAACCTTCCCTCTTAACATATATAAATGATCTGAATAGTCTCGTATTTATTCAAATAGTCCCGAATTAAATTTGATTTTTTTGACTAAAACTAATGTATAATATACTATGATTTTTGACCGAAACTTGCGTTTCTAAAAGTTTCATAGAATCTAATTTTCCGATAATTTTTTGCGTGGACTTCCATCATAGCCTTCCATCTTAAAATAAATAAATGATATGTGGATTTCGTATCATTTCGAACAATCCCCGATTTAATTTGATTTTGACCGAAACTAGTATAAATTAGTGTGTAATATATTACGATTTTTTTGCCGAAACTTGCATTTCGAAAAGTATCATAGAATCTAGTTTTCAGATGATTTTTTTGCATGGACTACCATCATAACATTCCCTCTTAACATATACAAAAGAACTGAAAAATCTTGAATCATTTCAAATAGTCCCGAATTAAATTTTATTTTTTTGACCGAAACTAGTGTATAATATACTATGATTTTTGACCGAAACTTGCATTTCGAAACTTTTCATAGAATCTAATTTTCCGATGATTCTTTTGCATGGACTTCCATCATAACCTTCCCTCGTAAAATATATAAATGATATGTGAAGTTTCGTATCATTTTGAACAGTCTCCAACTTAATTTTATCTTTGACCGAAACTAGTATAAACTTGTGTATATTATATTATGATTTTTTTTGCCGAAACTTGTATTTCGAAAAGTTTTATAGAATCCAGTTTTCAGATGATTTTTTTTGCATGGACTACCATCATAACCTTCCCTCTTAACATATATAAATGATCTGAAAAGTCTAGTATCATTTCAAATAGTCTCCAATTAAATTTGATTTTTTTGACTGAAACTAGTGTATAATATACTATGATTTTTGACCGAAACTTGCATTTCGAAAAGTTTCATAGATCTAATTTTCCGATGATTTTTTGCATGGACTTCAATCATAACCTTTACCCTCTTAAAATATATAAATGATATGTGAAGTTTCGTATTATTTCGAACACTCCCCGATTTAATTTGATTTTTGACCGAAACTAGTATAAACTAGTTTATAATATATTATGATTTTTTGGCTGAAACTTGCATTTCGAAAAGTATCATAGAATTTAGTTTTCAGATGATTTTTTTGCATTGACTACCATCATAACCTTCCCTCTTAACATATATAAATGATCTGAATAGTCTCGTATTTATTCAAATAGTCCCGAATTAAATTTGATTTTTTTGACTAAAACTAATGTATAATATACTATGATTTTTGACCGAAACTTGCGTTTCTAAAAGTTTCATAGAATCTAATTTTCCGATAATTTTTTGCGTGGACTTCCATCATAGCCTTCCATCTTAAAATAAATAAATGATATGTGGATTTCGTATCATTTCGAACAATCCCCGATTTAATTTGATTTTGACCGAAACTAGTATAAATTAGTGTGTAATATATTACGATTTTTTTGCCGAAACTTGCATTTCGAAAAGTATCATAGAATCTAGTTTTCAGATGATTTTTTTGCATGGACTACCATCATAACATTCCCTCTTAACATATACAAAAGAACTGAAAAATCTTGAATCATTTCAAATAGTCCCGAATTAAATTTTATTTTTTTGACCGAAACTAGTGTATAATATACTATGATTTTTGACCGAAACTTGCATTTCGAAACTTTTCATAGAATCTAATTTTCCGATGATTCTTTTGCATGGACTTCCATCATAACCTTCCCTCGTAAAATATATAAATGATATGTGAAGTTTCGTATCATTTTGAACAGTCTCCAACTTAATTTTATCTTTGACCGAAACTAGTATAAACTTGTGTATATTATATTATGATTTTTTTTGCCGAAACTTGCATTTCGAAAAGTTTTATAGAATCCAGTTTTCAGATGATTTTTTTTGCATGGACTACCATCATAACCTTCCCTCTTAACATATATAAATAATCTAAAAGTCACGTATTATTTCAAATAGTCTCCAATTAAATTTGATTTTTTTGACTGAAACTAGTGTATAATATACTATGATTTTTGACCGAAACTTGCATTTCAAAAAGTTTCATAGATCTAATTTTCCGATGATTTTTTGCATGGACTTCAATCATAACCTTTACCCTCTTAAAATATATAAATGATATGTGAAGTTTCGTATTATTTCGAACACTCCCCGATTTAATTTGATTTTTGACCGAAACTAGTATAAACTAGTTTATAATATATTATGATTTTTTTGCTGAAACTTGCATTTCGAAAAGTATCATAGAATTTAGTTTTCAGATGATTTTTTTGCATTGACTACCATCATAACCTTCCCTCTTAACATATATAAATGATCTGAATAGTCTCGTATTTATTCAAATAGTCCCGAATTAAATTTGATTTTTTTGACTAAAACTAATGTATAATATACTATGATTTTTGACCGAAACTTGCGTTTCTAAAAGTTTCATAGAATCTAATTTTCCGATAATTTTTTGCGTGGACTTCCATCATAGCCTTCCATCTTAAAATAAATAAATGATATGTGGATTTCGTATCATTTCGAACAATCCCCGATTTAATTTGATTTTGACCGAAACTAGTATAAATTAGTGTGTAATATATTACGATTTTTTTGCCGAAACTTGCATTTCGAAAAGTATCATAGAATCTAGTTTTCAGATGATTTTTTTGCATGGACTACCATCATAACATTCCCTCTTAACATATACAAAAGAACTGAAAAATCTTGAATCATTTCAAATAGTCCCGAATTAAATTTTATTTTTTTGACCGAAACTAGTGTATAATATACTATGATTTTTGACCGAAACTTGCATTTCGAAACTTTTCATAGAATCTAATTTTCCGATGATTCTTTTGCATGGACTTCCATCATAACCTTCCCTCGTAAAATATATAAATGATATGTGAAGTTTCGTATCATTTTGAACAGTCTCCAACTTAATTTTATCTTTGACCGAAACTAGTATAAACTTGTGTATATTATATTATGATTTTTTTTGCCGAAACTTGCATTTCGAAAAGTTTTATAGAATCCAGTTTTCAGATGATTTTTTTTGCATGGACTACCATCATAACCTTCCCTCTTAACATATATAAATAATCTAAAAGTCACGTATTATTTCAAATAGTCTCCAATTAAATTTGATTTTTTTGACTGAAACTAGTGTATAATATACTATGATTTTTGACCGAAACTTGCATTTCAAAAAGTTTCATAGATCTAATTTTCCGATGATTTTTTGCATGGACTTCAATCATAACCTTTACCCTCTTAAAATATATAAATGATATGTGAAGTTTCGTATTATTTCGAACACTCCCCGATTTAATTTGATTTTTGACCGAAACTAGTATAAACTAGTTTATAATATATTATGATTTTTTGGCTGAAACTTGCATTTCGAAAAGTATCATAGAATTTAGTTTTCAGATGATTTTTTTGCATTGACTACCATCATAACCTTCCCTCTTAACATATATAAATGATCTGAATAGTCTCGTATTTATTCAAATAGTCCCGAATTAAATTTGATTTTTTTGACTAAAACTAATGTATAATATACTATGATTTTTGACCGAAACTTGCGTTTCTAAAAGTTTCATAGAATCTAATTTTCCGATAATTTTTTGCGTGGACTTCCATCATAGCCTTCCATCTTAAAATAAATAAATGATATGTGGATTTCGTATCATTTCGAACAATCCCCGATTTAATTTGATTTTGACCGAAACTAGTATAAATTAGTGTGTAATATATTACGATTTTTTTGCCGAAACTTGCATTTCGAAAAGTATCATAGAATCTAGTTTTCAGATGATTTTTTTGCATGGACTACCATCATAACATTCCCTCTTAACATATACAAAAGAACTGAAAAATCTTGAATCATTTCAAATAGTCCCGAATTAAATTTTATTTTTTTGACCGAAACTAGTGTATAATATACTATGATTTTTGACCGAAACTTGCATTTCGAAACTTTTCATAGAATCTAATTTTCCGATGATTCTTTTGCATGGACTTCCATCATAACCTTCCCTCGTAAAATATATAAATGATATGTGAAGTTTCGTATCATTTTGAACAGTCTCCAACTTAATTTTATCTTTGACCGAAACTAGTATAAACTTGTGTATATTATATTATGATTTTTTTTGCCGAAACTTGCATTTCGAAAAGTTTTATAGAATCCAGTTTTCAGATGATTTTTTTTGCATGGACTACCATCATAACCTTCCCTCTTAACATATATAAATAATCTAAAAGTCACGTATTATTTCAAATAGTCTCCAATTAAATTTGATTTTTTTGACTGAAACTAGTGTATAATATACTATGATTTTTGACCGAAACTTGCATTTCAAAAAGTTTCATAGATCTAATTTTCCGATGATTTTTTGCATGGACTTCAATCATAACCTTTACCCTCTTAAAATATATAAATGATATGTGAAGTTTCGTATTATTTCGAACACTCCCCGATTTAATTTGATTTTTGACCGAAACTAGTATAAACTAGTTTATAATATATTATGATTTTTTGGCTGAAACTTGCATTTCGAAAAGTATCATAGAATTTAGTTTTCAGATGATTTTTTTGCATTGACTACCATCATAACCTTCCCTCTTAACATATATAAATGATCTGAATAGTCTCGTATTTATTCAAATAGTCCCGAATTAAATTTGATTTTTTTGACTAAAACTAATGTATAATATACTATGATTTTTGACCGAAACTTGCGTTTCTAAAAGTTTCATAGAATCTAATTTTCCGATAATTTTTTGCGTGGACTTCCATCATAGCCTTCCATCTTAAAATAAATAAATGATATGTGGATTTCGTATCATTTCGAACAATCCCCGATTTAATTTGATTTTGACCGAAACTAGTATAAATTAGTGTGTAATATATTACGATTTTTTTGCCGAAACTTGCATTTCGAAAAGTATCATAGAATCTAGTTTTCAGATGATTTTTTTGCATGGACTACCATCATAACATTCCCTCTTAACATATACAAAAGAACTGAAAAATCTTGAATCATTTCAAATAGTCCCGAATTAAATTTTATTTTTTTGACCGAAACTAGTGTATAATATACTATGATTTTTGACCGAAACTTGCATTTCGAAACTTTTCATAGAATCTAATTTTCCGATGATTCTTTTGCATGGACTTCCATCATAACCTTCCCTCGTAAAATATATAAATGATATGTGAAGTTTCGTATCATTTTGAACAGTCTCCAACTTAATTTTATCTTTGACCGAAACTAGTATAAACTTGTGTATATTATATTATGATTTTTTTTGCCGAAACTTGCATTTCGAAAAGTTTTATAGAATCCAGTTTTCAGATGATTTTTTTTGCATGGACTACCATCATAACCTTCCCTCTTAACATATATAAATAATCTAAAAGTCACGTATTATTTCAAATAGTCTCCAATTAAATTTGATTTTTTTGACTGAAACTAGTGTATAATATACTATGATTTTTGACCGAAACTTGCATTTCAAAAAGTTTCATAGATCTAATTTTCCGATGATTTTTTGCATGGACTTCAATCATAACCTTTACCCTCTTAAAATATATAAATGATATGTGAAGTTTCGTATTATTTCGAACACTCCCCGATTTAATTTGATTTTTGACCGAAACTAGTATAAACTAGTTTATAATATATTATGATTTTTTGGCTGAAACTTGCATTTCGAAAAGTATCATAGAATTTAGTTTTCAGATGATTTTTTTGCATTGACTACCATCATAACCTTCCCTCTTAACATATATAAATGATCTGAATAGTCTCGTATTTATTCAAATAGTCCCGAATTAAATTTGATTTTTTTGACTAAAACTAATGTATAATATACTATGATTTTTGACCGAAACTTGCGTTTCTAAAAGTTTCATAGAATCTAATTTTCCGATAATTTTTTGCGTGGACTTCCATCATAGCCTTCCATCTTAAAATAAATAAATGATATGTGGATTTCGTATCATTTCGAACAATCCCCGATTTAATTTGATTTTGACCGAAACTAGTATAAATTAGTGTGTAATATATTACGATTTTTTTGCCGAAACTTGCATTTCGAAAAGTATCATAGAATCTAGTTTTCAGATGATTTTTTTGCATGGACTACCATCATAACATTCCCTCTTAACATATACAAAAGAACTGAAAAATCTTGAATCATTTCAAATAGTCCCGAATTAAATTTTATTTTTTTGACCGAAACTAGTGTATAATATACTATGATTTTTGACCGAAACTTGCATTTCGAAACTTTTCATAGAATCTAATTTTCCGATGATTCTTTTGCATGGACTTCCATCATAACCTTCCCTCGTAAAATATATAAATGATATGTGAAGTTTCGTATCATTTTGAACAGTCTCCAACTTAATTTTATCTTTGACCGAAACTAGTATAAACTTGTGTATATTATATTATGATTTTTTTTGCCGAAACTTGCATTTCGAAAAGTTTTATAGAATCCAGTTTTCAGATGATTTTTTTTGCATGGACTACCATCATAACCTTCCCTCTTAACATATATAAATAATCTAAAAGTCACGTATTATTTCAAATAGTCTCCAATTAAATTTGATTTTTTTGACTGAAACTAGTGTATAATATACTATGATTTTTGACCGAAACTTGCATTTCAAAAAGTTTCATAGATCTAATTTTCCGATGATTTTTTGCATGGACTTCAATCATAACCTTTACCCTCTTAAAATATATAAATGATATGTGAAGTTTCGTATTATTTCGAACACTCCCCGATTTAATTTGATTTTTGACCGAAACTAGTATAAACTAGTTTATAATATATTATGATTTTTTGGCTGAAACTTGCATTTCGAAAAGTATCATAGAATTTAGTTTTCAGATGATTTTTTTGCATTGACTACCATCATAACCTTCCCTCTTAACATATATAAATGATCTGAATAGTCTCGTATTTATTCAAATAGTCCCGAATTAAATTTGATTTTTTTGACTAAAACTAATGTATAATATACTATGATTTTTGACCGAAACTTGCGTTTCTAAAAGTTTCATAGAATCTAATTTTCCGATAATTTTTTGCGTGGACTTCCATCATAGCCTTCCATCTTAAAATAAATAAATGATATGTGGATTTCGTATCATTTCGAACAATCCCCGATTTAATTTGATTTTGACCGAAACTAGTATAAATTAGTGTGTAATATATTACGATTTTTTTGCCGAAACTTGCATTTCGAAAAGTATCATAGAATCTAGTTTTCAGATGATTTTTTTGCATGGACTACCATCATAACATTCCCTCTTAACATATACAAAAGAACTGAAAAATCTTGAATCATTTCAAATAGTCCCGAATTAAATTTTTTTTTTTTGACCGAAACTAGTGTATAATATACTATGATTTTTGACCGAAACTTGCATTTCGAAACTTTTCATAGAATCTAATTTTCCGATGATTCTTTTGCATGGACTTCCATCATAACCTTCCCTCGTAAAATATATAAATGATATGTGAAGTTTCGTATCATTTTGAACAGTCTCCAACTTAATTTTATCTTTGACCGAAACTAGTATAAACTTGTGTATATTATATTATGATTTTTTTTGCCGAAACTTGCATTTCGAAAAGTTTTATAGAATCCAGTTTTCAGATGATTTTTTTTGCATGGACTACCATCATAACCTTCCCTCTTAACATATATAAATAATCTAAAAGTCACGTATTATTTCAAATAGTCTCCAATTAAATTTGATTTTTTTGACTGAAACTAGTGTATAATATACTATGATTTTTGACCGAAACTTGCATTTCAAAAAGTTTCATAGATCTAATTTTCCGATGATTTTTTGCATGGACTTCAATCATAACCTTTACCCTCTTAAAATATATAAATGATATGTGAAGTTTCGTATTATTTCGAACACTCCCCGATTTAATTTGATTTTTGACCGAAACTAGTATAAACTAGTTTATAATATATTATGATTTTTTGGCTGAAACTTGCATTTCGAAAAGTATCATAGAATTTAGTTTTCAGATGATTTTTTTGCATTGACTACCATCATAACCTTCCCTCTTAACATATATAAATGATCTGAATAGTCTCGTATTTATTCAAATAGTCCCGAATTAAATTTGATTTTTTTGACTAAAACTAATGTATAATATACTATGATTTTTGACCGAAACTTGCGTTTCTAAAAGTTTCATAGAATCTAATTTTCCGATAATTTTTTGCGTGGACTTCCATCATAGCCTTCCATCTTAAAATAAATAAATGATATGTGGATTTCGTATCATTTCGAACAATCCCCGATTTAATTTGATTTTGACCGAAACTAGTATAAATTAGTGTGTAATATATTACGATTTTTTTGCCGAAACTTGCATTTCGAAAAGTATCATAGAATCTAGTTTTCAGATGATTTTTTTGCATGGACTACCATCATAACATTCCCTCTTAACATATACAAAAGAACTGAAAAATCTTGAATCATTTCAAATAGTCCCGAATTAAATTTTATTTTTTTGACCGAAACTAGTGTATAATATACTATGATTTTTGACCGAAACTTGCATTTCGAAACTTTTCATAGAATCTAATTTTCCGATGATTCTTTTGCATGGACTTCCATCATAACCTTCCCTCGTAAAATATATAAATGATATGTGAAGTTTCGTATCATTTTGAACAGTCTCCAACTTAATTTTATCTTTGACCGAAACTAGTATAAACTTGTGTATATTATATTATGATTTTTTTTGCCGAAACTTGCATTTCGAAAAGTTTTATAGAATCCAGTTTTCAGATGATTTTTTTTGCATGGACTACCATCATAACCTTCCCTCTTAACATATATAAATAATCTAAAAGTCACGTATTATTTCAAATAGTCTCCAATTAAATTTGATTTTTTTGACTGAAACTAGTGTATAATATACTATGATTTTTGACCGAAACTTGCATTTCAAAAAGTTTCATAGATCTAATTTTCCGATGATTTTTTGCATGGACTTCAATCATAACCTTTACCCTCTTAAAATATATAAATGATATGTGAAGTTTCGTATTATTTCGAACACTCCCCGATTTAATTTGATTTTTGACCGAAACTAGTATAAACTAGTTTATAATATATTATGATTTTTTGGCTGAAACTTGCATTTCGAAAAGTATCATAGAATTTAGTTTTCAGATGATTTTTTTGCATTGACTACCATCATAACCTTCCCTCTTAACATATATAAATGATCTGAATAGTCTCGTATTTATTCAAATAGTCCCGAATTAAATTTGATTTTTTTGACTAAAACTAATGTATAATATACTATGATTTTTGACCGAAACTTGCGTTTCTAAAAGTTTCATAGAATCTAATTTTCCGATAATTTTTTGCGTGGACTTCCATCATAGCCTTCCATCTTAAAATAAATAAATGATATGTGGATTTCGTATCATTTCGAACAATCCCCGATTTAATTTGATTTTGACCGAAACTAGTATAAATTAGTGTGTAATATATTACGATTTTTTTGCCGAAACTTGCATTTCGAAAAGTATCATAGAATCTAGTTTTCAGATGATTTTTTTGCATGGACTACCATCATAACATTCCCTCTTAACATATACAAAAGAACTGAAAAATCTTGAATCATTTCAAATAGTCCCGAATTAAATTTTATTTTTTTTGACCGAAACTAGTGTATAATATACTATGATTTTTGACCGAAACTTGCATTTCGAAACTTTTCATAGAATCTAATTTTCCGATGATTCTTTTGCATGGACTTCCATCATAACCTTCCCTCGTAAAATATATAAATGATATGTGAAGTTTCGTATCATTTTGAACAGTCTCCAACTTAATTTTATCTTTGACCGAAACTAGTATAAACTTGTGTATATTATATTATGATTTTTTTTGCCGAAACTTGCATTTCGAAAAGTTTTATAGAATCCAGTTTTCAGATGATTTTTTTTGCATGGACTACCATCATAACCTTCCCTCTTAACATATATAAATAATCTAAAAGTCACGTATTATTTCAAATAGTCTCCAATTAAATTTGATTTTTTTGACTGAAACTAGTGTATAATATACTATGATTTTTGACCGAAACTTGCATTTCAAAAAGTTTCATAGATCTAATTTTCCGATGATTTTTTGCATGGACTTCAATCATAACCTTTACCCTCTTAAAATATATAAATGATATGTGAAGTTTCGTATTATTTCGAACACTCCCCGATTTAATTTGATTTTTGACCGAAACTAGTATAAACTAGTTTATAATATATTATGATTTTTTGGCTGAAACTTGCATTTCGAAAAGTATCATAGAATTTAGTTTTCAGATGATTTTTTTGCATTGACTACCATCATAACCTTCCCTCTTAACATATATAAATGATCTGAATAGTCTCGTATTTATTCAAATAGTCCCGAATTAAATTTGATTTTTTTGACTAAAACTAATGTATAATATACTATGATTTTTGACCGAAACTTGCGTTTCTAAAAGTTTCATAGAATCTAATTTTCCGATAATTTTTTGCGTGGACTTC
The DNA here is from genome assembly GCA_963966055.1 of Lathyrus aphaca. Taxonomy (NCBI): domain Eukaryota; kingdom Viridiplantae; phylum Streptophyta; class Magnoliopsida; order Fabales; family Fabaceae; genus Lathyrus; species Lathyrus aphaca. The sequence goes on from OZ014523.1 coordinate 46,765,882, forward strand.
CATCATAGCCTTCCATCTTAAAATAAATAAATGATATGTGGATTTCGTATCATTTCGAACAATCCCCGATTTAATTTGATTTTGACCGAAACTAGTATAAATTAGTGTGTAATATATTACGATTTTTTTGCCGAAACTTGCATTTCGAAAAGTATCATAGAATCTAGTTTTCAGATGATTTTTTTGCATGGACTACCATCATAACATTCCCTCTTAACATATACAAAAGAACTGAAAAATCTTGAATCATTTCAAATAGTCCCGAATTAAATTTTTTTTTTTTGACCGAAACTAGTGTATAATATACTATGATTTTTGACCGAAACTTGCATTTCGAAACTTTTCATAGAATCTAATTTTCCGATGATTCTTTTGCATGGACTTCCATCATAACCTTCCCTCGTAAAATATATAAATGATATGTGAAGTTTCGTATCATTTTGAACAGTCTCCAACTTAATTTTATCTTTGACCGAAACTAGTATAAACTTGTGTATATTATATTATGATTTTTTTTGCCGAAACTTGCATTTCGAAAAGTTTTATAGAATCCAGTTTTCAGATGATTTTTTTTGCATGGACTACCATCATAACATTCCCTCTTAACATATATAAATAATCTAAAAGTCACGTATTATTTCAAATAGTCTCCAATTAAATTTGATTTTTTTGACTGAAACTAGTGTATAATATACTATGATTTTTGACCGAAACTTGCATTTCAAAAAGTTTCATAGATCTAATTTTCCGATGATTTTTTGCATGGACTTCAATCATAACCTTTACCCTCTTAAAATATATAAATGATATGTGAAGTTTCGTATTATTTCGAACACTCCCCGATTTAATTTGATTTTTGACCGAAACTAGTATAAACTAGTTTATAATATATTATGATTTTTTGGCTGAAACTTGCATTTCGAAAAGTATCATAGAATTTAGTTTTCAGATGATTTTTTTGCATTGACTACCATCATAACCTTCCCTCTTAACATATATAAATGATCTGAATAGTCTCGTATTTATTCAAATAGTCCCGAATTAAATTTGATTTTTTTGACTAAAACTAATGTATAATATACTATGATTTTTGACCGAAACTTGCGTTTCTAAAAGTTTCATAGAATCTAATTTTCCGATAATTTTTTGCGTGGACTTCCATCATAGCCTTCCATCTTAAAATAAATAAATGATATGTGGATTTCGTATCATTTCGAACAATCCCCGATTTAATTTGATTTTGACCGAAACTAGTATAAATTAGTGTGTAATATATTACGATTTTTTTGCCGAAACTTGCATTTCGAAAAGTATCATAGAATCTAGTTTTCAGATGATTTTTTTGCATGGACTACCATCATAACATTCCCTCTTAACATATACAAAAGAACTGAAAAATCTTGAATCATTTCAAATAGTCCCGAATTAAATTTTATTTTTTTGACCGAAACTAGTGTATAATATACTATGATTTTTGACCGAAACTTGCATTTCGAAACTTTTCATAGAATCTAATTTTCCGATGATTCTTTTGCATGGACTTCCATCATAACCTTCCCTCGTAAAATATATAAATGATATGTGAAGTTTCGTATCATTTTGAACAGTCTCCAACTTAATTTTATCTTTGACCGAAACTAGTATAAACTTGTGTATATTATATTATGATTTTTTTTGCCGAAACTTGCATTTCGAAAAGTTTTATAGAATCCAGTTTTCAGATGATTTTTTTTGCATGGACTACCATCATAACCTTCCCTCTTAACATATATAAATAATCTAAAAGTCACGTATTATTTCAAATAGTCTCCAATTAAATTTGATTTTTTTGACTGAAACTAGTGTATAATATACTATGATTTTTGACCGAAACTTGCATTTCAAAAAGTTTCATAGATCTAATTTTCCGATGATTTTTTGCATGGACTTCAATCATAACCTTTACCCTCTTAAAATATATAAATGATATGTGAAGTTTCGTATTATTTCGAACACTCCCCGATTTAATTTGATTTTTGACCGAAACTAGTATAAACTAGTTTATAATATATTATGATTTTTTGGCTGAACGTTTCGAAAAGTATCATAGAATTTAGTTTTCAGATGATTTTTTTGCATTGACTACCATCATAACCTTCCCTCTTAACATATATAAATGATCTGAATAGTCTCGTATTTATTCAAATAGTCCCGAATTAAATTTGATTTTTTTGACTAAAACTAATGTATAATATACTATGATTTTTGACCGAAACTTGCGTTTCTAAAAGTTTCATAGAATCTAATTTTCCGATAATTTTTTGCGTGGACTTCCATCATAGCCTTCCATCTTAAAATAAATAAATGATATGTGGATTTCGTATCATTTCGAACAATCCCCGATTTAATTTGATTTTGACCGAAACTAGTATAAATTAGTGTGTAATATATTACGATTTTTTTGCCGAAACTTGCATTTCGAAAAGTATCATAGAATCTAGTTTTCAGATGATTTTTTTGCATGGACTACCATCATAACATTCCCTCTTAACATATACAAAAGAACTGAAAAATCTTGAATCATTTCAAATAGTCCCGAATTAAATTTTATTTTTTTGACCGAAACTAGTGTATAATATACTATGATTTTTGACCGAAACTTGCATTTCGAAACTTTTCATAGAATCTAATTTTCCGATGATTCTTTTGCATGGACTTCCATCATAACCTTCCCTCGTAAAATATATAAATGATATGTGAAGTTTCGTATCATTTTGAACAGTCTCCAACTTAATTTTATCTTTGACCGAAACTAGTATAAACTTGTGTATATTATATTATGATTTTTTTTGCCGAAACTTGCATTTCGAAAAGTTTTATAGAATCCAGTTTTCAGATGATTTTTTTTGCATGGACTACCATCATAACCTTCCCTCTTAACATATATAAATAATCTAAAAGTCACGTATTATTTCAAATAGTCTCCAATTAAATTTGATTTTTTTGACTGAAACTAGTGTATAATATACTATGATTTTTGACCGAAACTTGCATTTCAAAAAGTTTCATAGATCTAATTTTCCGATGATTTTTTGCATGGACTTCAATCATAACCTTTACCCTCTTAAAATATATAAATGATATGTGAAGTTTCGTATTATTTCGAACACTCCCCGATTTAATTTGATTTTTGACCGAAACTAGTATAAACTAGTTTATAATATATTATGATTTTTTGGCTGAAACTTGCATTTCGAAAAGTATCATAGAATTTAGTTTTCAGATGATTTTTTTGCATTGACTACCATCATAACCTTCCCTCTTAACATATATAAATGATCTGAATAGTCTCGTATTTATTCAAATAGTCCCGAATTAAATTTGATTTTTTTGACTAAAACTAATGTATAATATACTATGATTTTTGACCGAAACTTGCGTTTCTAAAAGTTTCATAGAATCTAATTTTCCGATAATTTTTTGCGTGGACTTCCATCATAGCCTTCCATCTTAAAATAAATAAATGATATGTGGATTTCGTATCATTTCGAACAATCCCCGATTTAATTTGATTTTGACCGAAACTAGTATAAATTAGTGTGTAATATATTACGATTTTTTTGCCGAAACTTGCATTTCGAAAAGTATCATAGAATCTAGTTTTCAGATGATTTTTTTGCATGGACTACCATCATAACATTCCCTCTTAACATATACAAAAGAACTGAAAAATCTTGAATCATTTCAAATAGTCCCGAATTAAATTTTATTTTTTTGACCGAAACTAGTGTATAATATACTATGATTTTTGACCGAAACTTGCATTTCGAAACTTTTCATAGAATCTAATTTTCCGATGATTCTTTTGCATGGACTTCCATCATAACCTTCCCTCGTAAAATATATAAATGATATGTGAAGTTTCGTATCATTTTGAACAGTCTCCAACTTAATTTTATCTTTGACCGAAACTAGTATAAACTTGTGTATATTATATTATGATTTTTTTTGCCGAAACTTGCATTTCGAAAAGTTTTATAGAATCCAGTTTTCAGATGATTTTTTTTGCATGGACTACCATCATAACCTTCCCTCTTAACATATATAAATAATCTAAAAGTCATGTATTATTTCAAATAGTCTCCAATTAAATTTGATTTTTTTGACTGAAACTAGTGTATAATATACTATGATTTTTGACCGAAACTTGCATTTCAAAAAGTTTCATAGATCTAATTTTCCGATGATTTTTTGCATGGACTTCAATCATAACCTTTACCCTCTTAAAATATATAAATGATATGTGAAGTTTCGTATTATTTCGAACACTCCCCGATTTAATTTGATTTTTGACCGAAACTAGTATAAACTAGTTTATAATATATTATGATTTTTTGGCTGAAACTTGCATTTCGAAAAGTATCATAGAATTTAGTTTTCAGATGATTTTTTTGCATTGACTACCATCATAACCTTCCCTCTTAACATATATAAATGATCTGAATAGTCTCGTATTTATTCAAATAGTCCCGAATTAAATTTGATTTTTTTGACTAAAACTAATGTATAATATACTATGATTTTTGACCGAAACTTGCGTTTCTAAAAGTTTCATAGAATCTAATTTTCCGATAATTTTTTGCGTGGACTTCCATCATAGCCTTCCATCTTAAAATAAATAAATGATATGTGGATTTCGTATCATTTCGAACAATCCCCGATTTAATTTGATTTTGACCGAAACTAGTATAAATTAGTGTGTAATATATTACGATTTTTTTGCCGAAACTTGCATTTCGAAAAGTATCATAGAATCTAGTTTTCAGATGATTTTTTTGCATGGACTACCATCATAACATTCCCTCTTAACATATACAAAAGAACTGAAAAATCTTGAATCATTTCAAATAGTCCCGAATTAAATTTTATTTTTTTGACCGAAACTAGTGTATAATATACTATGATTTTTGACCGAAACTTGCATTTCGAAACTTTTCATAGAATCTAATTTTCCGATGATTCTTTTGCATGGACTTCCATCATAACCTTCCCTCGTAAAATATATAAATGATATGTGAAGTTTCGTATCATTTTGAACAGTCTCCAACTTAATTTTATCTTTGACCGAAACTAGTATAAACTTGTGTATATTATATTATGATTTTTTTTGCCGAAACTTGCATTTCGAAAAGTTTTATAGAATCCAGTTTTCAGATGATTTTTTTTGCATGGACTACCATCATAACCTTCCCTCTTAACATATATAAATAATCTAAAAGTCACGTATTATTTCAAATAGTCTCCAATTAAATTTGATTTTTTTGACTGAAACTAGTGTATAATATACTATGATTTTTGACCGAAACTTGCATTTCAAAAAGTTTCATAGATCTAATTTTCCGATGATTTTTTGCATGGACTTCAATCATAACCTTTACCCTCTTAAAATATATAAATGATATGTGAAGTTTCGTATTATTTCGAACACTCCCCGATTTAATTTGATTTTTGACCGAAACTAGTATAAACTAGTTTATAATATATTATGATTTTTTGGCTGAAACTTGCATTTCGAAAAGTATCATAGAATTTAGTTTTCAGATGATTTTTTTGCATTGACTACCATCATAACCTTCCCTCTTAACATATATAAATGATCTGAATAGTCTCGTATTTATTCAAATAGTCCCGAATTAAATTTGATTTTTTTGACTAAAACTAATGTATAATATACTATGATTTTTGACCGAAACTTGCGTTTCTAAAAGTTTCATAGAATCTAATTTTCCGATAATTTTTTGCGTGGACTTCCATCATAGCCTTCCATCTTAAAATAAATAAATGATATGTGGATTTCGTATCATTTCGAACAATCCCCGATTTAATTTGATTTTGACCGAAACTAGTATAAATTAGTGTGTAATATATTACGATTTTTTTGCCGAAACTTGCATTTCGAAAAGTATCATAGAATCTAGTTTTCAGATGATTTTTTTGCATGGACTACCATCATAACATTCCCTCTTAACATATACAAAAGAACTGAAAAATCTTGAATCATTTCAAATAGTCCCGAATTAAATTTTATTTTTTTGACCGAAACTAGTGTATAATATACTATGATTTTTGACCGAAACTTGCATTTCGAAACTTTTCATAGAATCTAATTTTCCGATGATTCTTTTGCATGGACTTCCATCATAACCTTCCCTCGTAAAATATATAAATGATATGTGAAGTTTCGTATCATTTTGAACAGTCTCCAACTTAATTTTATCTTTGACCGAAACTAGTATAAACTTGTGTATATTATATTATGATTTTTTTTGCCGAAACTTGCATTTCGAAAAGTTTTATAGAATCCAGTTTTCAGATGATTTTTTTTGCATGGACTACCATCATAACCTTCCCTCTTAACATATATAAATAATCTAAAAGTCACGTATTATTTCAAATAGTCTCCAATTAAATTTGATTTTTTTGACTGAAACTAGTGTATAATATACTATGATTTTTGACCGAAACTTGCATTTCAAAAAGTTTCATAGATCTAATTTTCCGATGATTTTTTGCATGGACTTCAATCATAACCTTTACCCTCTTAAAATATATAAATGATATGTGAAGTTTCGTATTATTTCGAACACTCCCCGATTTAATTTGATTTTTGACCGAAACTAGTATAAACTAGTTTATAATATATTATGATTTTTTGGCTGAAACTTGCATTTCGAAAAGTATCATAGAATTTAGTTTTCAGATGATTTTTTTGCATTGACTACCATCATAACCTTCCCTCTTAACATATATAAATGATCTGAATAGTCTCGTATTTATTCAAATAGTCCCGAATTAAATTTGATTTTTTTGACTAAAACTAATGTATAATATACTATGATTTTTGACCGAAACTTGCGTTTCTAAAAGTTTCATAGAATCTAATTTTCCGATAATTTTTTGCGTGGACTTCCATCATAGCCTTCCATCTTAAAATAAATAAATGATATGTGGATTTCGTATCATTTCGAACAATCCCCGATTTAATTTGATTTTGACCGAAACTAGTATAAATTAGTGTGTAATATATTACGATTTTTTTGCCGAAACTTGCATTTCGAAAAGTATCATAGAATCTAGTTTTCAGATGATTTTTTTGCATGGACTACCATCATAACATTCCCTCTTAACATATACAAAAGAACTGAAAAATCTTGAATCATTTCAAATAGTCCCGAATTAAATTTTATTTTTTTGACCGAAACTAGTGTATAATATACTATGATTTTTGACCGAAACTTGCATTTCGAAACTTTTCATAGAATCTAATTTTCCGATGATTCTTTTGCATGGACTTCCATCATAACCTTCCCTCGTAAAATATATAAATGATATGTGAAGTTTCGTATCATTTTGAACAGTCTCCAACTTAATTTTATCTTTGACCGAAACTAGTATAAACTTGTGTATATTATATTATGATTTTTTTTGCCGAAACTTGCATTTCGAAAAGTTTTATAGAATCCAGTTTTCAGATGATTTTTTTTGCATGGACTACCATCATAACCTTCCCTCTTAACATATATAAATAATCTAAAAGTCACGTATTATTTCAAATAGTCTCCAATTAAATTTGATTTTTTTGACTGAAACTAGTGTATAATATACTATGATTTTTGACCGAAACTTGCATTTCAAAAAGTTTCATAGATCTAATTTTCCGATGATTTTTTGCATGGACTTCAATCATAACCTTTACCCTCTTAAAATATATAAATGATATGTGAAGTTTCGTATTATTTCGAACACTCCCCGATTTAATTTGATTTTTGACCGAAACTAGTATAAACTAGTTTATAATATATTATGATTTTTTGGCTGAAACTTGCATTTCGAAAAGTATCATAGAATTTAGTTTTCAGATGATTTTTTTGCATTGACTACCATCATAACCTTCCCTCTTAACATATATAAATGATCTGAATAGTCTCGTATTTATTCAAATAGTCCCGAATTAAATTTGATTTTTTTGACTAAAACTAATGTATAATATACTATGATTTTTGACCGAAACTTGCGTTTCTAAAAGTTTCATAGAATCTAATTTTCCGATAATTTTTTGCGTGGACTTCCATCATAGCCTTCCATCTTAAAATAAATAAATGATATGTGGATTTCGTATCATTTCGAACAATCCCCGATTTAATTTGATTTTGACCGAAACTAGTATAAATTAGTGTGTAATATATTACGATTTTTTTGCCGAAACTTGCATTTCGAAAAGTATCATAGAATCTAGTTTTCAGATGATTTTTTTGCATGGACTACCATCATAACATTCCCTCTTAACATATACAAAAGAACTGAAAAATCTTGAATCATTTCAAATAGTCCCGAATTAAATTTTATTTTTTTGACCGAAACTAGTGTATAATATACTATGATTTTTGACCGAAACTTGCATTTCGAAACTTTTCATAGAATCTAATTTTCCGATGATTCTTTTGCATGGACTTCCATCATAACCTTCCCTCGTAAAATATATAAATGATATGTGAAGTTTCGTATCATTTTGAACAGTCTCCAACTTAATTTTATCTTTGACCGAAACTAGTATAAACTTGTGTATATTATATTATGATTTTTTTTGCCGAAACTTGCATTTCGAAAAGTTTTATAGAATCCAGTTTTCAGATGATTTTTTTTGCATGGACTACCATCATAACCTTCCCTCTTAACATATATAAATAATCTAAAAGTCACGTATTATTTCAAATAGTCTCCAATTAAATTTGATTTTTTTGACTGAAACTAGTGTATAATATACTATGATTTTTGACCGAAACTTGCATTTCAAAAAGTTTCATAGATCTAATTTTCCGATGATTTTTTGCATGGACTTCAATCATAACCTTTACCCTCTTAAAATATATAAATGATATGTGAAGTTTCGTATTATTTCGAACACTCCCCGATTTAATTTGATTTTTGACCGAAACTAGTATAAACTAGTTTATAATATATTATGATTTTTTGGCTGAAACTTGCATTTCGAAAAGTATCATAGAATTTAGTTTTCAGATGATTTTTTTGCATTGACTACCATCATAACCTTCCCTCTTAACATATATAAATGATCTGAATAGTCTCGTATTTATTCAAATAGTCCCGAATTAAATTTGATTTTTTTGACTAAAACTAATGTATAATATACTATGATTTTTGACCGAAACTTGCGTTTCTAAAAGTTTCATAGAATCTAATTTTCCGATAATTTTTTGCGTGGACTTCCATCATAGCCTTCCATCTTAAAATAAATAAATGATATGTGGATTTCGTATCATTTCGAACAATCCCCGATTTAATTTGATTTTGACCGAAACTAGTATAAATTAGTGTGTAATATATTACGATTTTTTTGCCGAAACTTGCATTTCGAAAAGTATCATAGAATCTAGTTTTCAGATGATTTTTTTGCATGGACTACCATCATAACATTCCCTCTTAACATATACAAAAGAACTGAAAAATCTTGAATCATTTCAAATAGTCCCGAATTAAATTTTATTTTTTTGACCGAAACTAGTGTATAATATACTATGATTTTTGACCGAAACTTGCATTTCGAAACTTTTCATAGAATCTAATTTTCCGATGATTCTTTTGCATGGACTTCCATCATAACCTTCCCTCGTAAAATATATAAATGATATGTGAAGTTTCGTATCATTTTGAACAGTCTCCAACTTAATTTTATCTTTGACCGAAACTAGTATAAACTTGTGTATATTATATTATGATTTTTTTTGCCGAAACTTGCATTTCGAAAAGTTTTATAGAATCCAGTTTTCAGATGATTTTTTTTGCATGGACTACCATCATAACATTCCCTCTTAACATATATAAATAATCTAAAAGTCACGTATTATTTCAAATAGTCTCCAATTAAATTTGATTTTTTTGACTGAAACTAGTGTATAATATACTATGATTTTTGACCGAAACTTGCATTTCAAAAAGTTTCATAGATCTAATTTTCCGATGATTTTTTGCATGGACTTCAATCATAACCTTTACCCTCTTAAAATATATAAATGATATGTGAAGTTTCGTATTATTTCGAACACTCCCCGATTTAATTTGATTTTTGACCGAAACTAGTATAAACTAGTTTATAATATATTATGATTTTTTGGCTGAAACTTGCATTTCGAAAAGTATCATAGAATTTAGTTTTCAGATGATTTTTTTGCATTGACTACCATCATAACCTTCCCTCTTAACATATATAAATGATCTGAATAGTCTCGTATTTATTCAAATAGTCCCGAATTAAATTTGATTTTTTTGACTAAAACTAATGTATAATATACTATGATTTTTGACCGAAACTTGCGTTTCTAAAAGTTTCATAGAATCTAATTTTCCGATAATTTTTTGCGTGGACTTCCATCATAGCCTTCCATCTTAAAATAAATAAATGATATGTGGATTTCGTATCATTTCGAACAATCCCCGATTTAATTTGATTTTGACCGAAACTAGTATAAATTAGTGTGTAATATATTACGATTTTTTTGCCGAAACTTGCATTTCGAAAAGTATCATAGAATCTAGTTTTCAGATGATTTTTTTGCATGGACTACCATCATAACATTCCCTCTTAACATATACAAAAGAACTGAAAAATCTTGAATCATTTCAAATAGTCCCGAATTAAATTTTATTTTTTTGACCGAAACTAGTGTATAATATACTATGATTTTTGACCGAAACTTGCATTTCGAAACTTTTCATAGAATCTAATTTTCCGATGATTCTTTTGCATGGACTTCCATCATAACCTTCCCTCGTAAAATATATAAATGATATGTGAAGTTTCGTATCATTTTGAACAGTCTCCAACTTAATTTTATCTTTGACCGAAACTAGTATAAACTTGTGTATATTATATTATGATTTTTTTTGCCGAAACTTGCATTTCGAAAAGTTTTATAGAATCCAGTTTTCAGATGATTTTTTTTGCATGGACTACCATCATAACCTTCCCTCTTAACATATATAAATAATCTAAAAGTCACGTATTATTTCAAATAGTCTCCAATTAAATTTGATTTTTTTTGACTGAAACTAGTGTATAATATACTATGATTTTTGACCGAAACTTGCATTTCAAAAAGTTTCATAGATCTAATTTTCCGATGATTTTTTGCATGGACTTCAATCATAACCTTTACCCTCTTAAAATATATAAATGATATGTGAAGTTTCGTATTATTTCGAACACTCCCCGATTTAATTTGATTTTTGACCGAAACTAGTATAAACTAGTTTATAATATATTATGATTTTTTGGCTGAAACTTGCATTTCGAAAAGTATCATAGAATTTAGTTTTCAGATGATTTTTTTGCATTGACTACCATCATAACCTTCCCTCTTAACATATATAAATGATCTGAATAGTCTCGTATTTATTCAAATAGTCCCGAATTAAATTTGATTTTTTTGACTAAAACTAATGTATAATATACTATGATTTTTGACCGAAACTTGCGTTTCTAAAAGTTTCATAGAATCTAATTTTCCGATAATTTTTTGCGTGGACTTCCATCATAGCCTTCCATCTTAAAATAAATAAATGATATGTGGATTTCGTATCATTTCGAACAATCCCCGATTTAATTTGATTTTGACCGAAACTAGTATAAATTAGTGTGTAATATATTACGATTTTTTTGCCGAAACTTGCATTTCGAAAAGTATCATAGAATCTAGTTTTCAGATGATTTTTTTGCATGGACTACCATCATAACATTCCCTCTTAACATATACAAAAGAACTGAAAAATCTTGAATCATTTCAAATAGTCCCGAATTAAATTTTATTTTTTTGACCGAAACTAGTGTATAATATACTATGATTTTTGACCGAAACTTGCATTTCGAAACTTTTCATAGAATCTAATTTTCCGATGATTCTTTTGCATGGACTTCCATCATAACCTTCCCTCGTAAAATATATAAATGATATGTGAAGTTTCGTATCATTTTGAACAGTCTCCAACTTAATTTTATCTTTGACCGAAACTAGTATAAACTTGTGTATATTATATTATGATTTTTTTTGCCGAAACTTGCATTTCGAAAAGTTTTATAGAATCCAGTTTTCAGATGATTTTTTTTGCATGGACTACCATCATAACCTTCCCTCTTAACATATATAAATAATCTAAAAGTCACGTATTATTTCAAATAGTCTCCAATTAAATTTGATTTTTTTGACTGAAACTAGTGTATAATATACTATGATTTTTGACCGAAACTTGCATTTCAAAAAGTTTCATAGATCTAATTTTCCGATGATTTTTTGCATGGACTTCAATCATAACCTTTACCCTCTTAAAATATATAAATGATATGTGAAGTTTCGTATTATTTCGAACACTCCCCGATTTAATTTGATTTTTGACCGAAACTAGTATAAACTAGTTTATAATATATTATGATTTTTTGGCTGAAACTTGCATTTCGAAAAGTATCATAGAATTTAGTTTTCAGATGATTTTTTTGCATTGACTACCATCATAACCTTCCCTCTTAACATATATAAATGATCTGAATAGTCTCGTATTTATTCAAATAGTCCCGAATTAAATTTGATTTTTTTGACTAAAACTAATGTATAATATACTATGATTTTTGACCGAAACTTGCGTTTCTAAAAGTTTCATAGAATCTAATTTTCCGATAATTTTTTGCGTGGACTTCCATCATAGCCTTCCATCTTAAAATAAATAAATGATATGTGGATTTCGTATCATTTCGAACAATCCCCGATTTAATTTGATTTTGACCGAAACTAGTATAAATTAGTGTGTAATATATTACGATTTTTTTGCCGAAACTTGCATTTCGAAAAGTATCATAGAATCTAGTTTTCAGATGATTTTTTTGCATGGACTACCATCATAACATTCCCTCTTAACATATACAAAAGAACTGAAAAATCTTGAATCATTTCAAATAGTCCCGAATTAAATTTTTTTTTTTTTGACCGAAACTAGTGTATAATATACTATGATTTTTGACCGAAACTTGCATTTCGAAACTTTTCATAGAATCTAATTTTCCGATGATTCTTTTGCATGGACTTCCATCATAACCTTCCCTCGTAAAATATATAAATGATATGTGAAGTTTCGTATCATTTTGAACAGTCTCCAACTTAATTTTATCTTTGACCGAAACTAGTATAAACTTGTGTATATTATATTATGATTTTTTTTGCCGAAACTTGCATTTCGAAAAGTTTTATAGAATCCAGTTTTCAGATGATTTTTTTTGCATGGACTACCATCATAACCTTCCCTCTTAACATATATAAATAATCTAAAAGTCACGTATTATTTCAAATAGTCTCCAATTAAATTTGATTTTTTTGACTGAAACTAGTGTATAATATACTATGATTTTTGACCGAAACTTGCATTTCAAAAAGTTTCATAGATCTAATTTTCCGATGATTTTTTGCATGGACTTCAATCATAACCTTTACCCTCTTAAAATATATAAATGATATGTGAAGTTTCGTATTATTTCGAACACTCCCCGATTTAATTTGATTTTTGACCGAAACTAGTATAAACTAGTTTATAATATATTATGATTTTTTGGCTGAAACTTGCATTTCGAAAAGTATCATAGAATTTAGTTTTCAGATGATTTTTTTGCATTGACTACCATCATAACCTTCCCTCTTAACATATATAAATGATCTGAATAGTCTCGTATTTATTCAAATAGTCCCGAATTAAATTTGATTTTTTTGACTAAAACTAATGTATAATATACTATGATTTTTGACCGAAACTTGCGTTTCTAAAAGTTTCATAGAATCTAATTTTCCGATAATTTTTTGCGTGGACTTCCATCATAGCCTTCCATCTTAAAATAAATAAATGATATGTGGATTTCGTATCATTTCGAACAATCCCCGATTTAATTTGATTTTGACCGAAACTAGTATAAATTAGTGTGTAATATATTACGATTTTTTTGCCGAAACTTGCATTTCGAAAAGTATCATAGAATCTAGTTTTCAGATGATTTTTTTGCATGGACTACCATCATAACATTCCCTCTTAACATATACAAAAGAACTGAAAAATCTTGAATCATTTCAAATAGTCCCGAATTAAATTTTATTTTTTTGACCGAAACTAGTGTATAATATACTATGATTTTTGACCGAAACTTGCATTTCGAAACTTTTCATAGAATCTAATTTTCCGATGATTCTTTTGCATGGACTTCCATCATAACCTTCCCTCGTAAAATATATAAATGATATGTGAAGTTTCGTATCATTTTGAACAGTCTCCAACTTAATTTTATCTTTGACCGAAACTAGTATAAACTTGTGTATATTATATTATGATTTTTTTTGCCGAAACTTGCATTTCGAAAAGTTTTATAGAATCCAGTTTTCAGATGATTTTTTTTGCATGGACTACCATCATAACCTTCCCTCTTAACATATATAAATAATCTAAAAGTCACGTATTATTTCAAATAGTCTCCAATTAAATTTGATTTTTTTGACTGAAACTAGTGTATAATATACTATGATTTTTGACCGAAACTTGCATTTCAAAAAGTTTCATAGATCTAATTTTCCGATGATTTTTTGCATGGACTTCAATCATAACCTTTACCCTCTTAAAATATATAAATGATATGTGAAGTTTCGTATTATTTCGAACACTCCCCGATTTAATTTGATTTTTGACCGAAACTAGTATAAACTAGTTTATAATATATTATGATTTTTTGGCTGAAACTTGCATTTCGAAAAGTATCATAGAATTTAGTTTTCAGATGATTTTTTTGCATTGACTACCATCATAACCTTCCCTCTTAACATATATAAATGATCTGAATAGTCTCGTATTTATTCAAATAGTCCCGAATTAAATTTGATTTTTTTGACTAAAACTAATGTATAATATACTATGATTTTTGACCGAAACTTGCGTTTCTAAAAGTTTCATAGAATCTAATTTTCCGATAATTTTTTGCGTGGACTTCCATCATAGCCTTCCATCTTAAAATAAATAAATGATATGTGGATTTCGTATCATTTCGAACAATCCCCGATTTAATTTGATTTTGACCGAAACTAGTATAAATTAGTGTGTAATATATTACGATTTTTTTGCCGAAACTTGCATTTCGAAAAGTATCATAGAATCTAGTTTTCAGATGATTTTTTTGCATGGACTACCATCATAACATTCCCTCTTAACATATACAAAAGAACTGAAAAATCTTGAATCATTTCAAATAGTCCCGAATTAAATTTTTTTTTTTTGACCGAAACTAGTGTATAATATACTATGATTTTTGACCGAAACTTGCATTTCGAAACTTTTCATAGAATCTAATTTTCCGATGATTCTTTTGCATGGACTTCCATCATAACCTTCCCTCGTAAAATATATAAATGATATGTGAAGTTTCGTATCATTTTGAACAGTCTCCAACTTAATTTTATCTTTGACCGAAACTAGTATAAACTTGTGTATATTATATTATGATTTTTTTTGCCGAAACTTGCATTTCGAAAAGTTTTATAGAATCCAGTTTTCAGATGATTTTTTTTGCATGGACTACCATCATAACCTTCCCTCTTAACATATATAAATAATCTAAAAGTCACGTATTATTTCAAATAGTCTCCAATTAAATTTGATTTTTTTGACTGAAACTAGTGTATAATATACTATGATTTTTGACCGAAACTTGCATTTCAAAAAGTTTCATAGATCTAATTTTCCGATGATTTTTTGCATGGACTTCAATCATAACCTTTACCCTCTTAAAATATATAAATGATATGTGAAGTTTCGTATTATTTCGAACACTCCCCGATTTAATTTGATTTTTGACCGAAACTAGTATAAACTAGTTTATAATATATTATGATTTTTTGGCTGAAACTTGCATTTCGAAAAGTATCATAGAATTTAGTTTTCAGATGATTTTTTTGCATTGACTACCATCATAACCTTCCCTCTTAACATATATAAATGATCTGAATAGTCTCGTATTTATTCAAATAGTCCCGAATTAAATTTGATTTTTTTGACTAAAACTAATGTATAATATACTATGATTTTTGACCGAAACTTGCGTTTCTAAAAGTTTCATAGAATCTAATTTTCCGATAATTTTTTGCGTGGACTTCCATCATAGCCTTCCATCTTAAAATAAATAAATGATATGTGGATTTCGTATCATTTCGAACAATCCCCGATTTAATTTGATTTTGACCGAAACTAGTATAAATTAGTGTGTAATATATTACGATTTTTTTGCCGAAACTTGCATTTCGAAAAGTATCATAGAATCTAGTTTTCAGATGATTTTTTTGCATGGACTACCATCATAACATTCCCTCTTAACATATACAAAAGAACTGAAAAATCTTGAATCATTTCAAATAGTCCCGAATTAAATTTTATTTTTTTGACCGAAACTAGTGTATAATATACTATGATTTTTGACCGAAACTTGCATTTCGAAACTTTTCATAGAATCTAATTTTCCGATGATTCTTTTGCATGGACTTCCATCATAACCTTCCCTCGTAAAATATATAAATGATATGTGAAGTTTCGTATCATTTTGAACAGTCTCCAACTTAATTTTATCTTTGACCGAAACTAGTATAAACTTGTGTATATTATATTATGATTTTTTTTGCCGAAACTTGCATTTCGAAAAGTTTTATAGAATCCAGTTTTCAGATGATTTTTTTTGCATGGACTACCATCATAACCTTCCCTCTTAACATATATAAATAATCTAAAAGTCACGTATTATTTCAAATAGTCTCCAATTAAATTTGATTTTTTTGACTGAAACTAGTGTATAATATACTATGATTTTTGACCGAAACTTGCATTTCAAAAAGTTTCATAGATCTAATTTTCCGATGATTTTTTGCATGGACTTCAATCATAACCTTTACCCTCTTAAAATATATAAATGATATGTGAAGTTTCGTATTATTTCGAACACTCCCCGATTTAATTTGATTTTTGACCGAAACTAGTATAAACTAGTTTATAATATATTATGATTTTTTGGCTGAAACTTGCATTTCGAAAAGTATCATAGAATTTAGTTTTCAGATGATTTTTTTGCATTGACTACCATCATAACCTTCCCTCTTAACATATATAAATGATCTGAATAGTCTCGTATTTATTCAAATAGTCCCGAATTAAATTTGATTTTTTTGACTAAAACTAATGTATAATATACTATGATTTTTGACCGAAACTTGCGTTTCTAAAAGTTTCATAGAATCTAATTTTCCGATAATTTTTTGCGTGGACTTCCATCATAGCCTTCCATCTTAAAATAAATAAATGATATGTGGATTTCGTATCATTTCGAACAATCCCCGATTTAATTTGATTTTGACCGAAACTAGTATAAATTAGTGTGTAATATATTACGATTTTTTTGCCGAAACTTGCATTTCGAAAAGTATCATAGAATCTAGTTTTCAGATGATTTTTTTGCATGGACTACCATCATAACATTCCCTCTTAACATATACAAAAGAACTGAAAAATCTTGAATCATTTCAAATAGTCCCGAATTAAATTTTATTTTTTTGACCGAAACTAGTGTATAATATACTATGATTTTTGACCGAAACTTGCATTTCGAAACTTTTCATAGAATCTAATTTTCCGATGATTCTTTTGCATGGACTTCCATCATAACCTTCCCTCGTAAAATATATAAATGATATGTGAAGTTTCGTATCATTTTGAACAGTCTCCAACTTAATTTTATCTTTGACCGAAACTAGTATAAACTTGTGTATATTATATTATGATTTTTTTTGCCGAAACTTGCATTTCGAAAAGTTTTATAGAATCCAGTTTTCAGATGATTTTTTTTGCATGGACTACCATCATAACCTTCCCTCTTAACATATATAAATAATCTAAAAGTCACGTATTATTTCAAATAGTCTCCAATTAAATTTGATTTTTTTGACTGAAACTAGTGTATAATATACTATGATTTTTGACCGAAACTTGCATTTCAAAAAGTTTCATAGATCTAATTTTCCGATGATTTTTTGCATGGACTTCAATCATAACCTTTACCCTCTTAAAATATATAAATGATATGTGAAGTTTCGTATTATTTCGAACACTCCCCGATTTAATTTGATTTTTGACCGAAACTAGTATAAACTAGTTTATAATATATTATGATTTTTTGGCTGAAACTTGCATTTCGAAAAGTATCATAGAATTTAGTTTTCAGATGATTTTTTTGCATTGACTACCATCATAACCTTCCCTCTTAACATATATAAATGATCTGAATAGTCTCGTATTTATTCAAATAGTCCCGAATTAAATTTGATTTTTTTGACTAAAACTAATGTATAATATACTATGATTTTTGACCGAAACTTGCGTTTCTAAAAGTTTCATAGAATCTAATTTTCCGATAATTTTTTGCGTGGACTTCCATCATAGCCTTCCATCTTAAAATAAATAAATGATATGTGGATTTCGTATCATTTCGAACAATCCCCGATTTAATTTGATTTTGACCGAAACTAGTATAAATTAGTGTGTAATATATTACGATTTTTTTGCCGAAACTTGCATTTCGAAAAGTATCATAGAATCTAGTTTTCAGATGATTTTTTTGCATGGACTACCATCATAACATTCCCTCTTAACATATACAAAAGAACTGAAAAATCTTGAATCATTTCAAATAGTCCCGAATTAAATTTTATTTTTTTGACCGAAACTAGTGTATAATATACTATGATTTTTGACCGAAACTTGCATTTCGAAACTTTTCATAGAATCTAATTTTCCGATGATTCTTTTGCATGGACTTCCATCATAACCTTCCCTCGTAAAATATATAAATGATATGTGAAGTTTCGTATCATTTTGAACAGTCTCCAACTTAATTTTATCTTTGACCGAAACTAGTATAAACTTGTGTATATTATATTATGATTTTTTTTGCCGAAACTTGCATTTCGAAAAGTTTTATAGAATCCAGTTTTCAGATGATTTTTTTTGCATGGACTACCATCATAACCTTCCCTCTTAACATATATAAATAATCTAAAAGTCACGTATTATTTCAAATAGTCTCCAATTAAATTTGATTTTTTTGACTGAAACTAGTGTATAATATACTATGATTTTTGACCGAAACTTGCATTTCAAAAAGTTTCATAGATCTAATTTTCCGATGATTTTTTGCATGGACTTCAATCATAACCTTTACCCTCTTAAAATATATAAATGATATGTGAAGTTTCGTATTATTTCGAACACTCCCCGATTTAATTTGATTTTTGACCGAAACTAGTATAAACTAGTTTATAATATATTATGATTTTTTGGCTGAAACTTGCATTTCGAAAAGTATCATAGAATTTAGTTTTCAGATGATTTTTTTGCATTGACTACCATCATAACCTTCCCTCTTAACATATATAAATGATCTGAATAGTCTCGTATTTATTCAAATAGTCCCGAATTAAATTTGATTTTTTTGACTAAAACTAATGTATAATATACTATGATTTTTGACCGAAACTTGCGTTTCTAAAAGTTTCATAGAATCTAATTTTCCGATAATTTTTTGCGTGGACTTCCATCATAGCCTTCCATCTTAAAATAAATAAATGATATGTGGATTTCGTATCATTTCGAACAATCCCCGATTTAATTTGATTTTGACCGAAACTAGTATAAATTAGTGTGTAATATATTACGATTTTTTTGCCGAAACTTGCATTTCGAAAAGTATCATAGAATCTAGTTTTCAGATGATTTTTTTGCATGGACTACCATCATAACATTCCCTCTTAACATATACAAAAGAACTGAAAAATCTTGAATCATTTCAAATAGTCCCGAATTAAATTTTTTTTTTTGGACCGAAACTAGTGTATAATATACTATGATTTTTGACCGAAACTTGCATTTCGAAACTTTTCATAGAATCTAATTTTCCGATGATTCTTTTGCATGGACTTCCATCATAACCTTCCCTCGTAAAATATATAAATGATATGTGAAGTTTCGTATCATTTTGAACAGTCTCCAACTTAATTTTATCTTTGACCGAAACTAGTATAAACTTGTGTATATTATATTATGATTTTTTTTGCCGAAACTTGCATTTCGAAAAGTTTTATAGAATCCAGTTTTCAGATGATTTTTTTTGCATGGACTACCATCATAACCTTCCCTCTTAACATATATAAATAATCTAAAAGTCACGTATTATTTCAAATAGTCTCCAATTAAATTTGATTTTTTTGACTGAAACTAGTGTATAATATACTATGATTTTTGACCGAAACTTGCATTTCAAAAAGTTTCATAGATCTAATTTTCCGATGATTTTTTGCATGGACTTCAATCATAACCTTTACCCTCTTAAAATATATAAATGATATGTGAAGTTTCGTATTATTTCGAACACTCCCCGATTTAATTTGATTTTTGACCGAAACTAGTATAAACTAGTTTATAATATATTATGATTTTTTGGCTGAAACTTGCATTTCGAAAAGTATCATAGAATTTAGTTTTCAGATGATTTTTTTGCATTGACTACCATCATAACCTTCCCTCTTAACATATATAAATGATCTGAATAGTCTCGTATTTATTCAAATAGTCCCGAATTAAATTTGATTTTTTTGACTAAAACTAATGTATAATATACTATGATTTTTGACCGAAACTTGCGTTTCTAAAAGTTTCATAGAATCTAATTTTCCGATAATTTTTTGCGTGGACTTCCATCATAGCCTTCCATCTTAAAATAAATAAATGATATGTGGATTTCGTATCATTTCGAACAATCCCCGATTTAATTTGATTTTGACCGAAACTAGTATAAATTAGTGTGTAATATATTACGATTTTTTTGCCGAAACTTGCATTTCGAAAAGTATCATAGAATCTAGTTTTCAGATGATTTTTTTGCATGGACTACCATCATAACATTCCCTCTTAACATATACAAAAGAACTGAAAAATCTTGAATCATTTCAAATAGTCCCGAATTAAATTTTATTTTTTTGACCGAAACTAGTGTATAATATACTATGATTTTTGACCGAAACTTGCATTTCGAAACTTTTCATAGAATCTAATTTTCCGATGATTCTTTTGCATGGACTTCCATCATAACCTTCCCTCGTAAAATATATAAATGATATGTGAAGTTTCGTATCATTTTGAACAGTCTCCAACTTAATTTTATCTTTGACCGAAACTAGTATAAACTTGTGTATATTATATTATGATTTTTTTTGCCGAAACTTGCATTTCGAAAAGTTTTATAGAATCCAGTTTTCAGATGATTTTTTTTGCATGGACTACCATCATAACCTTCCCTCTTAACATATATAAATAATCTAAAAGTCACGTATTATTTCAAATAGTCTCCAATTAAATTTGATTTTTTTGACTGAAACTAGTGTATAATATACTATGATTTTTGACCGAAACTTGCATTTCAAAAAGTTTCATAGATCTAATTTTCCGATGATTTTTTGCATGGACTTCAATCATAACCTTTACCCTCTTAAAATATATAAATGATATGTGAAGTTTCGTATTATTTCGAACACTCCCCGATTTAATTTGATTTTTGACCGAAACTAGTATAAACTAGTTTATAATATATTATGATTTTTTGGCTGAAACTTGCATTTCGAAAAGTATCATAGAATTTAGTTTTCAGATGATTTTTTTGCATTGACTACCATCATAACCTTCCCTCTTAACATATATAAATGATCTGAATAGTCTCGTATTTATTCAAATAGTCCCGAATTAAATTTGATTTTTTTGACTAAAACTAATGTATAATATACTATGATTTTTGACCGAAACTTGCGTTTCTAAAAGTTTCATAGAATCTAATTTTCCGATAATTTTTTGCGTGGACTTCCATCATAGCCTTCCATCTTAAAATAAATAAATGATATGTGGATTTCGTATCATTTCGAACAATCCCCGATTTAATTTGATTTTGACCGAAACTAGTATAAATTAGTGTGTAATATATTACGATTTTTTTGCCGAAACTTGCATTTCGAAAAGTATCATAGAATCTAGTTTTCAGATGATTTTTTTGCATGGACTACCATCATAACATTCCCTCTTAACATATACAAAAGAACTGAAAAATCTTGAATCATTTCAAATAGTCCCGAATTAAATTTTATTTTTTTGACCGAAACTAGTGTATAATATACTATGATTTTTGACCGAAACTTGCATTTCGAAACTTTTCATAGAATCTAATTTTCCGATGATTCTTTTGCATGGACTTCCATCATAACCTTCCCTCGTAAAATATATAAATGATATGTGAAGTTTCGTATCATTTTGAACAGTCTCCAACTTAATTTTATCTTTGACCGAAACTAGTATAAACTTGTGTATATTATATTATGATTTTTTTTGCCGAAACTTGCATTTCGAAAAGTTTTATAGAATCCAGTTTTCAGATGATTTTTTTTGCATGGACTACCATCATAACCTTCCCTCTTAACATATATAAATAATCTAAAAGTCACGTATTATTTCAAATAGTCTCCAATTAAATTTGATTTTTTTGACTGAAACTAGTGTATAATATACTATGATTTTTGACCGAAACTTGCATTTCAAAAAGTTTCATAGATCTAATTTTCCGATGATTTTTTGCATGGACTTCAATCATAACCTTTACCCTCTTAAAATATATAAATGATATGTGAAGTTTCGTATTATTTCGAACACTCCCCGATTTAATTTGATTTTTGACCGAAACTAGTATAAACTAGTTTATAATATATTATGATTTTTTGGCTGAAACTTGCATTTCGAAAAGTATCATAGAATTTAGTTTTCAGATGATTTTTTTGCATTGACTACCATCATAACCTTCCCTCTTAACATATATAAATGATCTGAATAGTCTCGTATTTATTCAAATAGTCCCGAATTAAATTTGATTTTTTTGACTAAAACTAATGTATAATATACTATGATTTTTGACCGAAACTTGCGTTTCTAAAAGTTTCATAGAATCTAATTTTCCGATAATTTTTTGCGTGGACTTCCATCATAGCCTTCCATCTTAAAATAAATAAATGATATGTGGATTTCGTATCATTTCGAACAATCCCCGATTTAATTTGATTTTGACCGAAACTAGTATAAATTAGTGTGTAATATATTACGATTTTTTTGCCGAAACTTGCATTTCGAAAAGTATCATAGAATCTAGTTTTCAGATGATTTTTTTGCATGGACTACCATCATAACATTCCCTCTTAACATATACAAAAGAACTGAAAAATCTTGAATCATTTCAAATAGTCCCGAATTAAATTTTATTTTTTTGACCGAAACTAGTGTATAATATACTATGATTTTTGACCGAAACTTGCATTTCGAAACTTTTCATAGAATCTAATTTTCCGATGATTCTTTTGCATGGACTTCCATCATAACCTTCCCTCGTAAAATATATAAATGATATGTGAAGTTTCGTATCATTTTGAACAGTCTCCAACTTAATTTTATCTTTGACCGAAACTAGTATAAACTTGTGTATATTATATTATGATTTTTTTTGCCGAAACTTGCATTTCGAAAAGTTTTATAGAATCCAGTTTTCAGATGATTTTTTTTGCATGGACTACCATCATAACCTTCCCTCTTAACATATATAAATAATCTAAAAGTCACGTATTATTTCAAATAGTCTCCAATTAAATTTGATTTTTTTGACTGAAACTAGTGTATAATATACTATGATTTTTGACCGAAACTTGCATTTCAAAAAGTTTCATAGATCTAATTTTCCGATGATTTTTTGCATGGACTTCAATCATAACCTTTACCCTCTTAAAATATATAAATGATATGTGAAGTTTCGTATTATTTCGAACACTCCCCGATTTAATTTGATTTTTGACCGAAACTAGTATAAACTAGTTTATAATATATTATGATTTTTTGGCTGAAACTTGCATTTCGAAAAGTATCATAGAATTTAGTTTTCAGATGATTTTTTTGCATTGACTACCATCATAACCTTCCCTCTTAACATATATAAATGATCTGAATAGTCTCGTATTTATTCAAATAGTCCCGAATTAAATTTGATTTTTTTGACTAAAACTAATGTATAATATACTATGATTTTTGACCGAAACTTGCGTTTCTAAAAGTTTCATAGAATCTAATTTTCCGATAATTTTTTGCGTGGACTTCCATCATAGCCTTCCATCTTAAAATAAATAAATGATATGTGGATTTCGTATCATTTCGAACAATCCCCGATTTAATTTGATTTTGACCGAAACTAGTATAAATTAGTGTGTAATATATTACGATTTTTTTGCCGAAACTTGCATTTCGAAAAGTATCATAGAATCTAGTTTTCAGATGATTTTTTTGCATGGACTACCATCATAACATTCCCTCTTAACATATACAAAAGAACTGAAAAATCTTGAATCATTTCAAATAGTCCCGAATTAAATTTTTTTTTTTGGACCGAAACTAGTGTATAATATACTATGATTTTTGACCGAAACTTGCATTTCGAAACTTTTCATAGAATCTAATTTTCCGATGATTCTTTTGCATGGACTTCCATCATAACCTTCCCTCGTAAAATATATAAATGATATGTGAAGTTTCGTATCATTTTGAACAGTCTCCAACTTAATTTTATCTTTGACCGAAACTAGTATAAACTTGTGTATATTATATTATGATTTTTTTTGCCGAAACTTGCATTTCGAAAAGTTTTATAGAATCCAGTTTTCAGATGATTTTTTTTGCATGGACTACCATCATAACCTTCCCTCTTAACATATATAAATAATCTAAAAGTCACGTATTATTTCAAATAGTCTCCAATTAAATTTGATTTTTTTGACTGAAACTAGTGTATAATATACTATGATTTTTGACCGAAACTTGCATTTCAAAAAGTTTCATAGATCTAATTTTCCGATGATTTTTTGCATGGACTTCAATCATAACCTTTACCCTCTTAAAATATATAAATGATATGTGAAGTTTCGTATTATTTCGAACACTCCCCGATTTAATTTGATTTTTGACCGAAACTAGTATAAACTAGTTTATAATATATTATGATTTTTTGGCTGAAACTTGCATTTCGAAAAGTATCATAGAATTTAGTTTTCAGATGATTTTTTTGCATTGACTACCATCATAACCTTCCCTCTTAACATATATAAATGATCTGAATAGTCTCGTATTTATTCAAATAGTCCCGAATTAAATTTGATTTTTTTGACTAAAACTAATGTATAATATACTATGATTTTTGACCGAAACTTGCGTTTCTAAAAGTTTCATAGAATCTAATTTTCCGATAATTTTTTGCGTGGACTTCCATCATAGCCTTCCATCTTAAAATAAATAAATGATATGTGGATTTCGTATCATTTCGAACAATCCCCGATTTAATTTGATTTTGACCGAAACTAGTATAAATTAGTGTGTAATATATTACGATTTTTTTGCCGAAACTTGCATTTCGAAAAGTATCATAGAATCTAGTTTTCAGATGATTTTTTTGCATGGACTACCATCATAACATTCCCTCTTAACATATACAAAAGAACTGAAAAATCTTGAATCATTTCAAATAGTCCCGAATTAAATTTTTTTTTTTTGACCGAAACTAGTGTATAATATACTATGATTTTTGACCGAAACTTGCATTTCGAAACTTTTCATAGAATCTAATTTTCCGATGATTCTTTTGCATGGACTTCCATCATAACCTTCCCTCGTAAAATATATAAATGATATGTGAAGTTTCGTATCATTTTGAACAGTCTCCAACTTAATTTTATCTTTGACCGAAACTAGTATAAACTTGTGTATATTATATTATGATTTTTTTTGCCGAAACTTGCATTTCGAAAAGTTTTATAGAATCCAGTTTTCAGATGATTTTTTTTGCATGGACTACCATCATAACCTTCCCTCTTAACATATATAAATAATCTAAAAGTCACGTATTATTTCAAATAGTCTCCAATTAAATTTGATTTTTTTGACTGAAACTAGTGTATAATATACTATGATTTTTGACCGAAACTTGCATTTCAAAAAGTTTCATAGATCTAATTTTCCGATGATTTTTTGCATGGACTTCAATCATAACCTTTACCCTCTTAAAATATATAAATGATATGTGAAGTTTCGTATTATTTCGAACACTCCCCGATTTAATTTGATTTTTGACCGAAACTAGTATAAACTAGTTTATAATATATTATGATTTTTTGGCTGAAACTTGCATTTCGAAAAGTATCATAGAATTTAGTTTTCAGATGATTTTTTTGCATTGACTACCATCATAACCTTCCCTCTTAACATATATAAATGATCTGAATAGTCTCGTATTTATTCAAATAGTCCCGAATTAAATTTGATTTTTTTGACTAAAACTAATGTATAATATACTATGATTTTTGACCGAAACTTGCGTTTCTAAAAGTTTCATAGAATCTAATTTTCCGATAATTTTTTGCGTGGACTTCCATCATAGCCTTCCATCTTAAAATAAATAAATGATATGTGGATTTCGTATCATTTCGAACAATCCCCGATTTAATTTGATTTTGACCGAAACTAGTATAAATTAGTGTGTAATATATTACGATTTTTTTGCCGAAACTTGCATTTCGAAAAGTATCATAGAATCTAGTTTTCAGATGATTTTTTTGCATGGACTACCATCATAACATTCCCTCTTAACATATACAAAAGAACTGAAAAATCTTGAATCATTTCAAATAGTCCCGAATTAAATTTTATTTTTTTGACCGAAACTAGTGTATAATATACTATGATTTTTGACCGAAACTTGCATTTCGAAACTTTTCATAGAATCTAATTTTCCGATGATTCTTTTGCATGGACTTCCATCATAACCTTCCCTCGTAAAATATATAAATGATATGTGAAGTTTCGTATCATTTTGAACAGTCTCCAACTTAATTTTATCTTTGACCGAAACTAGTATAAACTTGTGTATATTATATTATGATTTTTTTTGCCGAAACTTGCATTTCGAAAAGTTTTATAGAATCCAGTTTTCAGATGATTTTTTTTGCATGGACTACCATCATAACCTTCCCTCTTAACATATATAAATAATCTAAAAGTCACGTATTATTTCAAATAGTCTCCAATTAAATTTGATTTTTTTGACTGAAACTAGTGTATAATATACTATGATTTTTGACCGAAACTTGCATTTCAAAAAGTTTCATAGATCTAATTTTCCGATGATTTTTTGCATGGACTTCAATCATAACCTTTACCCTCTTAAAATATATAAATGATATGTGAAGTTTCGTATTATTTCGAACACTCCCCGATTTAATTTGATTTTTGACCGAAACTAGTATAAACTAGTTTATAATATATTATGATTTTTTGGCTGAAACTTGCAT
Organism: Lathyrus aphaca; assembly: GCA_963966055.1. Lineage (NCBI taxonomy): Eukaryota > Viridiplantae > Streptophyta > Magnoliopsida > Fabales > Fabaceae > Lathyrus > Lathyrus aphaca. The sequence goes on from OZ014523.1 coordinate 46,793,454, forward strand.
TTCGAAAAGTATCATAGAATTTAGTTTTCAGATGATTTTTTTGCATTGACTACCATCATAACCTTCCCTCTTAACATATATAAATGATCTGAATAGTCTCGTATTTATTCAAATAGTCCCGAATTAAATTTGATTTTTTTGACTAAAACTAATGTATAATATACTATGATTTTTGACCGAAACTTGCGTTTCTAAAAGTTTCATAGAATCTAATTTTCCGATAATTTTTTGCGTGGACTTCCATCATAGCCTTCCATCTTAAAATAAATAAATGATATGTGGATTTCGTATCATTTCGAACAATCCCCGATTTAATTTGATTTTGACCGAAACTAGTATAAATTAGTGTGTAATATATTACGATTTTTTTGCCGAAACTTGCATTTCGAAAAGTATCATAGAATCTAGTTTTCAGATGATTTTTTTGCATGGACTACCATCATAACATTCCCTCTTAACATATACAAAAGAACTGAAAAATCTTGAATCATTTCAAATAGTCCCGAATTAAATTTTTTTTTTTTGACCGAAACTAGTGTATAATATACTATGATTTTTGACCGAAACTTGCATTTCGAAACTTTTCATAGAATCTAATTTTCCGATGATTCTTTTGCATGGACTTCCATCATAACCTTCCCTCGTAAAATATATAAATGATATGTGAAGTTTCGTATCATTTTGAACAGTCTCCAACTTAATTTTATCTTTGACCGAAACTAGTATAAACTTGTGTATATTATATTATGATTTTTTTTGCCGAAACTTGCATTTCGAAAAGTTTTATAGAATCCAGTTTTCAGATGATTTTTTTTGCATGGACTACCATCATAACCTTCCCTCTTAACATATATAAATAATCTAAAAGTCACGTATTATTTCAAATAGTCTCCAATTAAATTTGATTTTTTTGACTGAAACTAGTGTATAATATACTATGATTTTTGACCGAAACTTGCATTTCAAAAAGTTTCATAGATCTAATTTTCCGATGATTTTTTGCATGGACTTCAATCATAACCTTTACCCTCTTAAAATATATAAATGATATGTGAAGTTTCGTATTATTTCGAACACTCCCCGATTTAATTTGATTTTTGACCGAAACTAGTATAAACTAGTTTATAATATATTATGATTTTTTGGCTGAAACTTGCATTTCGAAAAGTATCATAGAATTTAGTTTTCAGATGATTTTTTTGCATTGACTACCATCATAACCTTCCCTCTTAACATATATAAATGATCTGAATAGTCTCGTATTTATTCAAATAGTCCCGAATTAAATTTGATTTTTTTGACTAAAACTAATGTATAATATACTATGATTTTTGACCGAAACTTGCGTTTCTAAAAGTTTCATAGAATCTAATTTTCCGATAATTTTTTGCGTGGACTTCCATCATAGCCTTCCATCTTAAAATAAATAAATGATATGTGGATTTCGTATCATTTCGAACAATCCCCGATTTAATTTGATTTTGACCGAAACTAGTATAAATTAGTGTGTAATATATTACGATTTTTTTGCCGAAACTTGCATTTCGAAAAGTATCATAGAATCTAGTTTTCAGATGATTTTTTTGCATGGACTACCATCATAACATTCCCTCTTAACATATACAAAAGAACTGAAAAATCTTGAATCATTTCAAATAGTCCCGAATTAAATTTTATTTTTTTGACCGAAACTAGTGTATAATATACTATGATTTTTGACCGAAACTTGCATTTCGAAACTTTTCATAGAATCTAATTTTCCGATGATTCTTTTGCATGGACTTCCATCATAACCTTCCCTCGTAAAATATATAAATGATATGTGAAGTTTCGTATCATTTTGAACAGTCTCCAACTTAATTTTATCTTTGACCGAAACTAGTATAAACTTGTGTATATTATATTATGATTTTTTTTGCCGAAACTTGCATTTCGAAAAGTTTTATAGAATCCAGTTTTCAGATGATTTTTTTTGCATGGACTACCATCATAACCTTCCCTCTTAACATATATAAATAATCTAAAAGTCACGTATTATTTCAAATAGTCTCCAATTAAATTTGATTTTTTTGACTGAAACTAGTGTATAATATACTATGATTTTTGACCGAAACTTGCATTTCAAAAAGTTTCATAGATCTAATTTTCCGATGATTTTTTGCATGGACTTCAATCATAACCTTTACCCTCTTAAAATATATAAATGATATGTGAAGTTTCGTATTATTTCGAACACTCCCCGATTTAATTTGATTTTTGACCGAAACTAGTATAAACTAGTTTATAATATATTATGATTTTTTGGCTGAAACTTGCATTTCGAAAAGTATCATAGAATTTAGTTTTCAGATGATTTTTTTGCATTGACTACCATCATAACCTTCCCTCTTAACATATATAAATGATCTGAATAGTCTCGTATTTATTCAAATAGTCCCGAATTAAATTTGATTTTTTTGACTAAAACTAATGTATAATATACTATGATTTTTGACCGAAACTTGCGTTTCTAAAAGTTTCATAGAATCTAATTTTCCGATAATTTTTTGCGTGGACTTCCATCATAGCCTTCCATCTTAAAATAAATAAATGATATGTGGATTTCGTATCATTTCGAACAATCCCCGATTTAATTTGATTTTGACCGAAACTAGTATAAATTAGTGTGTAATATATTACGATTTTTTTGCCGAAACTTGCATTTCGAAAAGTATCATAGAATCTAGTTTTCAGATGATTTTTTTGCATGGACTACCATCATAACATTCCCTCTTAACATATACAAAAGAACTGAAAAATCTTGAATCATTTCAAATAGTCCCGAATTAAATTTTATTTTTTTGACCGAAACTAGTGTATAATATACTATGATTTTTGACCGAAACTTGCATTTCGAAACTTTTCATAGAATCTAATTTTCCGATGATTCTTTTGCATGGACTTCCATCATAACCTTCCCTCGTAAAATATATAAATGATATGTGAAGTTTCGTATCATTTTGAACAGTCTCCAACTTAATTTTATCTTTGACCGAAACTAGTATAAACTTGTGTATATTATATTATGATTTTTTTTGCCGAAACTTGCATTTCGAAAAGTTTTATAGAATCCAGTTTTCAGATGATTTTTTTTGCATGGACTACCATCATAACCTTCCCTCTTAACATATATAAATAATCTAAAAGTCACGTATTATTTCAAATAGTCTCCAATTAAATTTGATTTTTTTGACTGAAACTAGTGTATAATATACTATGATTTTTGACCGAAACTTGCATTTCAAAAAGTTTCATAGATCTAATTTTCCGATGATTTTTTGCATGGACTTCAATCATAACCTTTACCCTCTTAAAATATATAAATGATATGTGAAGTTTCGTATTATTTCGAACACTCCCCGATTTAATTTGATTTTTGACCGAAACTAGTATAAACTAGTTTATAATATATTATGATTTTTTGGCTGAAACTTGCATTTCGAAAAGTATCATAGAATTTAGTTTTCAGATGATTTTTTTGCATTGACTACCATCATAACCTTCCCTCTTAACATATATAAATGATCTGAATAGTCTCGTATTTATTCAAATAGTCCCGAATTAAATTTGATTTTTTTGACTAAAACTAATGTATAATATACTATGATTTTTGACCGAAACTTGCGTTTCTAAAAGTTTCATAGAATCTAATTTTCCGATAATTTTTTGCGTGGACTTCCATCATAGCCTTCCATCTTAAAATAAATAAATGATATGTGGATTTCGTATCATTTCGAACAATCCCCGATTTAATTTGATTTTGACCGAAACTAGTATAAATTAGTGTGTAATATATTACGATTTTTTTGCCGAAACTTGCATTTCGAAAAGTATCATAGAATCTAGTTTTCAGATGATTTTTTTGCATGGACTACCATCATAACATTCCCTCTTAACATATACAAAAGAACTGAAAAATCTTGAATCATTTCAAATAGTCCCGAATTAAATTTTTTTTTTTTGACCGAAACTAGTGTATAATATACTATGATTTTTGACCGAAACTTGCATTTCGAAACTTTTCATAGAATCTAATTTTCCGATGATTCTTTTGCATGGACTTCCATCATAACCTTCCCTCGTAAAATATATAAATGATATGTGAAGTTTCGTATCATTTTGAACAGTCTCCAACTTAATTTTATCTTTGACCGAAACTAGTATAAACTTGTGTATATTATATTATGATTTTTTTTGCCGAAACTTGCATTTCGAAAAGTTTTATAGAATCCAGTTTTCAGATGATTTTTTTTGCATGGACTACCATCATAACCTTCCCTCTTAACATATATAAATAATCTAAAAGTCACGTATTATTTCAAATAGTCTCCAATTAAATTTGATTTTTTTGACTGAAACTAGTGTATAATATACTATGATTTTTGACCGAAACTTGCATTTCAAAAAGTTTCATAGATCTAATTTTCCGATGATTTTTTGCATGGACTTCAATCATAACCTTTACCCTCTTAAAATATATAAATGATATGTGAAGTTTCGTATTATTTCGAACACTCCCCGATTTAATTTGATTTTTGACCGAAACTAGTATAAACTAGTTTATAATATATTATGATTTTTTGGCTGAAACTTGCATTTCGAAAAGTATCATAGAATTTAGTTTTCAGATGATTTTTTTGCATTGACTACCATCATAACCTTCCCTCTTAACATATATAAATGATCTGAATAGTCTCGTATTTATTCAAATAGTCCCGAATTAAATTTGATTTTTTTGACTAAAACTAATGTATAATATACTATGATTTTTGACCGAAACTTGCGTTTCTAAAAGTTTCATAGAATCTAATTTTCCGATAATTTTTTGCGTGGACTTCCATCATAGCCTTCCATCTTAAAATAAATAAATGATATGTGGATTTCGTATCATTTCGAACAATCCCCGATTTAATTTGATTTTGACCGAAACTAGTATAAATTAGTGTGTAATATATTACGATTTTTTTGCCGAAACTTGCATTTCGAAAAGTATCATAGAATCTAGTTTTCAGATGATTTTTTTGCATGGACTACCATCATAACATTCCCTCTTAACATATACAAAAGAACTGAAAAATCTTGAATCATTTCAAATAGTCCCGAATTAAATTTTATTTTTTTGACCGAAACTAGTGTATAATATACTATGATTTTTGACCGAAACTTGCATTTCGAAACTTTTCATAGAATCTAATTTTCCGATGATTCTTTTGCATGGACTTCCATCATAACCTTCCCTCGTAAAATATATAAATGATATGTGAAGTTTCGTATCATTTTGAACAGTCTCCAACTTAATTTTATCTTTGACCGAAACTAGTATAAACTTGTGTATATTATATTATGATTTTTTTTGCCGAAACTTGCATTTCGAAAAGTTTTATAGAATCCAGTTTTCAGATGATTTTTTTTGCATGGACTACCATCATAACCTTCCCTCTTAACATATATAAATAATCTAAAAGTCACGTATTATTTCAAATAGTCTCCAATTAAATTTGATTTTTTTGACTGAAACTAGTGTATAATATACTATGATTTTTGACCGAAACTTGCATTTCAAAAAGTTTCATAGATCTAATTTTCCGATGATTTTTTGCATGGACTTCAATCATAACCTTTACCCTCTTAAAATATATAAATGATATGTGAAGTTTCGTATTATTTCGAACACTCCCCGATTTAATTTGATTTTTGACCGAAACTAGTATAAACTAGTTTATAATATATTATGATTTTTTGGCTGAAACTTGCATTTCGAAAAGTATCATAGAATTTAGTTTTCAGATGATTTTTTTGCATTGACTACCATCATAACCTTCCCTCTTAACATATATAAATGATCTGAATAGTCTCGTATTTATTCAAATAGTCCCGAATTAAATTTGATTTTTTTGACTAAAACTAATGTATAATATACTATGATTTTTGACCGAAACTTGCGTTTCTAAAAGTTTCATAGAATCTAATTTTCCGATAATTTTTTGCGTGGACTTCCATCATAGCCTTCCATCTTAAAATAAATAAATGATATGTGGATTTCGTATCATTTCGAACAATCCCCGATTTAATTTGATTTTGACCGAAACTAGTATAAATTAGTGTGTAATATATTACGATTTTTTTGCCGAAACTTGCATTTCGAAAAGTATCATAGAATCTAGTTTTCAGATGATTTTTTTGCATGGACTACCATCATAACATTCCCTCTTAACATATACAAAAGAACTGAAAAATCTTGAATCATTTCAAATAGTCCCGAATTAAATTTTTTTTTTTTGACCGAAACTAGTGTATAATATACTATGATTTTTGACCGAAACTTGCATTTCGAAACTTTTCATAGAATCTAATTTTCCGATGATTCTTTTGCATGGACTTCCATCATAACCTTCCCTCGTAAAATATATAAATGATATGTGAAGTTTCGTATCATTTTGAACAGTCTCCAACTTAATTTTATCTTTGACCGAAACTAGTATAAACTTGTGTATATTATATTATGATTTTTTTTGCCGAAACTTGCATTTCGAAAAGTTTTATAGAATCCAGTTTTCAGATGATTTTTTTTGCATGGACTACCATCATAACCTTCCCTCTTAACATATATAAATAATCTAAAAGTCACGTATTATTTCAAATAGTCTCCAATTAAATTTGATTTTTTTGACTGAAACTAGTGTATAATATACTATGATTTTTGACCGAAACTTGCATTTCAAAAAGTTTCATAGATCTAATTTTCCGATGATTTTTTGCATGGACTTCAATCATAACCTTTACCCTCTTAAAATATATAAATGATATGTGAAGTTTCGTATTATTTCGAACACTCCCCGATTTAATTTGATTTTTGACCGAAACTAGTATAAACTAGTTTATAATATATTATGATTTTTTGGCTGAAACTTGCATTTCGAAAAGTATCATAGAATTTAGTTTTCAGATGATTTTTTTGCATTGACTACCATCATAACCTTCCCTCTTAACATATATAAATGATCTGAATAGTCTCGTATTTATTCAAATAGTCCCGAATTAAATTTGATTTTTTTGACTAAAACTAATGTATAATATACTATGATTTTTGACCGAAACTTGCGTTTCTAAAAGTTTCATAGAATCTAATTTTCCGATAATTTTTTGCGTGGACTTCCATCATAGCCTTCCATCTTAAAATAAATAAATGATATGTGGATTTCGTATCATTTCGAACAATCCCCGATTTAATTTGATTTTGACCGAAACTAGTATAAATTAGTGTGTAATATATTACGATTTTTTTGCCGAAACTTGCATTTCGAAAAGTATCATAGAATCTAGTTTTCAGATGATTTTTTTGCATGGACTACCATCATAACATTCCCTCTTAACATATACAAAAGAACTGAAAAATCTTGAATCATTTCAAATAGTCCCGAATTAAATTTTATTTTTTTGACCGAAACTAGTGTATAATATACTATGATTTTTGACCGAAACTTGCATTTCGAAACTTTTCATAGAATCTAATTTTCCGATGATTCTTTTGCATGGACTTCCATCATAACCTTCCCTCGTAAAATATATAAATGATATGTGAAGTTTCGTATCATTTTGAACAGTCTCCAACTTAATTTTATCTTTGACCGAAACTAGTATAAACTTGTGTATATTATATTATGATTTTTTTTGCCGAAACTTGCATTTCGAAAAGTTTTATAGAATCCAGTTTTCAGATGATTTTTTTTGCATGGACTACCATCATAACCTTCCCTCTTAACATATATAAATAATCTAAAAGTCACGTATTATTTCAAATAGTCTCCAATTAAATTTGATTTTTTTGACTGAAACTAGTGTATAATATACTATGATTTTTGACCGAAACTTGCATTTCAAAAAGTTTCATAGATCTAATTTTCCGATGATTTTTTGCATGGACTTCAATCATAACCTTTACCCTCTTAAAATATATAAATGATATGTGAAGTTTCGTATTATTTCGAACACTCCCCGATTTAATTTGATTTTTGACCGAAACTAGTATAAACTAGTTTATAATATATTATGATTTTTTGGCTGAAACTTGCATTTCGAAAAGTATCATAGAATTTAGTTTTCAGATGATTTTTTTGCATTGACTACCATCATAACCTTCCCTCTTAACATATATAAATGATCTGAATAGTCTCGTATTTATTCAAATAGTCCCGAATTAAATTTGATTTTTTTGACTAAAACTAATGTATAATATACTATGATTTTTGACCGAAACTTGCGTTTCTAAAAGTTTCATAGAATCTAATTTTCCGATAATTTTTTGCGTGGACTTCCATCATAGCCTTCCATCTTAAAATAAATAAATGATATGTGGATTTCGTATCATTTCGAACAATCCCCGATTTAATTTGATTTTGACCGAAACTAGTATAAATTAGTGTGTAATATATTACGATTTTTTTGCCGAAACTTGCATTTCGAAAAGTATCATAGAATCTAGTTTTCAGATGATTTTTTTGCATGGACTACCATCATAACATTCCCTCTTAACATATACAAAAGAACTGAAAAATCTTGAATCATTTCAAATAGTCCCGAATTAAATTTTATTTTTTTGACCGAAACTAGTGTATAATATACTATGATTTTTGACCGAAACTTGCATTTCGAAACTTTTCATAGAATCTAATTTTCCGATGATTCTTTTGCATGGACTTCCATCATAACCTTCCCTCGTAAAATATATAAATGATATGTGAAGTTTCGTATCATTTTGAACAGTCTCCAACTTAATTTTATCTTTGACCGAAACTAGTATAAACTTGTGTATATTATATTATGATTTTTTTTGCCGAAACTTGCATTTCGAAAAGTTTTATAGAATCCAGTTTTCAGATGATTTTTTTTGCATGGACTACCATCATAACCTTCCCTCTTAACATATATAAATAATCTAAAAGTCACGTATTATTTCAAATAGTCTCCAATTAAATTTGATTTTTTTGACTGAAACTAGTGTATAATATACTATGATTTTTGACCGAAACTTGCATTTCAAAAAGTTTCATAGATCTAATTTTCCGATGATTTTTTGCATGGACTTCAATCATAACCTTTACCCTCTTAAAATATATAAATGATATGTGAAGTTTCGTATTATTTCGAACACTCCCCGATTTAATTTGATTTTTGACCGAAACTAGTATAAACTAGTTTATAATATATTATGATTTTTTGGCTGAAACTTGCATTTCGAAAAGTATCATAGAATTTAGTTTTCAGATGATTTTTTTGCATTGACTACCATCATAACCTTCCCTCTTAACATATATAAATGATCTGAATAGTCTCGTATTTATTCAAATAGTCCCGAATTAAATTTGATTTTTTTGACTAAAACTAATGTATAATATACTATGATTTTTGACCGAAACTTGCGTTTCTAAAAGTTTCATAGAATCTAATTTTCCGATAATTTTTTGCGTGGACTTCCATCATAGCCTTCCATCTTAAAATAAATAAATGATATGTGGATTTCGTATCATTTCGAACAATCCCCGATTTAATTTGATTTTGACCGAAACTAGTATAAATTAGTGTGTAATATATTACGATTTTTTTGCCGAAACTTGCATTTCGAAAAGTATCATAGAATCTAGTTTTCAGATGATTTTTTTGCATGGACTACCATCATAACATTCCCTCTTAACATATACAAAAGAACTGAAAAATCTTGAATCATTTCAAATAGTCCCGAATTAAATTTTTTTTTTTGGACCGAAACTAGTGTATAATATACTATGATTTTTGACCGAAACTTGCATTTCGAAACTTTTCATAGAATCTAATTTTCCGATGATTCTTTTGCATGGACTTCCATCATAACCTTCCCTCGTAAAATATATAAATGATATGTGAAGTTTCGTATCATTTTGAACAGTCTCCAACTTAATTTTATCTTTGACCGAAACTAGTATAAACTTGTGTATATTATATTATGATTTTTTTTGCCGAAACTTGCATTTCGAAAAGTTTTATAGAATCCAGTTTTCAGATGATTTTTTTTGCATGGACTACCATCATAACCTTCCCTCTTAACATATATAAATAATCTAAAAGTCACGTATTATTTCAAATAGTCTCCAATTAAATTTGATTTTTTTGACTGAAACTAGTGTATAATATACTATGATTTTTGACCGAAACTTGCATTTCAAAAAGTTTCATAGATCTAATTTTCCGATGATTTTTTGCATGGACTTCAATCATAACCTTTACCCTCTTAAAATATATAAATGATATGTGAAGTTTCGTATTATTTCGAACACTCCCCGATTTAATTTGATTTTTGACCGAAACTAGTATAAACTAGTTTATAATATATTATGATTTTTTGGCTGAAACTTGCATTTCGAAAAGTATCATAGAATTTAGTTTTCAGATGATTTTTTTGCATTGACTACCATCATAACCTTCCCTCTTAACATATATAAATGATCTGAATAGTCTCGTATTTATTCAAATAGTCCCGAATTAAATTTGATTTTTTTGACTAAAACTAATGTATAATATACTATGATTTTTGACCGAAACTTGCGTTTCTAAAAGTTTCATAGAATCTAATTTTCCGATAATTTTTTGCGTGGACTTCCATCATAGCCTTCCATCTTAAAATAAATAAATGATATGTGGATTTCGTATCATTTCGAACAATCCCCGATTTAATTTGATTTTGACCGAAACTAGTATAAATTAGTGTGTAATATATTACGATTTTTTTGCCGAAACTTGCATTTCGAAAAGTATCATAGAATCTAGTTTTCAGATGATTTTTTTGCATGGACTACCATCATAACATTCCCTCTTAACATATACAAAAGAACTGAAAAATCTTGAATCATTTCAAATAGTCCCGAATTAAATTTTATTTTTTTGACCGAAACTAGTGTATAATATACTATGATTTTTGACCGAAACTTGCATTTCGAAACTTTTCATAGAATCTAATTTTCCGATGATTCTTTTGCATGGACTTCCATCATAACCTTCCCTCGTAAAATATATAAATGATATGTGAAGTTTCGTATCATTTTGAACAGTCTCCAACTTAATTTTATCTTTGACCGAAACTAGTATAAACTTGTGTATATTATATTATGATTTTTTTTGCCGAAACTTGCATTTCGAAAAGTTTTATAGAATCCAGTTTTCAGATGATTTTTTTTGCATGGACTACCATCATAACCTTCCCTCTTAACATATATAAATAATCTAAAAGTCACGTATTATTTCAAATAGTCTCCAATTAAATTTGATTTTTTTGACTGAAACTAGTGTATAATATACTATGATTTTTGACCGAAACTTGCATTTCAAAAAGTTTCATAGATCTAATTTTCCGATGATTTTTTGCATGGACTTCAATCATAACCTTTACCCTCTTAAAATATATAAATGATATGTGAAGTTTCGTATTATTTCGAACACTCCCCGATTTAATTTGATTTTTGACCGAAACTAGTATAAACTAGTTTATAATATATTATGATTTTTTGGCTGAAACTTGCATTTCGAAAAGTATCATAGAATTTAGTTTTCAGATGATTTTTTTGCATTGACTACCATCATAACCTTCCCTCTTAACATATATAAATGATCTGAATAGTCTCGTATTTATTCAAATAGTCCCGAATTAAATTTGATTTTTTTGACTAAAACTAATGTATAATATACTATGATTTTTGACCGAAACTTGCGTTTCTAAAAGTTTCATAGAATCTAATTTTCCGATAATTTTTTGCGTGGACTTCCATCATAGCCTTCCATCTTAAAATAAATAAATGATATGTGGATTTCGTATCATTTCGAACAATCCCCGATTTAATTTGATTTTGACCGAAACTAGTATAAATTAGTGTGTAATATATTACGATTTTTTTGCCGAAACTTGCATTTCGAAAAGTATCATAGAATCTAGTTTTCAGATGATTTTTTTGCATGGACTACCATCATAACATTCCCTCTTAACATATACAAAAGAACTGAAAAATCTTGAATCATTTCAAATAGTCCCGAATTAAATTTTATTTTTTTGACCGAAACTAGTGTATAATATACTATGATTTTTGACCGAAACTTGCATTTCGAAACTTTTCATAGAATCTAATTTTCCGATGATTCTTTTGCATGGACTTCCATCATAACCTTCCCTCGTAAAATATATAAATGATATGTGAAGTTTCGTATCATTTTGAACAGTCTCCAACTTAATTTTATCTTTGACCGAAACTAGTATAAACTTGTGTATATTATATTATGATTTTTTTTGCCGAAACTTGCATTTCGAAAAGTTTTATAGAATCCAGTTTTCAGATGATTTTTTTTGCATGGACTACCATCATAACCTTCCCTCTTAACATATATAAATAATCTAAAAGTCACGTATTATTTCAAATAGTCTCCAATTAAATTTGATTTTTTTGACTGAAACTAGTGTATAATATACTATGATTTTTGACCGAAACTTGCATTTCAAAAAGTTTCATAGATCTAATTTTCCGATGATTTTTTGCATGGACTTCAATCATAACCTTTACCCTCTTAAAATATATAAATGATATGTGAAGTTTCGTATTATTTCGAACACTCCCCGATTTAATTTGATTTTTGACCGAAACTAGTATAAACTAGTTTATAATATATTATGATTTTTTGGCTGAAACTTGCATTTCGAAAAGTATCATAGAATTTAGTTTTCAGATGATTTTTTTGCATTGACTACCATCATAACCTTCCCTCTTAACATATATAAATGATCTGAATAGTCTCGTATTTATTCAAATAGTCCCGAATTAAATTTGATTTTTTTGACTAAAACTAATGTATAATATACTATGATTTTTGACCGAAACTTGCGTTTCTAAAAGTTTCATAGAATCTAATTTTCCGATAATTTTTTGCGTGGACTTCCATCATAGCCTTCCATCTTAAAATAAATAAATGATATGTGGATTTCGTATCATTTCGAACAATCCCCGATTTAATTTGATTTTGACCGAAACTAGTATAAATTAGTGTGTAATATATTACGATTTTTTTGCCGAAACTTGCATTTCGAAAAGTATCATAGAATCTAGTTTTCAGATGATTTTTTTGCATGGACTACCATCATAACATTCCCTCTTAACATATACAAAAGAACTGAAAAATCTTGAATCATTTCAAATAGTCCCGAATTAAATTTTATTTTTTTGACCGAAACTAGTGTATAATATACTATGATTTTTGACCGAAACTTGCATTTCGAAACTTTTCATAGAATCTAATTTTCCGATGATTCTTTTGCATGGACTTCCATCATAACCTTCCCTCGTAAAATATATAAATGATATGTGAAGTTTCGTATCATTTTGAACAGTCTCCAACTTAATTTTATCTTTGACCGAAACTAGTATAAACTTGTGTATATTATATTATGATTTTTTTTGCCGAAACTTGCATTTCGAAAAGTTTTATAGAATCCAGTTTTCAGATGATTTTTTTTGCATGGACTACCATCATAACCTTCCCTCTTAACATATATAAATAATCTAAAAGTCACGTATTATTTCAAATAGTCTCCAATTAAATTTGATTTTTTTGACTGAAACTAGTGTATAATATACTATGATTTTTGACCGAAACTTGCATTTCAAAAAGTTTCATAGATCTAATTTTCCGATGATTTTTTGCATGGACTTCAATCATAACCTTTACCCTCTTAAAATATATAAATGATATGTGAAGTTTCGTATTATTTCGAACACTCCCCGATTTAATTTGATTTTTGACCGAAACTAGTATAAACTAGTTTATAATATATTATGATTTTTTGGCTGAAACTTGCATTTCGAAAAGTATCATAGAATTTAGTTTTCAGATGATTTTTTTGCATTGACTACCATCATAACCTTCCCTCTTAACATATATAAATGATCTGAATAGTCTCGTATTTATTCAAATAGTCCCGAATTAAATTTGATTTTTTTGACTAAAACTAATGTATAATATACTATGATTTTTGACCGAAACTTGCGTTTCTAAAAGTTTCATAGAATCTAATTTTCCGATAATTTTTTGCGTGGACTTCCATCATAGCCTTCCATCTTAAAATAAATAAATGATATGTGGATTTCGTATCATTTCGAACAATCCCCGATTTAATTTGATTTTGACCGAAACTAGTATAAATTAGTGTGTAATATATTACGATTTTTTTGCCGAAACTTGCATTTCGAAAAGTATCATAGAATCTAGTTTTCAGATGATTTTTTTGCATGGACTACCATCATAACATTCCCTCTTAACATATACAAAAGAACTGAAAAATCTTGAATCATTTCAAATAGTCCCGAATTAAATTTTATTTTTTTGACCGAAACTAGTGTATAATATACTATGATTTTTGACCGAAACTTGCATTTCGAAACTTTTCATAGAATCTAATTTTCCGATGATTCTTTTGCATGGACTTCCATCATAACCTTCCCTCGTAAAATATATAAATGATATGTGAAGTTTCGTATCATTTTGAACAGTCTCCAACTTAATTTTATCTTTGACCGAAACTAGTATAAACTTGTGTATATTATATTATGATTTTTTTTGCCGAAACTTGCATTTCGAAAAGTTTTATAGAATCCAGTTTTCAGATGATTTTTTTTGCATGGACTACCATCATAACCTTCCCTCTTAACATATATAAATAATCTAAAAGTCACGTATTATTTCAAATAGTCTCCAATTAAATTTGATTTTTTTGACTGAAACTAGTGTATAATATACTATGATTTTTGACCGAAACTTGCATTTCAAAAAGTTTCATAGATCTAATTTTCCGATGATTTTTTGCATGGACTTCAATCATAACCTTTACCCTCTTAAAATATATAAATGATATGTGAAGTTTCGTATTATTTCGAACACTCCCCGATTTAATTTGATTTTTGACCGAAACTAGTATAAACTAGTTTATAATATATTATGATTTTTTGGCTGAAACTTGCATTTCGAAAAGTATCATAGAATTTAGTTTTCAGATGATTTTTTTGCATTGACTACCATCATAACCTTCCCTCTTAACATATATAAATGATATGAATAGTCTCGTATTTATTCAAATAGTCCCGAATTAAATTTGATTTTTTTGACTAAAACTAATGTATAATATACTATGATTTTTGACCGAAACTTGCGTTTCTAAAAGTTTCATAGAATCTAATTTTCCGATAATTTTTTGCGTGGACTTCCATCATAGCCTTCCATCTTAAAATAAATAAATGATATGTGGATTTCGTATCATTTCGAACAATCCCCGATTTAATTTGATTTTGACCGAAACTAGTATAAATTAGTGTGTAATATATTACGATTTTTTTGCCGAAACTTGCATTTCGAAAAGTATCATAGAATCTAGTTTTCAGATGATTTTTTTGCATGGACTACCATCATAACATTCCCTCTTAACATATACAAAAGAACTGAAAAATCTTGAATCATTTCAAATAGTCCCGAATTAAATTTTATTTTTTTGACCGAAACTAGTGTATAATATACTATGATTTTTGACCGAAACTTGCATTTCGAAACTTTTCATAGAATCTAATTTTCCGATGATTCTTTTGCATGGACTTCCATCATAACCTTCCCTCGTAAAATATATAAATGATATGTGAAGTTTCGTATCATTTTGAACAGTCTCCAACTTAATTTTATCTTTGACCGAAACTAGTATAAACTTGTGTATATTATATTATGATTTTTTTTGCCGAAACTTGCATTTCGAAAAGTTTTATAGAATCCAGTTTTCAGATGATTTTTTTTGCATGGACTACCATCATAACCTTCCCTCTTAACATATATAAATAATCTAAAAGTCACGTATTATTTCAAATAGTCTCCAATTAAATTTGATTTTTTTGACTGAAACTAGTGTATAATATACTATGATTTTTGACCGAAACTTGCATTTCAAAAAGTTTCATAGATCTAATTTTCCGATGATTTTTTGCATGGACTTCAATCATAACCTTTACCCTCTTAAAATATATAAATGATATGTGAAGTTTCGTATTATTTCGAACAATCCCCGATTTAATTTGATTTTTGACCGAAACTAGTATAAACTAGTTTATAATATATTATGATTTTTTGGCTGAAACTTGCATTTCGAAAAGTATCATAGAATTTAGTTTTCAGATGATTTTTTTGCATTGACTACCATCATAACCTTCCCTCTTAACATATATAAATGATATGAATAGTCTCGTATTTATTCAAATAGTCCCGAATTAAATTTGATTTTTTTGACTAAAACTAATGTATAATATACTATGATTTTTGACCGAAACTTGCGTTTCTAAAAGTTTCATAGAATCTAATTTTCCGATAATTTTTTGCGTGGACTTCCATCATAGCCTTCCATCTTAAAATAAATAAATGATATGTGGATTTCGTATCATTTCGAACAATCCCCGATTTAATTTGATTTTGAACGAAACTAGTATAAATTAGTGTGTAATATATTACGATTTTTTTGCCGAAACTTGCATTTCGAAAAGTATCATAGAATCTAGTTTTCAGATGATTTTTTTGCATGGACTACCATCATAACATTCCCTCTTAACATATACAAAAGAACTGAAAAATCTTGAATCATTTCAAATAGTCCCGAATTAAATTTTATTTTTTTGACCGAAACTAGTGTATAATATACTATGATTTTTGACCGAAACTTGCATTTCGAAACTTTTCATAGAATCTAATTTTCCGATGATTCTTTTGCATGGACTTCCATCATAACCTTCCCTCGTAAAATATATAAATGATATGTGAAGTTTCGTATCATTTTGAACAGTCTCCAACTTAATTTTATCTTTGACCGAAACTAGTATAAACTTGTGTATATTATATTATGATTTTTTTTGCCGAAACTTGCATTTCGAAAAGTTTTATAGAATCCAGTTTTCAGATGATTTTTTTTGCATGGACTACCATCATAACCTTCCCTCTTAACATATATAAATAATCTAAAAGTCACGTATTATTTCAAATAGTCTCCAATTAAATTTGATTTTTTTGACTGAAACTAGTGTATAATATACTATGATTTTTGACCGAAACTTGCATTTCAAAAAGTTTCATAGATCTAATTTTCCGATGATTTTTTGCATGGACTTCAATCATAACCTTTACCCTCTTAAAATATATAAATGATATGTGAAGTTTCGTATTATTTCGAACACTCCCCGATTTAATTTGATTTTTGACCGAAACTAGTATAAACTAGTTTATAATATATTATGATTTTTTGGCTGAAACTTGCATTTCGAAAAGTATCATAGAATTTAGTTTTCAGATGATTTTTTTGCATTGACTACCATCATAACCTTCCCTCTTAACATATATAAATGATATGAATAGTCTCGTATTTATTCAAATAGTCCCGAATTAAATTTGATTTTTTTGACTAAAACTAATGTATAATATACTATGATTTTTGACCGAAACTTGCGTTTCTAAAAGTTTCATAGAATCTAATTTTCCGATAATTTTTTGCGTGGACTTCCATCATAGCCTTCCATCTTAAAATAAATAAATGATATGTGGATTTCGTATCATTTCGAACAATCCCCGATTTAATTTGATTTTGAACGAAACTAGTATAAATTAGTGTGTAATATATTACGATTTTTTTGCCGAAACTTGCATTTCGAAAAGTATCATAGAATCTAGTTTTCAGATGATTTTTTTGCATGGACTACCATCATAACATTCCCTCTTAACATATACAAAAGAACTGAAAAATCTTGAATCATTTCAAATAGTCCCGAATTAAATTTTATTTTTTTGACCGAAACTAGTGTATAATATACTATGATTTTTGACCGAAACTTGCATTTCGAAACTTTTCATAGAATCTAATTTTCCGATGATTCTTTTGCATGGACTTCCATCATAACCTTCCCTCGTAAAATATATAAATGATATGTGAAGTTTCGTATCATTTTGAACAGTCTCCAACTTAATTTTATCTTTGACCGAAACTAGTATAAACTTGTGTATATTATATTATGATTTTTTTTGCCGAAACTTGCATTTCGAAAAGTTTTATAGAATCCAGTTTTCAGATGATTTTTTTTGCATGGACTACCATCATAACCTTCCCTCTTAACATATATAAATAATCTAAAAGTCACGTATTATTTCAAATAGTCTCCAATTAAATTTGATTTTTTTGACTGAAACTAGTGTATAATATACTATGATTTTTGACCGAAACTTGCATTTCAAAAAGTTTCATAGATCTAATTTTCCGATGATTTTTTGCATGGACTTCAATCATAACCTTTACCCTCTTAAAATATATAAATGATATGTGAAGTTTCGTATTATTTCGAACACTCCCCGATTTAATTTGATTTTTGACCGAAACTAGTATAAACTAGTTTATAATATATTATGATTTTTTGGCTGAAACTTGCATTTCGAAAAGTATCATAGAATTTAGTTTTCAGATGATTTTTTTGCATTGACTACCATCATAACCTTCCCTCTTAACATATATAAATGATATGAATAGTCTCGTATTTATTCAAATAGTCCCGAATTAAATTTGATTTTTTTGACTAAAACTAATGTATAATATACTATGATTTTTGACCGAAACTTGCGTTTCTAAAAGTTTCATAGAATCTAATTTTCCGATAATTTTTTGCGTGGACTTCCATCATAGCCTTCCATCTTAAAATAAATAAATGATATGTGGATTTCGTATCATTTCGAACAATCCCCGATTTAATTTGATTTTGAACGAAACTAGTATAAATTAGTGTGTAATATATTACGATTTTTTTGCCGAAACTTGCATTTCGAAAAGTATCATAGAATCTAGTTTTCAGATGATTTTTTTGCATGGACTACCATCATAACATTCCCTCTTAACATATACAAAAGAACTGAAAAATCTTGAATCATTTCAAATAGTCCCGAATTAAATTTTATTTTTTTGACCGAAACTAGTGTATAATATACTATGATTTTTGACCGAAACTTGCATTTCGAAACTTTTCATAGAATCTAATTTTCCGATGATTCTTTTGCATGGACTTCCATCATAACCTTCCCTCGTAAAATATATAAATGATATGTGAAGTTTCGTATCATTTTGAACAGTCTCCAACTTAATTTTATCTTTGACCGAAACTAGTATAAACTTGTGTATATTATATTATGATTTTTTTTGCCGAAACTTGCATTTCGAAAAGTTTTATAGAATCCAGTTTTCAGATGATTTTTTTTGCATGGACTACCATCATAACCTTCCCTCTTAACATATATAAATAATCTAAAAGTCACGTATTATTTCAAATAGTCTCCAATTAAATTTGATTTTTTTGACTGAAACTAGTGTATAATATACTATGATTTTTGACCGAAACTTGCATTTCAAAAAGTTTCATAGATCTAATTTTCCGATGATTTTTTGCATGGACTTCAATCATAACCTTTACCCTCTTAAAATATATAAATGATATGTGAAGTTTCGTATTATTTCGAACACTCCCCGATTTAATTTGATTTTTGACCGAAACTAGTATAAACTAGTTTATAATATATTATGATTTTTTGGCTGAAACTTGCATTTCGAAAAGTATCATAGAATTTAGTTTTCAGATGATTTTTTTGCATTGACTACCATCATAACCTTCCCTCTTAACATATATAAATGATATGAATAGTCTCGTATTTATTCAAATAGTCCCGAATTAAATTTGATTTTTTTGACTAAAACTAATGTATAATATACTATGATTTTTGACCGAAACTTGCGTTTCTAAAAGTTTCATAGAATCTAATTTTCCGATAATTTTTTGCGTGGACTTCCATCATAGCCTTCCATCTTAAAATAAATAAATGATATGTGGATTTCGTATCATTTCGAACAATCCCCGATTTAATTTGATTTTGACCGAAACTAGTATAAATTAGTGTGTAATATATTACGATTTTTTTGCCGAAACTTGCATTTCGAAAAGTATCATAGAATCTAGTTTTCAGATGATTTTTTTGCATGGACTACCATCATAACATTCCCTCTTAACATATACAAAAGAACTGAAAAATCTTGAATCATTTCAAATAGTCCCGAATTAAATTTTATTTTTTTGACCGAAACTAGTGTATAATATACTATGATTTTTGACCGAAACTTGCATTTCGAAACTTTTCATAGAATCTAATTTTCCGATGATTCTTTTGCATGGACTTCCATCATAACATTCCCTCGTAAAATATATAAATGATATGTGAAGTTTCGTATCATTTTGAACAGTCTCCAACTTAATTTTATCTTTGACCGAAACTAGTATAAACTTGTGTATATTATATTATGATTTTTTTTGCCGAAACTTGCATTTCGAAAAGTTTTATAGAATCCAGTTTTCAGATGATTTTTTTTGCATGGACTACCATCATAACCTTCCCTCTTAACATATATAAATAATCTAAAAGTCACGTATTATTTCAAATAGTCTCCAATTAAATTTGATTTTTTTGACTGAAACTAGTGTATAATATACTATGATTTTTGACCGAAACTTGCATTTCAAAAAGTTTCATAGATCTAATTTTCCGATGATTTTTTGCATGGACTTCAATCATAACCTTTACCCTCTTAAAATATATAAATGATATGTGAAGTTTCGTATTATTTCGAACACTCCCCGATTTAATTTGATTTTTGACCGAAACTAGTATAAACTAGTTTATAATATATTATGATTTTTTGGCTGAAACTTGCATTTCGAAAAGTATCATAGAATTTAGTTTTCAGATGATTTTTTTGCATTGACTACCATCATAACCTTCCCTCTTAACATATATAAATGATATGAATAGTCTCGTATTTATTCAAATAGTCCCGAATTAAATTTGATTTTTTTGACTAAAACTAATGTATAATATACTATGATTTTTGACCGAAACTTGCGTTTCTAAAAGTTTCATAGAATCTAATTTTCCGATAATTTTTTGCGTGGACTTCCATCATAGCCTTCCATCTTAAAATAAATAAATGATATGTGGATTTCGTATCATTTCGAACAATCCCCGATTTAATTTGATTTTGAACGAAACTAGTATAAATTAGTGTGTAATATATTACGATTTTTTTGCCGAAACTTGCATTTCGAAAAGTATCATAGAATCTAGTTTTCAGATGATTTTTTTGCATGGACTACCATCATAACATTCCCTCTTAACATATACAAAAGAACTGAAAAATCTTGAATCATTTCAAATAGTCCCGAATTAAATTTTATTTTTTTGACCGAAACTAGTGTATAATATACTATGATTTTTGACCGAAACTTGCATTTCGAAACTTTTCATAGAATCTAATTTTCCGATGATTCTTTTGCATGGACTTCCATCATAACCTTCCCTCGTAAAATATATAAATGATATGTGAAGTTTCGTATCATTTTGAACAGTCTCCAACTTAATTTTATCTTTGACCGAAACTAGTATAAACTTGTGTATATTATATTATGATTTTTTTTGCCGAAACTTGCATTTCGAAAAGTTTTATAGAATCCAGTTTTCAGATGATTTTTTTTGCATGGACTACCATCATAACCTTCCCTCTTAACATATATAAATAATCTAAAAGTCACGTATTATTTCAAATAGTCTCCAATTAAATTTGATTTTTTTGACTGAAACTAGTGTATAATATACTATGATTTTTGACCGAAACTTGCATTTCAAAAAGTTTCATAGATCTAATTTTCCGATGATTTTTTGCATGGACTTCAATCATAACCTTTACCCTCTTAAAATATATAAATGATATGTGAAGTTTCGTATTATTTCGAACACTCCCCGATTTAATTTGATTTTTGACCGAAACTAGTATAAACTAGTTTATAATATATTATGATTTTTTGGCTGAAACTTGCATTTCGAAAAGTATCATAGAATTTAGTTTTCAGATGATTTTTTTGCATTGACTACCATCATAACCTTCCCTCTTAACATATATAAATGATATGAATAGTCTCGTATTTATTCAAATAGTCCCGAATTAAATTTGATTTTTTTGACTAAAACTAATGTATAATATACTATGATTTTTGACCGAAACTTGCGTTTCTAAAAGTTTCATAGAATCTAATTTTCCGATAATTTTTTGCGTGGACTTCCATCATAGCCTTCCATCTTAAAATAAATAAATGATATGTGGATTTCGTATCATTTCGAACAATCCCCGATTTAATTTGATTTTGACCGAAACTAGTATAAATTAGTGTGTAATATATTACGATTTTTTTGCCGAAACTTGCATTTCGAAAAGTATCATAGAATCTAGTTTTCAGATGATTTTTTTGCATGGACTACCATCATAACATTCCCTCTTAACATATACAAAAGAACTGAAAAATCTTGAATCATTTCAAATAGTCCCGAATTAAATTTTATTTTTTTGACCGAAACTAGTGTATAATATACTATGATTTTTGACCGAAACTTGCATTTCGAAACTTTTCATAGAATCTAATTTTCCGATGATTCTTTTGCATGGACTTCCATCATAACATTCCCTCGTAAAATATATAAATGATATGTGAAGTTTCGTATCATTTTGAACAGTCTCCAACTTAATTTTATCTTTGACCGAAACTAGTATAAACTTGTGTATATTATATTATGATTTTTTTTGCCGAAACTTGCATTTCGAAAAGTTTTATAGAATCCAGTTTTCAGATGATTTTTTTTGCATGGACTACCATCATAACCTTCCCTCTTAACATATATAAATAATCTAAAAGTCACGTATTATTTCAAATAGTCTCCAATTAAATTTGATTTTTTTGACTGAAACTAGTGTATAATATACTATGATTTTTGACCGAAACTTGCATTTCAAAAAGTTTCATAGATCTAATTTTCCGATGATTTTTTGCATGGACTTCAATCATAACCTTTACCCTCTTAAAATATATAAATGATATGTGAAGTTTCGTATTATTTCGAACACTCCCCGATTTAATTTGATTTTTGACCGAAACTAGTATAAACTAGTTTATAATATATTATGATTTTTTGGCTGAAACTTGCATTTCGAAAAGTATCATAGAATTTAGTTTTCAGATGATTTTTTTGCATTGACTACCATCATAACCTTCCCTCTTAACATATATAAATGATATGAATAGTCTCGTATTTATTCAAATAGTCCCGAATTAAATTTGATTTTTTTGACTAAAACTAATGTATAATATACTATGATTTTTGACCGAAACTTGCGTTTCTAAAAGTTTCATAGAATCTAATTTTCCGATAATTTTTTGCGTGGACTTCCATCATAGCCTTCCATCTTAAAATAAATAAATGATATGTGGATTTCGTATCATTTCGAACAATCCCCGATTTAATTTGATTTTGACCGAAACTAGTATAAATTAGTGTGTAATATATTACGATTTTTTTGCCGAAACTTGCATTTCGAAAAGTATCATAGAATCTAGTTTTCAGATGATTTTTTTGCATGGACTACCATCATAACATTCCCTCTTAACATATACAAAAGAACTGAAAAATCTTGAATCATTTCAAATAGTCCCGAATTAAATTTTATTTTTTTGACCGAAACTAGTGTATAATATACTATGATTTTTGACCGAAACTTGCATTTCGAAACTTTTCATAGAATCTAATTTTCCGATGATTCTTTTGCATGGACTTCCATCATAACCTTCCCTCGTAAAATATATAAATGATATGTGAAGTTTCGTATCATTTTGAACAGTCTCCAACTTAATTTTATCTTTGACCGAAACTAGTATAAACTTGTGTATATTATATTATGATTTTTTTTGCCGAAACTTGCATTTCGAAAAGTTTTATAGAATCCAGTTTTCAGATGATTTTTTTTGCATGGACTACCATCATAACCTTCCCTCTTAACATATATAAATAATCTAAAAGTCACGTATTATTTCAAATAGTCTCCAATTAAATTTGATTTTTTTGACTGAAACTAGTGTATAATATACTATGATTTTTGACCGAAACTTGCATTTCAAAAAGTTTCATAGATCTAATTTTCCGATGATTTTTTGCATGGACTTCAATCATAACCTTTACCCTCTTAAAATATATAAATGATATGTGAAGTTTCGTATTATTTCGAACACTCCCCGATTTAATTTGATTTTTGACCGAAACTAGTATAAACTAGTTTATAATATATTATGATTTTTTGGCTGAAACTTGCATTTCGAAAAGTATCATAGAATTTAGTTTTCAGATGATTTTTTTGCATTGACTACCATCATAACCTTCCCTCTTAACATATATAAATGATATGAATAGTCTCGTATTTATTCAAATAGTCCCGAATTAAATTTGATTTTTTTGACTAAAACTAATGTATAATATACTATGATTTTTGACCGAAACTTGCGTTTCTAAAAGTTTCATAGAATCTAATTTTCCGATAATTTTTTGCGTGGACTTCCATCATAGCCTTCCATCTTAAAATAAATAAATGATATGTGGATTTCGTATCATTTCGAACAATCCCCGATTTAATTTGATTTTGACCGAAACTAGTATAAATTAGTGTGTAATATATTACGATTTTTTTGCCGAAACTTGCATTTCGAAAAGTATCATAGAATCTAGTTTTCAGATGATTTTTTTGCATGGACTACCATCATAACATTCCCTCTTAACATATACAAAAGAACTGAAAAATCTTGAATCATTTCAAATAGTCCCGAATTAAATTTTATTTTTTTGACCGAAACTAGTGTATAATATACTATGATTTTTGACCGAATCTTGCATTTCGAAACTTTTCATAGAATCTAATTTTCCGATGATTCTTTTGCATGGACTTCCATCATAACCTTCCCTCGTAAAATATATAAATGATATGTGAAGTTTCGTATCATTTTGAACAGTCTCCAACTTAATTTTATCTTTGACCGAAACTAGTATAAACTTGTGTATATTATATTATGATTTTTTTTGCCGAAACTTGCATTTCGAAAAGTTTTATAGAATCCAGTTTTCAGATGATTTTTTTTGCATGGACTACCATCATAACCTTCCCTCTTAACATATATAAATAATCTAAAAGTCACGTATTATTTCAAATAGTCTCCAATTAAATTTGATTTTTTTGACTGAAACTAGTGTATAATATACTATGATTTTTGACCGAAACTTGCATTTCAAAAAGTTTCATAGATCTAATTTTCCGATGATTTTTTGCATGGACTTCAATCATAACCTTTACCCTCTTAAAATATATAAATGATATGTGAAGTTTCGTATTATTTCGAACACTCCCCGATTTAATTTGATTTTTGACCGAAACTAGTATAAACTAGTTTATAATATATTATGATTTTTTGGCTGAAACTTGCATTTCGAAAAGTATCATAGAATTTAGTTTTCAGATGATTTTTTTGCATTGACTACCATCATAACCTTCCCTCTTAACATATATAAATGATCTGAATAGTCTCGTATTTATTCAAATAGTCCCGAATTAAATTTGATTTTTTTGACTAAAACTAATGTATAATATACTATGATTTTTGACCGAAACTTGCGTTTCTAAAAGTTTCATAGAATCTAATTTTCCGATAATTTTTTGCGTGGACTTCCATCATAGCCTTCCATCTTAAAATAAATAAATGATATGTGGATGTCGTATCATTTCGAACAATCCCCGATTTAATTTGATTTTGACCGAAACTAGTATAAATTAGTGTGTAATATATTACGATTTTTTTGCCGAAACTTGCATTTCGAAAAGTATCATAGAATCTAGTTTTCAGATGATTTTTTTGCATGGACTACCATCATAACATTCCCTCTTAACATATACAAAAGAACTGAAAAATCTTGAATCATTTCAAATAGTCCCGAATTAAATTTTATTTTTTTGACCGAAACTAGTGTATAATATACTATGATTTTTGACCGAAACTTGCATTTCGAAACTTTTCATAGAATCTAATTTTCCGATGATTCTTTTGCATGGACTTCCATCATAACCTTCCCTCGTAAAATATATAAATGATATGTGAAGTTTCGTATCATTTTGAACAGTCTCCAACTTAATTTTATCTTTGACCGAAACTAGTATAAACTTGTGTATATTATATTATGATTTTTTTTGCCGAAACTTGCATTTCGAAAAGTTTTATAGAATCCAGTTTTCAGATGATTTTTTTTGCATGGACTACCATCATAACCTTCCCTCTTAACATATATAAATAATCTAAAAGTCACGTATTATTTCAAATAGTCTCCAATTAAATTTGATTTTTTTGACTGAAACTAGTGTATAATATACTATGATTTTTGACCGAAACTTGCATTTCAAAAAGTTTCATAGATCTAATTTTCCGATGATTTTTTGCATGGACTTCAATCATAACCTTTACCCTCTTAAAATATATAAATGATATGTGAAGTTTCGTATTATTTCGAACACTCCCCGATTTAATTTGATTTTTGACCGAAACTAGTATAAACTAGTTTATAATATATTATGATTTTTTGGCTGAAACTTGCATTTCGAAAAGTATCATAGAATTTAGTTTTCAGATGATTTTTTTGCATTGACTACCATCATAACCTTCCCTCTTAACATATATAAATGATATGAATAGTCTCGTATTTATTCAAATAGTCCCGAATTAAATTTGATTTTTTTGACTAAAACTAATGTATAATATACTATGATTTTTGACCGAAACTTGCGTTTCTAAAAGTTTCATAGAATCTAATTTTCCGATAATTTTTTGCGTGGACTTCCATCATAGCCTTCCATCTTAAAATAAATAAATGATATGTGGATTTCGTATCATTTCGAACAATCCCCGATTTAATTTGATTTTGAACGAAACTAGTATAAATTAGTGTGTAATATATTACGATTTTTTTGCCGAAACTTGCATTTCGAAAAGTATCATAGAATCTAGTTTTCAGATGATTTTTTTGCATGGACTACCATCATAACATTCCCTCTTAACATATACAAAAGAACTGAAAAATCTTGAATCATTTCAAATAGTCCCGAATTAAATTTTATTTTTTTGACCGAAACTAGTGTATAATATACTATGATTTTTGACCGAAACTTGCATTTCGAAACTTTTCATAGAATCTAATTTTCCGATGATTCTTTTGCATGGACTTCCATCATAACCTTCCCTCGTAAAATATATAAATGATATGTGAAGTTTCGTATCATTTTGAACAGTCTCCAACTTAATTTTATCTTTGACCGAAACTAGTATAAACTTGTGTATATTATATTATGATTTTTTTTGCCGAAACTTGCATTTCGAAAAGTTTTATAGAATCCAGTTTTCAGATGATTTTTTTTGCATGGACTACCATCATAACCTTCCCTCTTAACATATATAAATAATCTAAAAGTCACGTATTATTTCAAATAGTCTCCAATTAAATTTGATTTTTTTGACTGAAACTAGTGTATAATATACTATGATTTTTGACCGAAACTTGCATTTCAAAAAGTTTCATAGATCTAATTTTCCGATGATTTTTTGCATGGACTTCAATCATAACCTTTACCCTCTTAAAATATATAAATGATATGTGAAGTTTCGTATTATTTCGAACACTCCCCGATTTAATTTGATTTTTGACCGAAACTAGTATAAACTAGTTTATAATATATTATGATTTTTTGGCTGAAACTTGCATTTCGAAAAGTATCATAGAATTTAGTTTTCAGATGATTTTTTTGCATTGACTACCATCATAACCTTCCCTCTTAACATATATAAATGATCTGAATAGTCTCGTATTTATTCAAATAGTCCCGAATTAAATTTGATTTTTTTGACTAAAACTAATGTATAATATACTATGATTTTTGACCGAAACTTGCGTTTCTAAAAGTTTCATAGAATCTAATTTTCCGATAATTTTTTGCGTGGACTTCCATCATAGCCTTCCATCTTAAAATAAATAAATGATATGTGGATTTCGTATCATTTCGAACAATCCCCGATTTAATTTGATTTTGACCGAAACTAGTATAAATTAGTGTGTAATATATTACGATTTTTTTGCCGAAACTTGCATTTCGAAAAGTATCATAGAATCTAGTTTTCAGATGATTTTTTTGCATGGACTACCATCATAACATTCCCTCTTAACATATACAAAAGAACTGAAAAATCTTGAATCATTTCAAATAGTCCCGAATTAAATTTTATTTTTTTGACCGAAACTAGTGTATAATATACTATGATTTTTGACCGAAACTTGCATTTCGAAACTTTTCATAGAATCTAATTTTCCGATGATTCTTTTGCATGGACTTCCATCATAACCTTCCCTCGTAAAATATATAAATGATATGTGAAGTTTCGTATCATTTTGAACAGTCTCCAACTTAATTTTATCTTTGACCGAAACTAGTATAAACTTGTGTATATTATATTATGATTTTTTTTGCCGAAACTTGCATTTCGAAAAGTTTTATAGAATCCAGTTTTCAGATGATTTTTTTTGCATGGACTACCATCATAACCTTCCCTCTTAACATATATAAATAATCTAAAAGTCACGTATTATTTCAAATAGTCTCCAATTAAATTTGATTTTTTTGACTGAAACTAGTGTATAATATACTATGATTTTTGACCGAAACTTGCATTTCAAAAAGTTTCATAGATCTAATTTTCCGATGATTTTTTGCATGGACTTCAATCATAACCTTTACCCTCTTAAAATATATAAATGATATATGAAGTTTCGTATTATTTCGAACACTCCCCGATTTAATTTGATTTTTGACCGAAACTAGTATAAACTAGTTTATAATATATTATGATTTTTTGGCTGAAACTTGCATTTCGAAAAGTATCATAGAATTTAGTTTTCAGATGATTTTTTTGCATTGACTACCATCATAACCTTCCCTCTTAACATATATAAATGATCTGAATAGTCTCGTATTTATTCAAATAGTCCCGAATTAAATTTGATTTTTTTGACTAAAACTAATGTATAATATACTATGATTTTTGACCGAAACTTGCGTTTCTAAAAGTTTCATAGAATCTAATTTTCCGATAATTTTTTGCGTGGACTTCCATCATAGCCTTCCATCTTAAAATAAATAAATGATATGTGGATTTCGTATCATTTCGAACAATCCCCGATTTAATTTGATTTTGACCGAAACTAGTATAAATTAGTGTGTAATATATTACGATTTTTTTGCCGAAACTTGCATTTCGAAAAGTATCATAGAATCTAGTTTTCAGATGATTTTTTTGCATGGACTACCATCATAACATTCCCTCTTAACATATACAAAAGAACTGAAAAATCTTGAATCATTTCAAATAGTCCCGAATTAAATTTTATTTTTTTGACCGAAACTAGTGTATAATATACTATGATTTTTGACCGAAACTTGCATTTCGAAACTTTTCATAGAATCTAATTTTCCGATGATTCTTTTGCATGGACTTCCATCATAACCTTCCCTCGTAAAATATATAAATGATACGTGAAGTTTCGTATCATTTTGAACAGTCTCCAACTTAATTTTATCTTTGACCGAAACTAGTATAAACTTGTGTATATTATATTATGATTTTTTTTGCCGAAACTTGCATTTCGAAAAGTTTTATAGAATCCAGTTTTCAGATGATTTTTTTTGCATGGACTACCATCATAACCTTCCCTCTTAACATATATAAATAATCTAAAAGTCACGTATTATTTCAAATAGTCTCCAATTAAATTTGATTTTTTTGACTGAAACTAGTGTATAATATACTATGATTTTTGACCGAAACTTGCATTTCAAAAAGTTTCATAGATCTAATTTTCCGATGATTTTTTGCATGGACTTCAATCATAACCTTTACCCTCTTAAAATATATAAATGATATGTGAAGTTTCGTATTATTTCGAACACTCCCCGATTTAATTTGATTTTTGACCGAAACTAGTATAAACTAGTTTATAATATATTATGATTTTTTGGCTGAAACTTGCATTTCGAAAAGTATCATAGAATTTAGTTTTCAGATGATTTTTTTGCATTGACTACCATCATAACCTTCCCTCTTAACATATATAAATGATCTGAATAGTCTCGTATTTATTCAAATAGTCCCGAATTAAATTTGATTTTTTTGACTAAAACTAATGTATAATATACTATGATTTTTGACCGAAACTTGCGTTTCTAAAAGTTTCATAGAATCTAATTTTCCGATAATTTTTTGCGTGGACTTCCATCATAGCCTTCCATCTTAAAATAAATAAATGATATGTGGATTTCGTATCATTTCGAACAATCCCCGATTTAATTTGATTTTGACCGAAACTAGTATAAATTAGTGTGTAATATATTACGATTTTTTTGCCGAAACTTGCATTTCGAAAAGTATCATAGAATCTAGTTTTCAGATGATTTTTTTGCATGGACTACCATCATAACATTCCCTCTTAACATATACAAAAGAACTGAAAAATCTTGAATCATTTCAAATAGTCCCGAATTAAATTTTATTTTTTTGACCGAAACTAGTGTATAATATACTATGATTTTTGACCGAAACTTGCATTTCGAAACTTTTCATAGAATCTAATTTTCCGATGATTCTTTTGCATGGACTTCCATCATAACCTTCCCTCGTAAAATATATAAATGATACGTGAAGTTTCGTATCATTTTGAACAGTCTCCAACTTAATTTTATCTTTGACCGAAACTAGTATAAACTTGTGTATATTATATTATGATTTTTTTTGCCGAAACTTGCATTTCGAAAAGTTTTATAGAATCCAGTTTTCAGATGATTTTTTTTGCATGGACTACCATCATAACCTTCCCTCTTAACATATATAAATAATCTAAAAGTCACGTATTATTTCAAATAGTCTCCAATTAAATTTGATTTTTTTGACTGAAACTAGTGTATAATATACTATGATTTTTGACCGAAACTTGCATTTCAAAAAGTTTCATAGATCTAATTTTCCGATGATTTTTTGCATGGACTTCAATCATAACCTTTACCCTCTTAAAATATATAAATGATATGTGAAGTTTCGTATTATTTCGAACACTCCCCGATTTAATTTGATTTTTGACCGAAACTAGTATAAACTAGTTTATAATATATTATGATTTTTTGGCTGAAACTTGCATTTCGAAAAGTATCATAGAATTTAGTTTTCAGATGATTTTTTTGCATTGACTACCATCATAACCTTCCCTCTTAACATATATAAATGATCTGAATAGTCTCGTATTTATTCAAATAGTCCCGAATTAAATTTGATTTTTTTGACTAAAACTAATGTATAATATACTATGATTTTTGACCGAAACTTGCGTTTCTAAAAGTTTCATAGAATCTAATTTTCCGATAATTTTTTGCGTGGACTTCCATCATAGCCTTCCATCTTAAAATAAATAAATGATATGTGGATTTCGTATCATTTCGAACAATCCCCGATTTAATTTGATTTTGACCGAAACTAGTATAAATTAGTGTGTAATATATTACGATTTTTTTGCCGAAACTTGCATTTCGAAAAGTATCATAGAATCTAGTTTTCAGATGATTTTTTTGCATGGACTACCATCATAACATTCCCTCTTAACATATACAAAAGAACTGAAAAATCTTGAATCATTTCAAATAGTCCCGAATTAAATTTTATTTTTTTGACCGAAACTAGTGTATAATATACTATGATTTTTGACCGAAACTTGCATTTCGAAACTTTTCATAGAATCTAATTTTCCGATGATTCTTTTGCATGGACTTCCATCATAACCTTCCCTCGTAAAATATATAAATGATACGTGAAGTTTCGTATCATTTTGAACAGTCTCCAACTTAATTTTATCTTTGACCGAAACTAGTATAAACTTGTGTATATTATATTATGATTTTTTTTGCCGAAACTTGCATTTCGAAAAGTTTTATAGAATCCAGTTTTCAGATGATTTTTTTTGCATGGACTACCATCATAACCTTCCCTCTTAACATATATAAATAATCTAAAAGTCACGTATTATTTCAAATAGTCTCCAATTAAATTTGATTTTTTTGACTGAAACTAGTGTATAATATACTATGATTTTTGACCGAAACTTGCATTTCAAAAAGTTTCATAGATCTAATTTTCCGATGATTTTTTGCATGGACTTCAATCATAACCTTTACCCTCTTAAAATATATAAATGATATGTGAAGTTTCGTATTATTTCGAACACTCCCCGATTTAATTTGATTTTTGACCGAAACTAGTATAAACTAGTTTATAATATATTATGATTTTTTGGCTGAAACTTGCATTTCGAAAAGTATCATAGAATTTAGTTTTCAGATGATTTTTTTGCATTGACTACCATCATAACCTTCCCTCTTAACATATATAAATGATATGAATAGTCTCGTATTTATTCAAATAGTCCCGAATTAAATTTGATTTTTTTGACTAAAACTAATGTATAATATACTATGATTTTTGACCGAAACTTGCGTTTCTAAAAGTTTCATAGAATCTAATTTTCCGATAATTTTTTGCGTGGACTTCCATCATAGCCTTCCATCTTAAAATAAATAAATGATATGTGGATTTCGTATCATTTCGAACAATCCCCGATTTAATTTGATTTTGACCGAAACTAGTATAAATTAGTGTGTAATATATTACGATTTTTTTGCCGAAACTTGCATTTCGAAAAGTATCATAGAATCTAGTTTTCAGATGATTTTTTTGCATGGACTACCATCATAACATTCCCTCTTAACATATACAAAAGAACTGAAAAATCTTGAATCATTTCAAATAGTCCCGAATTAAATTTTATTTTTTTGACCGAAACTAGTGTATAATATACTATGATTTTTGACCGAAACTTGCATTTCGAAACTTTTCATAGAATCTAATTTTCCGATGATTCTTTTGCATGGACTTCCATCATAACCTTCCCTCGTAAAATATATAAATGATACGTGAAGTTTCGTATCATTTTGAACAGTCTCCAACTTAATTTTATCTTTGACCGAAACTAGTATAAACTTGTGTATATTATATTATGATTTTTTTTGCCGAAACTTGCATTTCGAAAAGTTTTATAGAATCCAGTTTTCAGATGATTTTTTTTGCATGGACTACCATCATAACCTTCCCTCTTAACATATATAAATAATCTAAAAGTCACGTATTATTTCAAATAGTCTCCAATTAAATTTGATTTTTTTGACTGAAACTAGTGTATAATATACTATGATTTTTGACCGAAACTTGCATTTCAAAAAGTTTCATAGATCTAATTTTCCGATGATTTTTTGCATGGACTTCAATCATAACCTTTACCCTCTTAAAATATATAAATGATATGTGAAGTTTCGTATTATTTCGAACACTCCCCGATTTAATTTGATTTTTGACCGAAACTAGTATAAACTAGTTTATAATATATTATGATTTTTTGGCTGAAACTTGCATTTCGAAAAGTATCATAGAATTTAGTTTTCAGATGATTTTTTTGCATTGACTACCATCATAACCTTCCCTCTTAACATATATAAATGATCTGAATAGTCTCGTATTTATTCAAATAGTCCCGAATTAAATTTGATTTTTTTGACTAAAACTAATGTATAATATACTATGATTTTTGACCGAAACTTGCGTTTCTAAAAGTTTCATAGAATCTAATTTTCCGATAATTTTTTGCGTGGACTTCCATCATAGCCTTCCATCTTAAAATAAATAAATGATATGTGGATTTCGTATCATTTCGAACAATCCCCGATTTAATTTGATTTTGACCGAAACTAGTATAAATTAGTGTGTAATATATTACGATTTTTTTGCCGAAACTTGCATTTCGAAAAGTATCATAGAATCTAGTTTTCAGATGATTTTTTTGCATGGACTACCATCATAACATTCCCTCTTAACATATACAAAAGAACTGAAAAATCTTGAATCATTTCAAATAGTCCCGAATTAAATTTTATTTTTTTGACCGAAACTAGTGTATAATATACTATGATTTTTGACCGAAACTTGCATTTCGAAACTTTTCATAGAATCTAATTTTCCGATGATTCTTTTGCATGGACTTCCATCATAACCTTCCCTCGTAAAATATATAAATGATATGTGAAGTTTCGTATCATTTTGAACAGTCTCCAACTTAATTTTATCTTTGACCGAAACTAGTATAAACTTGTGTATATTATATTATGATTTTTTTTGCCGAAACTTGCATTTCGAAAAGTTTTATAGAATCCAGTTTTCAGATGATTTTTTTTGCATGGACTACCATCATAACCTTCCCTCTTAACATATATAAATAATCTAAAAGTCACGTATTATTTCAAATAGTCTCCAATTAAATTTGATTTTTTTGACTGAAACTAGTGTATAATATACTATGATTTTTGACCGAAACTTGCATTTCAAAAAGTTTCATAGATCTAATTTTCCGATGATTTTTTGCATGGACTTCAATCATAACCTTTACCCTCTTAAAATATATAAATGATATGTGAAGTTTCGTATTATTTCGAACACTCCCCGATTTAATTTGATTTTTGACCGAAACTAGTATAAACTAGTTTATAATATATTATGATTTTTTGGCTGAAACTTGCATTTCGAAAAGTATCATAGAATTTAGTTTTCAGATGATTTTTTTGCATTGACTACCATCATAACCTTCCCTCTTAACATATATAAATGATCTGAATAGTCTCGTATTTATTCAAATAGTCCCGAATTAAATTTGATTTTTTTGACTAAAACTAATGTATAATATACTATGATTTTTGACCGAAACTTGCGTTTCTAAAAGTTTCATAGAATCTAATTTTCCGATAATTTTTTGCGTGGACTTCCATCATAGCCTTCCATCTTAAAATAAATAAATGATATGTGGATTTCGTATCATTTCGAACAATCCCCGATTTAATTTGATTTTGACCGAAACTAGTATAAATTAGTGTGTAATATATTACGATTTTTTTGCCGAAACTTGCATTTCGAAAAGTATCATAGAATCTAGTTTTCAGATGATTTTTTTGCATGGACTACCATCATAACATTCCCTCTTAACATATACAAAAGAACTGAAAAATCTTGAATCATTTCAAATAGTCCCGAATTAAATTTTATTTTTTTGACCGAAACTAGTGTATAATATACTATGATTTTTGACCGAAACTTGCATTTCGAAACTTTTCATAGAATCTAATTTTCCGATGATTCTTTTGCATGGACTTCCATCATAACCTTCCCTCGTAAAATATATAAATGATATGTGAAGTTTCGTATCATTTTGAACAGTCTCCAACTTAATTTTATCTTTGACCGAAACTAGTATAAACTTGTGTATATTATATTATGATTTTTTTTGCCGAAACTTGCATTTCGAAAAGTTTTATAGAATCCAGTTTTCAGATGATTTTTTTTGCATGGACTACCATCATAACCTTCCCTCTTAACATATATAAATAATCTAAAAGTCACGTATTATTTCAAATAGTCTCCAATTAAATTTGATTTTTTTGACTGAAACTAGTGTATAATATACTATGATTTTTGACCGAAACTTGCATTTCAAAAAGTTTCATAGATCTAATTTTCCGATGATTTTTTGCATGGACTTCAATCATAACCTTTACCCTCTTAAAATATATAAATGATATGTGAAGTTTCGTATTATTTCGAACACTCCCCGATTTAATTTGATTTTTGACCGAAACTAGTATAAACTAGTTTATAATATATTATGATTTTTTGGCTGAAACTTGCATTTCGAAAAGTATCATAGAATTTAGTTTTCAGATGATTTTTTTGCATTGACTACCATCATAACCTTCCCTCTTAACATATATAAATGATCTGAATAGTCTCGTATTTATTCAAATAGTCCCGAATTAAATTTGATTTTTTTGACTAAAACTAATGTATAATATACTATGATTTTTGACCGAAACTTGCGTTTCTAAAAGTTTCATAGAATCTAATTTTCCGATAATTTTTTGCGTGGACTTCCATCATAGCCTTCCATCTTAAAATAAATAAATGATATGTGGATTTCGTATCATTTCGAACAATCCCCGATTTAATTTGATTTTGACCGAAACTAGTATAAATTAGTGTGTAATATATTACGATTTTTTTGCCGAAACTTGCATTTCGAAAAGTATCATAGAATCTAGTTTTCAGATGATTTTTTTGCATGGACTACCATCATAACATTCCCTCTTAACATATACAAAAGAACTGAAAAATCTTGAATCATTTCAAATAGTCCCGAATTAAATTTTATTTTTTTGACCGAAACTAGTGTATAATATACTATGATTTTTGACCGAAACTTGCATTTCGAAACTTTTCATAGAATCTAATTTTCCGATGATTCTTTTGCATGGACTTCCATCATAACCTTCCCTCGTAAAATATATAAATGATATGTGAAGTTTCGTATCATTTTGAACAGTCTCCAACTTAATTTTATCTTTGACCGAAACTAGTATAAACTTGTGTATATTATATTATGATTTTTTTTGCCGAAACTTGCATTTCGAAAAGTTTTATAGAATCCAGTTTTCAGATGATTTTTTTTGCATGGACTACCATCATAACCTTCCCTCTTAACATATATAAATAATCTAAAAGTCACGTATTATTTCAAATAGTCTCCAATTAAATTTGATTTTTTTGACTGAAACTAGTGTATAATATACTATGATTTTTGACCGAAACTTGCATTTCAAAAAGTTTCATAGATCTAATTTTCCGATGATTTTTTGCATGGACTTCAATCATAACCTTTACCCTCTTAAAATATATAAATGATATGTGAAGTTTCGTATTATTTCGAACACTCCCCGATTTAATTTGATTTTTGACCGAAACTAGTATAAACTAGTTTATAATATATTATGATTTTTTGGCTGAAACTTGCATTTCGAAAAGTATCATAGAATTTAGTTTTCAGATGATTTTTTTGCATTGACTACCATCATAACCTTCCCTCTTAACATATATAAATGATCTGAATAGTCTCGTATTTATTCAAATAGTCCCGAATTAAATTTGATTTTTTGACTAAAACTAATGTATAATATACTATGATTTTTGACCGAAACTTGCGTTTCTAAAAGTTTCATAGAATCTAATTTTCCGATAATTTTTTGCGTGGACTTCCATCATAGCCTTCCATCTTAAAATATATAAATGATATGTGGATTTCGTATCATTTCGAACAATCCCCGATTTAATTTGATTTTGACCGAAACTAGTATAAATTAGTGTATAATATATTATGATTTTTTGGCTGAAACTTGCATTTCGAAAAGTATCATAGAATCTAGTGTTCAGATAATTTTTTTTGCATTGACTACCATCATAACCTTCCCTCTTAAAATATATAAATGACCTGAAAAGTCTCGTATCTATTCAAATAGTTCCGAATTAAATTTGACTTTTTTTGACTGAAACTAGAGAATAATATACTATGATTTTTGACCTTAACTTGCATTTCGAAAAGTTTCATAGAATCTAATTTTCCGATGATTTTTTGCATGGACTTCCATCACAACCTTCCCTCATAAAATATATAAATGATATGTGAAGTTTTGTATCACATATCATACAATCCCCTATTTAATTTGATTTTTAACCGAAACTAATATAAACTAGTGTATAATATATTATGAAATTTTTGTCCGAAATTTGCATTTTGAAAAGTTTCATAGAATCTAGTTTTCTGATGATTTTTTTGCATGGACTACCATCATAACCTTCCTTATTAACATACATAAATGATCTGAAAAGTCTCGTCTCATTTAAAATAGTCCCCAATTAAATTTGATTTTTTTGACCGTAACTAGTGTATAATATAATATGATTTTTGAACGAAACTTGTATTTCGAAAAGTTTCATAGAATCTAATTTTCCGATGATTTTTTGCATGGATTTTCATTATTACCTTTCCTCTTAAAATATATAAATGATATGTGAAGTTTGGTATCATTTCAAATAGTATAAACTAGTGTGAAATATATTAAGATTTTTTTATCGAAACTTGCATTTCGAAAAGTATCATAGAATCTAGTTTTCAGATGATCTGAAAAGTCTTGTATCATTTCAAATAGTCCCGAATTAATTAATTTTTTTTTACCGAAACTAATGTATAATATACTATGATTTTTGACCGAAACATGCATTTAGAAAAGTTTCATAGAATCTAATTTTCCGATGATTTTTTGCATAGACTTTCATCATAACCTTCCCTCGTAAAATAATAAATGACATGTGAAGTTTCGTATCATTTTGAACAGTCCCTGACTTAATTTTATCTTTGACCGAAACTTGTGTATATTATATTATGATTTTTTGGCCGAAATTTTCATTTCGAAAAGTTTCATAGAATCTAATTTTCAGATGATTTTTTTTGCATGGACTACCATCATAACCTTCTCTCTTAAAATATATAAATGATCTGAAAAGTCTCGTATCATTTCAAATAGTCCCGAATATTATTTGGCTATGATTTTTTGCATGGACATAATTTTTGACCGAAACTTACATTTCAAAAAGTTTCATAGAATCTAATTTTGCGATGATTTTTTGCATGGACTTCCATCATAACCTTTTCCCTCTTAAAATATATAAATGATATGTGAGTTTCGTATCATTTCAAACACTCCCCGAATTAATTTGATTTTTGACCGAAACTAATATAAACTAATGTATAATATATTATGATTTTTTGGCTGAAACTTGCATTTCAAAAAGTATCATTGAATCTAGTTTTCAGATGATTTTTTTGCGTTGACTACCATCATAACCTTCCCTCTTAACATATATAAATGATCTGAAAAGTCTCGTATCTATTCAAATAGTCCCGAATATTATTTGATTTTTTTTGACTGAAACTAGTATATAATATACTATGATTTTTGACCTTAACTTGCATTTCGAAAAGTTTCATAGAATCTAATTTTTTGATGATTTTTCGCATGGACTTCCATCATAACCTTCCCTCATAAAATATATAAATGATATGTGAAGTTTTGTATCATTTAGAACAATCCCCTATTTAATTTTATTTTTGACCGAAACTAGTATAAACTAGTATATAATATATTATGTATTTTTGACCGAAACTTGCATTTTGAAAAGTTTCATAGAATCTAGTTTTCAGATGATTTTTTTGCATGGACTACCATCATAACCTTCCTTATTAATATATATAAATGTGCTGAAACGTCTCGTATCATTTCAAATAGTCCCCAATTAAATTTGATTTTTTGACCGAAATTATTGTATAATATACTATGATTTTTGACCGAAACATGCATTTTGAAAAGTTTCATAGAATCTAATTTTCCGATGGTTTTTTGCATGGACTTCCATCATAACCTTCCCTCTTAAAATATATAAATGATATGTGAAGTTTTGTATCATTTCGAACAGTCCCCTATTTAATTTGATTTTTGACCGAAACTAGTATAAACTAGTGTATAATATATTATGATTTTTTGGCCGAAACTTGCATTTCGAAAAGTTTCATAGAATCTAGTTTTCAGATGATTTTTTTTGCATGGACTACCATCATAACCTTCCTTATTACCGTATATAAATGATCTGAAAAGTCTCATATCATTTCAAATAGTCCCCAATTAAATTTGATTTTTTTGACCGAAACTAGTGTATAATATACTATGATTTTTGACCGAAAATTGCATTTCGAAACTTTACATAGAATCTAATTTTCCGATGATTCTTTTGCCTGGACTTCCATCATAACCTTCCCTCGTAAAATATATAAATGATATGTGAAGTTTCGTATCATTTTGAACAGTCTCTAACTTAATTTTATCTTTGACCGAAGCTAGTATAAACTTGTGTATATTATATTATGATTTTTTTGGCCGAAACTTGCATTTCGAAAAGTTTCAAAGAATCCAGTTTTCAGATGATTTTTTTTGCATGAACTACCTTCATAACCTTCCCTCTTAACATATATAAATGATCTGAATAGTATCGTATCATTTCAAATAGTCCCGAATATTATTTGGCTATGATTTTTTGCATGGACATAATTTTTGACCGAAACTTACATTTCAAAAAGTTTCATAGAATCTAATTTTGCGATGATTTTTTGCATGGACTTCCATCATAACCTTTTCCCTCTTAAAATATATAAATGATATGTGAGTTTCGTATCATTTCAAACACTCCCCGAATTAATTTGATTTTTGACCGAAACTAATATAAACTAATGTATAATATATTATGATTTTTTGGCTGAAACTTGCATTTCAAAAAGTATCATTGAATCTAGTTTTCAGATGATTTTTTTGCGTTGACTACCATCATAACCTTCCCTCTTAACATATATAAATG
Organism: Lathyrus aphaca; assembly: GCA_963966055.1. Classification (NCBI taxonomy): domain Eukaryota; kingdom Viridiplantae; phylum Streptophyta; class Magnoliopsida; order Fabales; family Fabaceae; genus Lathyrus; species Lathyrus aphaca. The sequence continues at coordinate 46,833,989 of OZ014523.1, forward strand.
ATCTGAAAAGTCTCGTATCTATTCAAATAGTCCCGAATATTATTTGATTTTTTTTGACTGAAACTAGTATATAATATACTATGATTTTTGACCTTAACTTGCATTTCGAAAAGTTTCATAGAATCTAATTTTTTGATGATTTTTCGCATGGACTTCCATCATAACCTTCCCTCATAAAATATATAAATGATATGTGAAGTTTTGTATCATTTAGAACAATCCCCTATTTAATTTTATTTTTGACCGAAACTAGTATAAACTAGTATATAATATATTATGTATTTTTGACCGAAACTTGCATTTTGAAAAGTTTCATAGAATCTAGTTTTCAGATGATTTTTTTGCATGGACTACCATCATAACCTTCCTTATTAATATATATAAATGTGCTGAAACGTCTCGTATCATTTCAAATAGTCCCCAATTAAATTTGATTTTTTGACCGAAATTATTGTATAATATACTATGATTTTTGACCGAAACATGCATTTTGAAAAGTTTCATAGAATCTAATTTTCCGATGGTTTTTTGCATGGACTTCCATCATAACCTTCCCTCTTAAAATATATAAATGATATGTGAAGTTTTGTATCATTTCGAACAGTCCCCTATTTAATTTGATTTTTGACCGAAACTAGTATAAACTAGTGTATAATATATTATGATTTTTTGGCCGAAACTTGCATTTCGAAAAGTTTCATAGAATCTAGTTTTCATATGATTTTTTTTGCATGGACTACCATCATAACCTTCCTTATTACCGTATATAAATGATCTGAAAAGTCTCATATCATTTCAAATAGTCCCCAATTAAATTTGATTTTTTTGACCGAAACTAGTGTATAATATACTATGATTTTTGACCGAAAATTGCATTTCGAAACTTTACATAGAATCTAATTTTCCGATGATTCTTTTGCCTGGACTTCCATCATAACCTTCCCTCGTAAAATATATAAATGATATGTGAAGTTTCGTATCATTTTGAACAGTCTCCAACTTAATTTTATCTTTGACCGAAGCTAGTATAAACTTGTGTATATTATATTATGATTTTTTTGGCCGAAACTTGCATTTCGAAAAGTTTCAAAGAATCCAGTTTTCAGATGATTTTTTTTGCATGAACTACCTTCATAACCTTCCCTCTTAACATATATAAATGATCTGAATAGTATCGTATCATTTCAAATAGTCCCGAATATTATTTGGCTATGATTTTTTGCATGGACATAATTTTTGACCGAAACTTACATTTCAAAAAGTTTCATAGAATCTAATTTTGCGATGATTTTTTGCATGGACTTCCATCATAACCTTTTCCCTCTTAAAATATATAAATGATATGTGAGTTTCGTATCATTTCAAACACTCCCCGAATTAATTTGATTTTTGACCGAAACTAATATAAACTAATGTATAATATATTATGATTTTTTGGCTGAAACTTGCATTTCAAAAAGTATCATTGAATCTAGTTTTCAGATGATTTTTTTGCGTTGACTACCATCATAACCTTCCCTCTTAACATATATAAATGATCTGAAAAGTCTCGTATCTATTCAAATAGTCCCGAATATTATTTGATTTTTTTTGACTGAAACTAGTATATAATATACTATGATTTTTGACCTTAACTTGCATTTCGAAAAGTTTCATAGAATCTAATTTTTTGATGATTTTTCGCATGGACTTCCATCATAACCTTCCCTCATAAAATATATAAATGATATGTGAAGTTTTGTATCATTTAGAACAATCCCCTATTTAATTTTATTTTTGACCGAAACTAGTATAAACTAGTATATAATATATTATGTATTTTTGACCGAAACTTGCATTTTGAAAAGTTTCATAGAATCTAGTTTTCAGATGATTTTTTTGCATGGACTACCATCATAACCTTCCTTATTAATATATATAAATGTGCTGAAACGTCTCGTATCATTTCAAATAGTCCCCAATTAAATTTGATTTTTTGACCGAAATTATTGTATAATATACTATGATTTTTGACCGAAACATGCATTTTGAAAAGTTTCATAGAATCTAATTTTCCGATGGTTTTTTGCATGGACTTCCATCATAACCTTCCCTCTTAAAATATATAAATGATATGTGAAGTTTTGTATCATTTCGAACAGTCCCCTATTTAATTTGATTTTTGACCGAAACTAGTATAAACTAGTGTATAATATATTATGATTTTTTGGCCGAAACTTGCATTTCGAAAAGTTTCATAGAATCTAGTTTTCAGATGATTTTTTTTGCATGGACTACCATCATAACCTTCCTTATTACCGTATATAAATGATCTGAAAAGTCTCATATCATTTCAAATAGTCCCCAATTAAATTTGATTTTTTTGACCGAAACTAGTGTATAATATACTATGATTTTTGACCGAAAATTGCATTTCGAAACTTTACATAGAATCTAATTTTCCGATGATTCTTTTGCCTGGACTTCCATCATAACCTTCCCTCGTAAAATATATAAATGATATGTGAAGTTTCGTATCATTTTGAACAGTCTCCAACTTAATTTTATCTTTGACCGAAGCTAGTATAAACTTGTGTATATTATATTATGATTTTTTTGGCCGAAACTTGCATTTCGAAAAGTTTCAAAGAATCCAGTTTTCAGATGATTTTTTTTGCATGAACTACCTTCATAACCTTCCCTCTTAACATATATAAATGATCTGAAAAGTATCGTATTATTTCAAATAGTCCCCAATTAAATTTGATTTTTTTGAATGAAACTAGTGTATAATATACTATGATTTTTGACCGAAACTTGCATTTCGAAAAGTTTCATAGAATCTAATTTTCCGATGATTTTTTGGATGGATTTTCATCATTACCTTTCCTCTTAAAATATATAAATGATATGTGAAGTTTCATATCATTTTGAACACTCCCCGATTTAATTTGATTTTTGACCGAAACTAGTATAAACTAGTGTGTAATATATTAAGCTTTTTTTGCCGAAACTTGCATTTCGAAAAGTATCATAGAATCTAGTTTTCAGATAATCTGAAAAGTCTTGTATCATTTCAAATAGTCCCGAATTAAATTAATTTTTTTTGACCGAAACTAGTGTATAATATACTATGATTTTTGACCGAAACATGCATTTAGAAAAGTTTCATAGAATCTAATTTTCCGATGCTTTTTTGCATGGATTTCCATCATAACCTTCCCTTGTAAAATAATAAATGACATGTGAAGTTTCGTATCATTTTGAACAGTCCCCGACTTAATTTTATCTTTGACCGAAACTAGTATAAACTTGTGTATATTATATTATGAATTTTTGGCCCGAAATTTTCATTTCGAAAAGTTTCATAGAATCTAATTTTCAGATGATTTTTTTTGCATGGACTACCATCATAACCTTCTCTCTTAAAATATATAAATGATCTGAAAAGTCTCGTATCATTTCAAATAGTCCCGAATATTATTTGGCTATGATTTTTTGCATGGACATAATTTTTGACCGAAACTTGCATTTCGAAAAGTTTCATAGAATCTAATTTTGCGATGATTTTTTGCATGGACTTCCATCATAACCTTTTCCCTCTTAAAATATATAAATGATATGTGAGTTTCGTATCATTTCAAACACTCCCCGAATTAATTTGATTTTTGACCGAAACTAATATAAACTAATGTATAATATATTATGATTTTTTGGCTGAAACTTGCATTTCAAAAAGTATCATAGAATCTAGTTTTCAGATGATTTTTTTGCATTGACTACCATCATAAACTTCCCTCTTAACATATATAAATGATCTGAAAAGTCTCGTATCTATTCAAATAGTCCCGAATATTATTTGATTTTTTTGACTGAAACTAGTGTATAATATACTATGATTTTTGACCTTAACTTGCATTTCGAAAAGTTTCATAGAATCTAATTTTTCGATGATTTTTCGCATGGACTTCCATCATAACCTTCCCTCATAAAATATATAAATGATATGTGAAGTTTTGTATCATTTAGAACAATCCCCTATTTAATTTTATTTTTGACCGAAACTAGTATAAACTAGTATATAATATATTATGTATTTTTGACCGAAACTTTCATTTTGAAAAGTTTCATAGAATCTAGTTTTCAGATGATTTTTTTGCATGGACTACCATCATAACCTTCCTTATTAATATATATAAATGTGCTGAAACGTCTCGTATCATTTCAAATAGTCCCCAATTAAATTTGATTTTTTGACCGAAATTATTGTATAATATACTATGATTTTTGACCGAAATATGCATTTTGAAAAGTTTCATAGAATTTAATTTTCCGATGGTTTTTTGCATGGACTTCCATCATAACCTTCCCTCTTAAAATATATAAATGATATGTGAAGTTTTGTATCATTTCGAACAGTCCCCTATTTAATTTGATTTTTGACCGAAACTAGTATAAACTAGTGTATAATATATTATGATTTTTTGGCCGAAACTTGCATTTCGAAAAGTTTCATAGAATCTAGTTTTCAGATGATTTTTTTTGCATGGACTACCATCATAACCTTCCTTATTACCGTATATAAATGATCTGAAAAGTCTCGTATCATTTCAAATAGTCCCCAATTAAATTTGATTTTTTTGACCGAAACTAGTGTATAATATACTATGATTTTTGACCGAAAATTGCATTTCGAAACTTTTCATAGAATCTAATTTTCCGATGATTCTTTTGCATGGACTTCCATCATAACCTTCCCTCGTAAAATATATAAATGATATGTGAAGTTTCGTATCATTTTGAACAGTCTCCAACTTAATTTTATCTTTGATCGAAGCTAGTCTAAACTTGTGTATATTATATTATGATTTTTTTGGTCGAAACTTGCATTTCGAAAAGTTTCAAAGAATCCAGTTTTCAGATGATTTTTTTTGCATGAACTACCATCATAACCTTCCCTCTTAACATATATAAATGATCTGAAAAGTATCGTATTATTTCAAATAGTCCCCAATTAAATTTGATTTTTTTGAATGAAACTAGTGTATAATATACTATGATTTTTGACCGAAACTTGCATTTCGAAAAGTTTCATAGAATCTAATTTTCCGATGATTTTTTGGATGGATTTTCATCATTACCTTTCCTCTTAAAATATATAAATGATATGTGAAGTTTCATATCATTTTGAACACTCCCCGATTTAATTTGATTTTTGACCGAAACTAGTATAAACTAGTGTGTAATATATTAAGCTTTTTTTGCCGAAACTTGCATTTCGAAAAGTATCATAGAATCTAGTTTTCAGATAATCTGAAAAGTCTTGTATCATTTCAAATAGTCCCGAATTAAATTAATTTTTTTTGACCGAAACTAGTGTATAATATACTATGATTTTTGAGCGAAACATGCATTTAGAAAAGTTTCATAGAATCTAATTTTCCGATGCTTTTTTGCATGGATTTCCATCATAACCTTCCCTCGTAAAATAATAAATGACATGTGAAGTTTCGTATCATTTTGAACAGTCCCCGACTTAATTTTATCTTTGACCGAAACTAGTATAAACTTGTGTATATTATATTATGATTTTTTGGCCGAAATTTTCATTTCGAAAAGTTTCATAGAATCTAATTTTCAGATGATTTTTTTTGCATGGACTACCATCATAACCTTCTCTCTTAAAATATATAAATGATCTGAAAAGTCTCGTATCATTTCAAATAGTCCCGAATATTATTTGGCTATGATTTTTCGCATGGACATAATTTTTGACCGAAACTTACATTTCAAAAAGTTTCATAGAATCTAATTTTGCGATGATTTTTTGCATGGACTTCCATCATAATCTTTTCCCTCTTAAAATATATAAATGATATGTGAGTTTCGTATCATTTCAAACACTCCCCGAATTAATTTGATTTTTGACCGAAACTAATATAAACTAATGTATAATATATTATGATTTTTTGGCTGAAACTTGCATTTCAAAAAGTATCATAGAATCTAGTTTTCAGATGATTTTTTTGCGTTGACTACCATCATAACCTTCCCTCTTAACATATATAAATGATCTGAAAAGTCTCGTATCTATTCAAATAGTCCCGAATATTATTTGATTTTTTTGACTGAAACTAGTGTATAATATACTATGATTTTTGACCTTAACTTGCATTTCGAAAAGTTTCATAGAATCTAATTTTTTGATGATTTTTCGCATGGACTTCAATCATAACCTTCCCTCATAAAATATATAAATGATATGTGAAGTTTTGTATCATTTAGAACAATCCCCTATTTAATTTTATTTTTGACCGAAACTAGTATAAACTAGTATATAATATATTATGTATTTTTGACCGAAACTTGCATTTTGAAAAGTTTCATAGAATCTAGTTTTCAGATGATTTTTTTGCATGGACTACCATCATAACCTTCCTTATTAATACATATAAATGTGCTGAAACGTCTCGTATCATTTCAAATAGTCCCCAATTAAATTTGATTTTTTGACCGAAATTATTGTATAATATACTATGATTTTTGACCGAAACATGCATTTTGAAAAGTTTCATAGAATCTAATTTTCCGATGGTTTTTTGCATGGACTTCCATCATAACCTTCCCTCTTAAAATATATAAATGATATGTGAAGTTTTGTATCATTTCGAACAGTCCCCTATTTAATTTGATTTTTGACCGAAACTAGTATAAACTAGTGTATAATATATTATGATTTTTTGGCCGAAACTTGCATTTCGAAAAGTTTCATAGAATCTAGTTTTCAGATGATTTTTTTTGCATGGACTACCATCATAACCTTCCTTATTACCGTAAATAAATGATCTGAAAAGTCTCGTATCATTTCAAATAGTCCCCAATTAAATTTGTTTTTTTTGACCGAAACTAGTGTATAATATACTATGATTTTTGACCGAAAATTGCATTTCGAAACTTTTCATAGAATCTAATTTTCCGATGATTCTTTTGCATGGAATTCCATCATAACCTTCCCTCGTAAAATATATAAATGATATGTGAAGTTTCGTATCATTTTGAACAGTCTCCAACTTAATTTTATCTTTGACCGAAGCTAGTCTAAACTTGTGTATATTATATTATGATTTTTTTGGCCGAAACTTGCATTTCGAAAAGTTTCAAAGAATCCAGTTTTCAGATGATTTTTTTTGCATGAACTACCTTCGTAACCTTCCCTCTTAACATATATAAATGATCTGAAAAGTATCGTATTATTTCAAATAGTCCCCAAGTAAATTTGATTTTTTTGAATGAAACTAGTGTATAATATACTATGATTTTTGACCGAAACTTGCATTTCGAAAAGTTTCATAGAATCTAATTTTCCGATGATTTTTTGGATGGATTTTCATCATTACCTTTCCTCTTAAAATATATAAATGATATGTGAAGTTTCATATCATTTTGAACACTCCCCGATTTAATTTGATTTTTGACCGAAACTAGTATAAACTAGTGTGTAATATATTAAGCTTTTTTTGCCGAAACTTGCATTTCGAAAAGTATCATAGAATCTAGTTTTCAGATAATCTGAAAAGTCTTGTATCATTTCAAATAGTCCCGAATTAAATTAATTTTTTTTGACCGAAACTAGTGTATAATATACTATGATTTTTGACCGAAACATGCATTTAGAAAAGTTTCATAGAATCTAATTTTCCGATGCTTTTTTGCATGGATTTCCATCATAACCTTCCCTCGTAAAATAATAAATGACATGTGAAGTTTCGTATCATTTTGAACAGTCCCCGACTTAATTTTATCTTTGACCGAAACTAGTATAAACTTGTGTATATTATATTATGAATTTTTGGCCCGAAATTTTCATTTCGAAAAGTTTCATAGAATCTAATTTTCAGATGATTTTTTTTGCATGGACTACCATCATAACCTTCTCTCTTAAAATATATAAATGATCTGAAAAGTCTCGTATCATTTCAAATAGTCCCGAATATTATTTGGCTATGATTTTTTGCATGGACATAATTTTTGACCGAAACTTGCATTTCGAAAAGTTTCATAGAATCTAATTTTGCGATGATTTTTTGCATGGACTTCCATCATAACCTTTTCCCTCTTAAAATATATAAATGATATGTGAGTTTCGTATCATTTCAAACACTCCCCGAATTAATTTGATTTTTGACCGAAACTAATATAAACTAATGTATAATATATTATGATTTTTTGGCTGAAACTTGCATTTCAAAAAGTATCATAGAATCTAGTTTTCAGATGATTTTTTTGCATTGACTACCATCATAAACTTCCCTCTTAACATATATAAATGATCTGAAAAGTCTCGTATCTATTCAAATAGTCCCGAATATTATTTGATTTTTTTGAATGAAACTAGTGTATAATATACTATGATTTTTTACCTTAACTTGCATTTCGAAAAGTTTCATAGAATCTAATTTTTCGATGATTTTTCGCATGGACTTCCATCATAACCTTCCCTCATAAAATATATAAATGATATGTGAAGTTTTGTATCATTTAGAACAATCCCCTATTTAATTTTATTTTTGACCGAAACTAGTATAAACTAGTATATAATATATTATGTATTTTTGACCGAAACTTTCATTTTGAAAAGTTTCATAGAATCTAGTTTTCAGATGATTTTTTTGCATGGACTACCATCATAACCTTCCTTATTAATATATATAAATGTGCTGAAACGTCTCGTATCATTTCAAATAGTCCCCAATTAAATTTGATTTTTTGACCGAAATTATTGTATAATATACTATGATTTTTGACCGAAATATGCATTTTGAAAAGTTTCATAGAATTTAATTTTCCGATGGTTTTTTGCATGGACTTCCATCATAACCTTCCCTCTTAAAATATATAAATGATATGTGAAGTTTTGTATCATTTCGAACAGTCCCCTATTTAATTTGATTTTTGACCGAAACTAGTATAAACTAGTGTATAATATATTATGATTTTTTGGCCGAAACTTGCATTTCGAAAAGTTTCATAGAATCTAGTTTTCAGATGATTTTTTTTGCATGGACTACCATCATAACCTTCCTTATTACCGTATATAAATGATCTGAAAAGTCTCGTATCATTTCAAATAGTCCCCAATTAAATTTGATTTTTTTGACCGAAACTAGTGTATAATATACTATGATTTTTGACCGAAAATTGCATTTCGAAACTTTTCATAGAATCTAATTTTCCGATGATTCTTTTGCATGGACTTCCATCATAACCTTCCCTCGTAAAATATATAAATGATATGTGAAGTTTCGTATCATTTTGAACAGTCTCCAACTTAATTTTATCTTTGATCGAAGCTAGTCTAAACTTGTGTATATTATATTATGATTTTTTTGGCCGAAACTTGCATTTCGAAAAGTTTCAAAGAATCCAGTTTTCAGATGATTTTTTTTGCATGAACTACCATCATAACCTTCCCTCTTAACATATATAAATGATCTGAAAAGTATCGTATTATTTCAAATAGTCCCCAATTAAATTTGATTTTTTTGAATGAAACTAGTGTATAATATACTATGATTTTTGACCGAAACTTGCATTTCGAAAAGTTTCATAGAATCTAATTTTCCGATGATTTTTTGGATGGATTTTCATCATTACCTTTCCTCTTAAAATATATAAATGATATGTGAAGTTTCATATCATTTTGAACACTCCCCGATTTAATTTGATTTTTGACCGAAACTAGTATAAACTAGTGTGTAATATATTAAGCTTTTTTTGCCGAAACTTGCATTTCGAAAAGTATCATAGAATCTAGTTTTCAGATAATCTGAAAAGTCTTGTATCATTTCAAATAGTCCCGAATTAAATTAATTTTTTTTGACCGAAACTAGTGTATAATATACTATGATTTTTGAGCGAAACATGCATTTAGAAAAGTTTCATAGAATCTAATTTTCCGATGCTTTTTTGCATGGATTTCCATCATAACCTTCCCTCGTAAAATAATAAATGACATGTGAAGTTTCGTATCATTTTGAACAGTCCCCGACTTAATTTTATCTTTGACCGAAACTAGTATAAACTTGTGTATATTATATTATGATTTTTTGGCCGAAATTTTCATTTCGAAAAGTTTCATAGAATCTAATTTTCAGATGATTTTTTTTGCATGGACTACCATCATAACCTTCTCTCTTAAAATATATAAATGATCTGAAAAGTCTCGTATCATTTCAAATAGTCCCGAATATTATTTGGCTATGATTTTTCGCATGGACATAATTTTTGACCGAAACTTACATTTCAAAAAGTTTCATAGAATCTAATTTTGCGATGATTTTTTGCATGGACTTCCATCATAATCTTTTCCCTCTTAAAATATATAAATGATATGTGAGTTTCGTATCATTTCAAACACTCCCCGAATTAATTTGATTTTTGACCGAAACTAATATAAACTAATGTATAATATATTATGATTTTTTGGCTGAAACTTGCATTTCAAAAAGTATCATAGAATCTAGTTTTCAGATGATTTTTTTGCGTTGACTACCATCATAACCTTCCCTCTTAACATATATAAATGATCTGAAAAGTCTCGTATCTATTCAAATAGTCCCGAATATTATTTGATTTTTTTGACTGAAACTAGTGTATAATATACTATGATTTTTGACCTTAACTTGCATTTCGAAAAGTTTCATAGAATCTAATTTTTTGATGATTTTTCGCATGGACTTCAATCATAACCTTCCCTCATAAAATATATAAATGATATGTGAAGTTTTGTATCATTTAGAACAATCCCCTATTTAATTTTATTTTTGACCGAAACTAGTATAAACTAGTATATAATATATTATGTATTTTTGACCGAAACTTGCATTTTGAAAAGTTTCATAGAATCTAGTTTTCAGATGATTTTTTTGCATGGACTACCATCATAACCTTCCTTATTAATACATATAAATGTGCTGAAACGTCTCGTATCATTTCAAATAGTCCCCAATTAAATTTGATTTTTTGACCGAAATTATTGTATAATATACTATGATTTTTGACCGAAACATGCATTTTGAAAAGTTTCATAGAATCTAATTTTCCGATGGTTTTTTGCATGGACTTCCATCATAACCTTCCCTCTTAAAATATATAAATGATATGTGAAGTTTTGTATCATTTCGAACAGTCCCCTATTTAATTTGATTTTTGACCGAAACTAGTATAAACTAGTGTATAATATATTATGATTTTTTGGCCGAAACTTGCATTTCGAAAAGTTTCATAGAATCTAGTTTTCAGATGATTTTTTTTGCATGGACTACCATCATAACCTTCCTTATTACCGTAAATAAATGATCTGAAAAGTCTCGTATCATTTCAAATAGTCCCCAATTAAATTTGTTTTTTTTGACCGAAACTAGTGTATAATATACTATGATTTTTGACCGAAAATTGCATTTCGAAACTTTTCATAGAATCTAATTTTCCGATGATTCTTTTGCATGGAATTCCATCATAACCTTCCCTCGTAAAATATATAAATGATATGTGAAGTTTCGTATCATTTTGAACAGTCTCCAACTTAATTTTATCTTTGACCGAAGCTAGTCTAAACTTGTGTATATTATATTATGATTTTTTTGGCCGAAACTTGCATTTCGAAAAGTTTCAAAGAATCCAGTTTTCAGATGATTTTTTTTGCATGAACTACCTTCGTAACCTTCCCTCTTAACATATATAAATGATCTGAAAAGTATCGTATTATTTCAAATAGTCCCCAATTAAATTTGATTTTTTTGAATGAAACTAGTGTATAATATACTATGATTTTTGACCGAAACTTGCATTTCGAAAAGTTTCATAGAATCTAATTTTCCGATGATTTTTTGGATGGATTTTCATCATTACCTTTCCTCTTAAAATATATAAATGATATGTGAAGTTTCATATCATTTTGAACACTCCCCGATTTAATTTGATTTTTGACCGAAACTAGTATAAACTAGTGTGTAATATATTAAGCTTTTTTTGCCGAAACTTGCATTTCGAAAAGTATCATAGAATCTAGTTTTCAGATAATCTGAAAAGTCTTGTATCATTTCAAATAGTCCCGAATTAAATTAATTTTTTTTGACCGAAACTAGTGTATAATATACTATGATTTTTGACCGAAACATGCATTTAGAAAAGTTTCATAGAATCTAATTTTCCGATGCTTTTTTGCATGGATTTCCATCATAACCTTCCCTCGTAAAATAATAAATGACATGTGAAGTTTCGTATCATTTTGAACAGTCCCCGACTTAATTTTATCTTTGACCGAAACTAGTATAAACTTGTGTATATTATATTATGAATTTTTGGCCCGAAATTTTCATTTCGAAAAGTTTCATAGAATCTAATTTTCAGATGATTTTTTTTGCATGGACTACCATCATAACCTTCTCTCTTAAAATATATAAATGATCTGAAAAGTCTCGTATCATTTCAAATAGTCCCGAATATTATTTGGCTATGATTTTTTGCATGGACATAATTTTTGACCGAAACTTGCATTTCGAAAAGTTTCATAGAATCTAATTTTGCGATGATTTTTTGCATGGACTTCCATCATAACCTTTTCCCTCTTAAAATATATAAATGATATGTGAGTTTCGTATCATTTCAAACACTCCCCGAATTAATTTGATTTTTGACCGAAACTAATATAAACTAATGTATAATATATTATGATTTTTTGGCTGAAACTTGCATTTCAAAAAGTATCATAGAATCTAGTTTTCAGATGATTTTTTTGCATTGACTACCATCATAAACTTCCCTCTTAACATATATAAATGATCTGAAAAGTCTCGTATCTATTCAAATAGTCCCGAATATTATTTGATTTTTTTGAATGAAACTAGTGTATAATATACTATGATTTTTTACCTTAACTTGCATTTCGAAAAGTTTCATAGAATCTAATTTTTCGATGATTTTTCGCATGGACTTCCATCATAACCTTCCCTCATAAAATATATAAATGATATGTGAAGTTTTGTATCATTTAGAACAATCCCCTATTTAATTTTATTTTTGACCGAAACTAGTATAAACTAGTATATAATATATTATGTATTTTTGACCGAAACTTTCATTTTGAAAAGTTTCATAGAATCTAGTTTTCAGATGATTTTTTTGCATGGACTACCATCATAACCTTCCTTATTAATATATATAAATGTGCTGAAACGTCTCGTATCATTTCAAATAGTCCCCAATTAAATTTGATTTTTTGACCGAAATTATTGTATAATATACTATGATTTTTGACCGAAATATGCATTTTGAAAAGTTTCATAGAATTTAATTTTCCGATGGTTTTTTGCATGGACTTCCATCATAACCTTCCCTCTTAAAATATATAAATGATATGTGAAGTTTTGTATCATTTCGAACAGTCCCCTATTTAATTTGATTTTTGACCGAAACTAGTATAAACTAGTGTATAATATATTATGATTTTTTGGCCGAAACTTGCATTTCGAAAAGTTTCATAGAATCTAGTTTTCAGATGATTTTTTTTGCATGGACTACCATCATAACCTTCCTTATTACCGTATATAAATGATCTGAAAAGTCTCGTATCATTTCAAATAGTCCCCAATTAAATTTGATTTTTTTGACCGAAACTAGTGTATAATATACTATGATTTTTGACCGAAAATTGCATTTCGAAACTTTTCATAGAATCTAATTTTCCGATGATTCTTTTGCATGGACTTCCATCATAACCTTCCCTCGTAAAATATATAAATGATATGTGAAGTTTCGTATCATTTTGAACAGTCTCCAACTTAATTTTATCTTTGACCGAAGCTAGTCTAAACTTGTGTATATTATATTATGATTTTTTTGGCCGAAACTTGCATTTCGAAAAGTTTCAAAGAATCCAGTTTTCAGATGATTTTTTTTGCATGAACTACCATCATAACCTTCCCTCTTAACATATATAAATGATTTGAAAAGTATCGTATTATTTCAAATAGTCCCCAATTAAATTTGATTTTTTTGAATGAAACTAGTGTATAATATACTATGATTTTTGACCGAAACTTGCATTTCGAAAAGTTTCATAGAATCTAATTTTCCGATGATTTTTTGGTTGAATTTTCATCATTACCTTTCCTCTTAAAATATATAAATGATATGTGAAGTTTCATATCATTTTGAACACTCCCCGATTTAATTTGATTTTTGACCGAAACTAGTATAAACTAGTGTGTAATATATTAAGCTTTTTTTGCCGAAACTTGCATTTCGAAAAGTATCATAGAATCTAGTTTTCAGATAATCTGAAAAGTCTTGTATCATTTCAAATAGTCCCGAATTAAATTAATTTTTTTTGACCGAAACTAGTGTATAATATACTATGATTTTTGACCGAAACATGCATTTAGAAAAGTTTCATAGAATCTAATTTTCCGATGCTTTTTTGCATGGATTTCCATCATAACCTTCCCTCGTAAAATAATAAATGACATGTGAAGTTTCGTATCATTTTGAACAGTCCCCGACTTAATTTTATCTTTGAACGAAACTAGTATAAACTTGTGTATATTATATTATGAATTTTTGGCCCGAAATTTTCATTTCGAAAAGTTTCATAGAATCTAATTTTCAGATGATTTTTTTTGCATGGACTACCATCATAACCTTCTCTCTTAAAATATATAAATGATCTGAAAAGTCTCGTATCATTTCAAATAGTCCCGAATATTATTTGGCTATGATTTTTTGCATGGACATAATTTTTGACCGAAACTTGCATTTCGAAAAGTTTCATAGAATCTAATTTTGCGATGATTTTTTGCATGGACTTCCATCATAACCTTTTCCCTCTTAAAATATATAAATGATATGTGAGTTTCGTATCATTTCAAACACTCCCCGAATTAATTTGATTTTTGACCGAAACTAATATAAACTAATGTATAATATATTATGATTTTTTGGCTGAAACTTGCATTTCAAAAAGTATCATAGAATCTAGTTTTCAGATGATTTTTTTGCATTGACTACCATCATAAACTTCCCTCTTAACATATATAAATGATCTGAAAAGTCTCGTATCTATTCAAATAGTCCCGAATATTATTTGATTTTTTTGAATGAAACTAGTGTATAATATACTATGATTTTTGACCTTAACTTGCATTTCGAAAAGTTTCATAGAATCTAATTTTTCGATGATTTTTCGCATGGACTTCCATCATAACCTTCCCTCATAAAATATATAAATGATATGTGAAGTTTTGTATCATTTAGAACAATCCCCTATTTAATTTTATTTTTGACCGAAACTAGTATAAACTAGTATATAATATATTATGTATTTTTGACCGAAACTTTCATTTTGAAAAGTTTCATAGAATCTAGTTTTCAGATGATTTTTTTGCATGGACTACCATCATAACCTTCCTTATTAATATATATAAATGTGCTGAAACGTCTCGTATCATTTCAAATAGTCCCCAATTAAATTTGATTTTTTGACCGAAATTATTGTATAATATACTATGATTTTTGACCGAAATATGCATTTTGAAAAGTTTCATAGAATTTAATTTTCCGATGGTTTTTTGCATGGACTTCCATCATAACCTTCCCTCTTAAAATATATAAATGATATGTGAAGTTTTGTATCATTTCGAACAGTCCCCTATTTAATTTGATTTTTGACCGAAACTAGTATAAACTAGTGTATAATATATTATGATTTTTTGGCCGAAACTTGCATTTCGAAAAGTTTCATAGAATCTAGTTTTCAGATGATTTTTTTTGCATGGACTACCATCATAACCTTCCTTATTACCGTATATAAATGATCTGAAAAGTCTCGTATCATTTCAAATAGTCCCCAATTAAATTTGATTTTTTTGACCGAAACTAGTGTATAATATACTATGATTTTTGACCGAAAATTGCATTTCGAAACTTTTCATAGAATCTAATTTTCCGATGATTCTTTTGCATGGACTTCCATCATAACCTTCCCTCGTAAAATATATAAATGATATGTGAAGTTTCGTATCATTTTGAACAGTCTCCAACTTAATTTTATCTTTGACCGAAGCTAGTCTAAACTTGTGTATATTATATTATGATTTTTTTGGCCGAAACTTGCATTTCGAAAAGTTTCAAAGAATCCAGTTTTCAGATGATTTTTTTTGCATGAACTACCATCATAACCTTCCCTCTTAACATATATAAATGATTTGAAAAGTATCGTATTATTTCAAATAGTCCCCAATTAAATTTGATTTTTTTGAATGAAACTAGTGTATAATATACTATGATTTTTGACCGAAACTTGCATTTCGAAAAGTTTCATAGAATCTAATTTTCCGATGATTTTTTGGTTGAATTTTCATCATTACCTTTCCTCTTAAAATATATAAATGATATGTGAAGTTTCATATCATTTTGAACACTCCCCGATTTAATTTGATTTTTGACCGAAACTAGTATAAACTAGTGTGTAATATATTAAGCTTTTTTTGCCGAAACTTGCATTTCGAAAAGTATCATAGAATCTAGTTTTCAGATAATCTGAAAAGTCTTGTATCATTTCAAATAGTCCCGAATTAAATTAATTTTTTTTGACCGAAACTAGTGTATAATATACTATGATTTTTGACCGAAACATGCATTTAGAAAAGTTTCATAGAATCTAATTTTCCGATGCTTTTTTGCATGGATTTCCATCATAACCTTCCCTCGTAAAATAATAAATGACATGTGAAGTTTCGTATCATTTTGAACAGTCCCCGACTTAATTTTATCTTTGAACGAAACTAGTATAAACTTGTGTATATTATATTATGATTTTTTGGCCGAAATTTTCATTTCGAAAAGTTTCATAGAATCTAATTTTCAGATGATTTTTTTTGCATGGACTACCATCATAACCTTCTCTCTTAAAATATATAAATGATCTGAAAAGTCTCGTATCATTTCAAATAGTCCCGAATATTATTTGGCTATGATTTTTTGCATGGACATAATTTTTGACCGAAACTTGCATTTCGAAAAGTTTCATAGAATCTAATTTTGCGATGATTTTTTGCATGGACTTCCATCATAACCTTTTCCCTCTTAAAATATATAAATGATATGTGAGTTTCGTATCATTTCAAACACTCCCCGAATTAATTTGATTTTTGACCGAAACTAATATAAACTAATGTATAATATATTATGATTTTTTGGCTGAAACTTGCATTTCAAAAAGTATCATAGAATCTAGTTTTCAGATGATTTTTTTGCGTTGACTACCATCATAAACTTCCCTCTTAAGATATATAAATGATCTGAAAAGTCTCGTATCTATTCAAATAGTCCCGAATATTATTTGATTTTTTTGACTGAAACTAGTGTATAATATACTATGATTTTTGACCTTAACTTGCATTTCGAAAAGTTTCATAGAATCTAATTTTTCGATGATTTTTCGCATGGACTTCCATCATAACCTTCCCTCATAAAATATATAAATGATATGTGAAGTTTTGTATCATTTAGAAAAGTCCCCTATTTAATTTTATTTTTGACCGAAACTAGTATAAACTAGTATATAATATATTATGTATTTTTGACCGAAACTTGCATTTTGAAAAGTTTCATAGAATCTAGTTTTCAGATGATTTTTTTTGCATGGACTACCATCATAACCTTCCTTATTAATATATATAAATGAGCTGAAACGTCTCGTATCATTTCAAATAGTCCCCAATTAAATTTGATTTTTTGACCGAAATTATTGTATAATATACTATGATTTTTGACCGAAACATGCATTTTGAAAAGTTTCATAGAATCTAATTTTCCGATGGTTTTTTGCATGGACTTCCATCATAACCTTCCCTCTTAAAATATATAAATGATATGTGAAGTTTTGTATCATTTCGAACAGTCCCCTATTTAATTTGATTTTTGACCGAAACTAGTATAAACTAGTGTATAATATATTATGATTTTTTGGCCGAAACTTGCATTTCGAAAAGTTTCATAGAATCTAGTTTTCAGATGATCTTTTTGCATGGACTACCATCATAACCTTCCTTATTACCGTATATAAATGATCTGAAAAGTCTCGTATCATTTCAAATAGTCCCCAATTAAATTTGATTTTTTTGACCGAAACTAGTGTATAATATACTATGATTTTTGACCGAAACTTGCATTTCGAAACTTTTCATAGAATCTAATTTTCCGATGATTCTTTTGCATGGACTTCCATCATAACCTTCCCTCGTAAAACATATAAATGATATGTGAAGTTTCGTATCATTTTGAACAGTCTCCAACTTAATTTTATCTTTGACCGAAGCTAGTCTAAACTTGTGTATATTATATTATGATTTTTTTGGCCGAAACTTGCATTTCGAAAAGTTTCAAAGAATCCAGTTTTCAGATGATTTTTTTTGCATGAACTACCATCATAACCTTCCCTCTTAACATATATAAATGATCTGAAAAGTATCGTATTATTTCAAATAGTCCCCAATTAAATTTGATTTTTTTGAATGAAACTAGTGTATAATATACTATGATTTTTGACCGAAACTTGCATTTCGAAAAGTTTCATAGAATCTAATTTTCCGATGATTTTTTGGATGGATTTTCATCATTACCTTTCCTCTTAAAATATCTAAATGATATGTGAAGTTTCTTATCATTTTGAACACTCCCCGATTTAATTTGATTTTTGAACCGAAACTAGTATAAACTAGTGTGTAATATATTAAGCTTTTTTTGCCGAAACTTGCATTTCGAAAAGTATCATAGAATCTAGTTTTCAGATAATCTGAAAATTCTTGTATCATTTCAAATAGTCCCGAATTAAATTAATTTTTTTTTGACCGAAACTAGTGTATAATATACTATGATTTTTGACCGAAACATGCATTTAGAAAAGTTTCATAGAATATAATTTTCCGATGCTTTTTTACATGGACTTCCATCATAACCTTCCCTCGTAAAATAATAAATGACATGTGAAGTTTCGTATCATTTTGAACAGTCACCGACTTAATTTTATCTTTGACCGAAACTAGTATAAACTTGTGTATATTATATTATGATTTTTTGGCCGAAATTTTCATTTCGAAAAGTTTCATAGAATCTAATTTTCAGATGATTTTTTTTGCATGGACTACCATCATAACCTTCTCTCTTAAAATATATAAATGATCTGAAAAGTCTCGTATCATTTCAAATAGTCCCGAATATTATTTGGCTATGATTTTTTGCATGGACATAATTTTTGACCGAAACTTGCATTTCGAAAAGTTTCATAGAATCTAATTTTGCGATGATTTTTTGCATGGACTTCCATCATAACCTTTTCCCTCTTAAAATATATAAATGATATGTGAGTTTAGTATCATTTCAAACACTCCCCGAATTAATTTGATTTTTGACCGAAACTAATATAAACTAATGTATAATATATTATGATTTTTTGGCTGAAACTTGCATTTCAAAAAGTATCATAGAATCTAGTTTTCAGATGATTTTTTTGCATTGACTACCATCATAAACTTCCCTCTTAAGATATATAAATGATCTGAAAAGTCTCGTATCTATTCAAATAGTCCCGAATATTATTTGATTTTTTTGACTGAAACTAGTGTATAATATACTATGATTTTTGACCTTAACTTGCATTTCGAAAAGTTTCATAGAATCTAATTTTTCGATGATTTTTCGCATGGACTTCCATCATAACCTTCCCTCATAAAATATATAAATGATATGTGAAGTTTTGTATCATTTAGAAAAGTCCCCTATTTAATTTTATTTTTGACCGAAACTAGTATAAACTAGTATATAATATATTATGTATTTTTGACCGAAACTTGCATTTTGAAAAGTTTCATAGAATCTAGTTTTCAGATGATTTTTTTTGCATGGACTACCATCATAACCTTCCTTATTAATATATATAAATGAGCTGAAACGTCTCGTATCATTTCAAATAGTCCCCAATTAAATTTGATTTTTTGACCGAAATTATTGTATTATACTATGATTTTTGACCGAAACATGCATTTTGAAAAGTTTCATAGAATCTAATTTTCCGATGGTTTTTTGCATGGACTTCCATCATAACCTTCCCTCTTAAAATATATAAATGATATGTGAAGTTTTGTATCATTTCGAACAGTCCCCTATTTAATTTGATTTTTGACCGAAACTAGTATAAACTAGTGTATAATATATTATGATTTTTTGGCCGAAACTTGCATTTCGAAAAGTTTCATAGAATCTAGTTTTCAGATGATCTTTTTGCATGGACTACAATCATAACCTTCCTTATTACCGTATATAAATGATCTGAAAAGTCTCGTATCATTTCAAATAGTCCCCAATTAAATTTGATTTTTTTGACCGAAACTAGTGTATAATATACTATGATTTTTGACCGAAACTTGCATTTCGAAACTTTTCATAGAATCTAATTTTCCGATGATTCTTTTGCATGGACTTCCATCATAACCTTCCCTCGTGAAACATATAAATGATATGTGAAGTTTCGTATCATTTTGAACAGTCTCCAACTTAATTTTATCTTTGACCGAAGCTAGTCTAAACTTGTGTATATTATATTATGATTTTTTTGGCCGAAACTTGCATTTCGAAAAGTTTCAAAGAATCCAGTTTTCAGATGATTTTTTTTGCATGAACTACCATCATAACCTTCCCTCTTAACATATATAAATGATCTGAAAAGTATCGTATTATTTCAAATAGTCCCCAATTAAATTTGATTTTTTTGAATGAAACTAGTGTATAATATACTATGATTTTTGACCGAAACTTGCATTTCGAAAAGTTTCATAGAATCTAATTTTCCGATGATTTTTTGGATGGATTTTCATCATTACCTTTCCTCTTAAAATATCTAAATGATATGTGAAGTTTCATATCATTTTGAACACTCCCCGATTTAATTTGATTTTTGACCGAAACTAGTATAAACTAGTGTGTAATATATTAAGCTTTTTTTGCCGAAACTTGCATTTCGAAAAGTATCATAGAATCTAGTTTTCAGATAATCTGAAAAGTCTTGTATCATTTCAAATAGTCCCGAATTAAATTAATTTTTTTTGACCGAAACTAGTGTATAATATACTATGATTTTTGACCGAAACATGCATTTAGAAAAGTTTCATAGAATCTAATTTTCCGATGCTTTTTTGCATGGATTTCCATCATAACCTTCCCTCGTAAAATAATAAATGACATGTGAAGTTTCGTATCATTTTGAACAGTCCCCGACTTAATTTTATCTTTGAACGAAACTAGTATAAACTTGTGTATATTATATTATGATTTTTTGGCCGAAATTTTCATTTCGAAAAGTTTCATAGAATCTAATTTTCAGATGATTTTTTTTGCATGGACTACCATCATAACCTTCTCTCTTAAAATATATAAATGATCTGAAAAGTCTCGTATCATTTCAAATAGTCCCGAATATTATTTGGCTATGATTTTTTGCATGGACATAATTTTTGACCGAAACTTGCATTTCGAAAAGTTTCATAGAATCTAATTTTGCGATGATTTTTTGCATGGACTTCCATCATAACCTTTTCCCTCTTAAAATATATAAATGATATGTGAGTTTAGTATCATTTCAAACACTCCCCGAATTAATTTGATTTTTGACCGAAACTAATATAAACTAATGTATAATATATTATGATTTTTTGGCTGAAACTTGCATTTCAAAAAGTATCATAGAATCTAGTTTTCAGATGATTTTTTTGCATTGACTACCATCATAAACTTCCCTCTTAAGATATATAAATGATCTGAAAAGTCTCGTATCTATTCAAATAGTCCCGAATATTATTTGATTTTTTTGACTGAAACTAGTGTATAATATACTATGATTTTTGACCTTAACTTGCATTTCGAAAAGTTTCATAGAATCTAATTTTTCGATGATTTTTCGCATGGACTTCCATCATAACCTTCCCTCATAAAATATATAAATGATATGTGAAGTTTTGTATCATTTAGAAAAGTCCCCTATTTAATTTTATTTTTGACCGAAACTAGTATAAACTAGTATATAATATATTATGTATTTTTGACCGAAACTTGCATTTTGAAAAGTTTCATAGAATCTAGTTTTCAGATGATTTTTTTTGCATGGACTACCATCATAACCTTCCTTATTAATATATATAAATGAGCTGAAACGTCTCGTATCATTTCAAATAGTCCCCAATTAAATTTGATTTTTTGACCGAAATTATTGTATTATACTATGATTTTTGACCGAAACATGCATTTTGAAAAGTTTCATAGAATCTAATTTTCCGATGGTTTTTTGCATGGACTTCCATCATAACCTTCCCTCTTAAAATATATAAATGATATGTGAAGTTTTGTATCATTTCGAACAGTCCCCTATTTAATTTGATTTTTGACCGAAACTAGTATAAACTAGTGTATAATATATTATGATTTTTTGGCCGAAACTTGCATTTCGAAAAGTTTCATAGAATCTAGTTTTCAGATGATCTTTTTGCATGGACTACAATCATAACCTTCCTTATTACCGTATATAAATGATCTGAAAAGTCTCGTATCATTTCAAATAGTCCCCAATTAAATTTGATTTTTTTGACCGAAACTAGTGTATAATATACTATGATTTTTGACCGAAACTTGCATTTCGAAACTTTTCATAGAATCTAATTTTCCGATGATTCTTTTGCATGGACTTCCATCATAACCTTCCCTCGTGAAACATATAAATGATATGTGAAGTTTCGTATCATTTTGAACAGTCTCCAACTTAATTTTATCTTTGACCGAAGCTAGTCTAAACTTGTGTATATTATATTATGATTTTTTTGGCCGAAACTTGCATTTCGAAAAGTTTCAAAGAATCCAGTTTTCAGATGATTTTTTTTGC
The DNA here is from genome assembly GCA_963966055.1 of Lathyrus aphaca. Taxonomy (NCBI): domain Eukaryota; kingdom Viridiplantae; phylum Streptophyta; class Magnoliopsida; order Fabales; family Fabaceae; genus Lathyrus; species Lathyrus aphaca. The sequence continues at coordinate 46,856,952 of OZ014523.1, forward strand.
ATGAACTACCATCATAACCTTCCCTCTTAACATATATAAATGATCTGAAAAGTATCGTATTATTTCAAATAGTCCCCAATTAAATTTGATTTTTTTGAATGAAACTAGTGTATAATATACTATGATTTTTGACCGAAACTTGCATTTCGAAAAGTTTCATAGAATCTAATTTTCCGATGATTTTTTGGATGGATTTTCATCATTACCTTTCCTCTTAAAATATCTAAATGATATGTGAAGTTTCATATCATTTTGAACACTCCCCGATTTAATTTGATTTTTGACCGAAACTAGTATAAACTAGTGTGTAATATATTAAGCTTTTTTTGCCGAAACTTGCATTTCGAAAAGTATCATAGAATCTAGTTTTCAGATAATCTGAAAAGTCTTGTATCATTTCAAATAGTCCCGAATTAAATTAATTTTTTTTGACCGAAACTAGTGTATAATATACTATGATTTTTGACCGAAACATGCATTTAGAAAAGTTTCATAGAATCTAATTTTCCGATGCTTTTTTGCATGGATTTCCATCATAACCTTCCCTCGTAAAATAATAAATGACATGTGAAGTTTCGTATCATTTTGAACAGTCCCCGACTTAATTTTATCTTTGAACGAAACTAGTATAAACTTGTGTATATTATATTATGATTTTTTGGCCGAAATTTTCATTTCGAAAAGTTTCATAGAATCTAATTTTCAGATGATTTTTTTTGCATGGACTACCATCATAACCTTCTCTCTTAAAATATATAAATGATCTGAAAAGTCTCGTATCATTTCAAATAGTCCCGAATATTATTTGGCTATGATTTTTTGCATGGACATAATTTTTGACCGAAACTTGCATTTCGAAAAGTTTCATAGAATCTAATTTTGCGATGATTTTTTGCATGGACTTCCATCATAACCTTTTCCCTCTTAAAATATATAAATGATATGTGAGTTTCGTATCATTTCAAACACTCCCCGAATTAATTTGATTTTTGACCGAAACTAATATAAACTAATGTATAATATATTATGATTTTTTGGCTGAAACTTGCATTTCAAAAAGTATCATAGAATCTAGTTTTCAGATGATTTTTTTGCGTTGACTACCATCATAAACTTCCCTCTTAAGATATATAAATGATCTGAAAAGTCTCGTATCTATTCAAATAGTCCCGAATATTATTTGATTTTTTTGACTGAAACTAGTGTATAATATACTATGATTTTTGACCTTAACTTGCATTTCGAAAAGTTTCATAGAATCTAATTTTTCGATGATTTTTCGCATGGACTTCCATCATAACCTTCCCTCATAAAATATATAAATGATATGTGAAGTTTTGTATCATTTAGAAAAGTCCCCTATTTAATTTTATTTTTGACCGAAACTAGTATAAACTAGTATATAATATATTATGTATTTTTGACCGAAACTTGCATTTTGAAAAGTTTCATAGAATCTAGTTTTCAGATGATTTTTTTTGCATGGACTACCATCATAACCTTCCTTATTAATATATATAAATGAGCTGAAACGTCTCGTATCATTTCAAATAGTCCCCAATTAAATTTGATTTTTTGACCGAAATTATTGTATAATATACTATGATTTTTGACCGAAACATGCATTTTGAAAAGTTTCATAGAATCTAATTTTCCGATGGTTTTTTGCATGGACTTCCATCATAACCTTCCCTCTTAAAATATATAAATGATATGTGAAGTTTTGTATCATTTCGAACAGTCCCCTATTTAATTTGATTTTTGACCGAAACTAGTATAAACTAGTGTATAATATATTATGATTTTTTGGCCGAAACTTGCATTTCGAAAAGTTTCATAGAATCTAGTTTTCAGATGATCTTTTTGCATGGACTACCATCATAACCTTCCTTATTACCGTATATAAATGATCTGAAAAGTCTCGTATCATTTCAAATAGTCCCCAATTAAATTTGATTTTTTTGACCGAAACTAGTGTATAATATACTATGATTTTTGACCGAAACTTGCATTTCGAAACTTTTCATAGAATCTAATTTTCCGATGATTCTTTTGCATGGACTTCCATCATAACCTTCCCTCGTAAAACATATAAATGATATGTGAAGTTTCGTATCATTTTGAACAGTCTCCAACTTAATTTTATCTTTGACCGAAGCTAGTCTAAACTTGTGTATATTATATTATGATTTTTTTGGCCGAAACTTGCATTTCGAAAAGTTTCAAAGAATCCAGTTTTCAGATGATTTTTTTTGCATGAACTACCATCATAACCTTCCCTCTTAACATATATAAATGATCTGAAAAGTATCGTATTATTTCAAATAGTCCCCAATTAAATTTGATTTTTTTTGAATGAAACTAGTGTATAATATACTATGATTTTTGACCGAAACTTGCATTTCGAAAAGTTTCATAGAATCTAATTTTCCGATGATTTTTTGGATGGATTTTCATCATTACCTTTCCTCTTAAAATATCTAAATGATATGTGAAGTTTCTTATCATTTTGAACACTCCCCGATTTAATTTGATTTTTGAACCGAAACTAGTATAAACTAGTGTGTAATATATTAAGCTTTTTTTGCCGAAACTTGCATTTCGAAAAGTATCATAGAATCTAGTTTTCAGATAATCTGAAAATTCTTGTATCATTTCAAATAGTCCCGAATTAAATTAATTTTTTTTTGACCGAAACTAGTGTATAATATACTATGATTTTTGACCGAAACATGCATTTAGAAAAGTTTCATAGAATATAATTTTCCGATGCTTTTTTACATGGACTTCCATCATAACCTTCCCTCGTAAAATAATAAATGACATGTGAAGTTTCGTATCATTTTGAACAGTCACCGACTTAATTTTATCTTTGACCGAAACTAGTATAAACTTGTGTATATTATATTATGATTTTTTGGCCGAAATTTTCATTTCGAAAAGTTTCATAGAATCTAATTTTCAGATGATTTTTTTTGCATGGACTACCATCATAACCTTCTCTCTTAAAATATATAAATGATCTGAAAAGTCTCGTATCATTTCAAATAGTCCCGAATATTATTTGGCTATGATTTTTTGCATGGACATAATTTTTGACCGAAACTTGCATTTCGAAAAGTTTCATAGAATCTAATTTTGCGATGATTTTTTGCATGGACTTCCATCATAACCTTTTCCCTCTTAAAATATATAAATGATATGTGAGTTTAGTATCATTTCAAACACTCCCCGAATTAATTTGATTTTTGACCGAAACTAATATAAACTAATGTATAATATATTATGATTTTTTGGCTGAAACTTGCATTTCAAAAAGTATCATAGAATCTAGTTTTCAGATGATTTTTTTGCATTGACTACCATCATAAACTTCCCTCTTAAGATATATAAATGATCTGAAAAGTCTCGTATCTATTCAAATAGTCCCGAATATTATTTGATTTTTTTGACTGAAACTAGTGTATAATATACTATGATTTTTGACCTTAACTTGCATTTCGAAAAGTTTCATAGAATCTAATTTTTCGATGATTTTTCGCATGGACTTCCATCATAACCTTCCCTCATAAAATATATAAATGATATGTGAAGTTTTGTATCATTTAGAAAAGTCCCCTATTTAATTTTATTTTTGACCGAAACTAGTATAAACTAGTATATAATATATTATGTATTTTTGACCGAAACTTGCATTTTGAAAAGTTTCATAGAATCTAGTTTTCAGATGATTTTTTTTGCATGGACTACCATCATAACCTTCCTTATTAATATATATAAATGAGCTGAAACGTCTCGTATCATTTCAAATAGTCCCCAATTAAATTTGATTTTTTGACCGAAATTATTGTATTATACTATGATTTTTGACCGAAACATGCATTTTGAAAAGTTTCATAGAATCTAATTTTCCGATGGTTTTTTGCATGGACTTCCATCATAACCTTCCCTCTTAAAATATATAAATGATATGTGAAGTTTTGTATCATTTCGAACAGTCCCCTATTTAATTTGATTTTTGACCGAAACTAGTATAAACTAGTGTATAATATATTATGATTTTTTGGCCGAAACTTGCATTTCGAAAAGTTTCATAGAATCTAGTTTTCAGATGATCTTTTTGCATGGACTACAATCATAACCTTCCTTATTACCGTATATAAATGATCTGAAAAGTCTCGTATCATTTCAAATAGTCCCCAATTAAATTTGATTTTTTTGACCGAAACTAGTGTATAATATACTATGATTTTTGACCGAAACTTGCATTTCGAAACTTTTCATAGAATCTAATTTTCCGATGATTCTTTTGCATGGACTTCCATCATAACCTTCCCTCGTGAAACATATAAATGATATGTGAAGTTTCGTATCATTTTGAACAGTCTCCAACTTAATTTTATCTTTGACCGAAGCTAGTCTAAACTTGTGTATATTATATTATGATTTTTTTGGCCGAAACTTGCATTTCGAAAAGTTTCAAAGAATCCAGTTTTCAGATGATTTTTTTTGCATGAACTACCATCATAACCTTCCCTCTTAACATATATAAATGATCTGAAAAGTATCGTATTATTTCAAATAGTCCCCAATTAAATTTGATTTTTTTGAATGAAACTAGTGTATAATATACTATGATTTTTGACCGAAACTTGCATTTCGAAAAGTTTCATAGAATCTAATTTTCCGATGATTTTTTGGATGGATTTTCATCATTACCTTTCCTCTTAAAATATCTAAATGATATGTGAAGTTTGATATCATTTTGAACACTCCCCGATTTAATTTGATTTTTGAACCGAAACTAGTATAAACTAGTGTGTAATATATTAAGCTTTTTTTGCCGAAACTTGCATTTCGAAAAGTATCATAGAATCTAGTTTTCAGATAATCTGAAAATTCTTGTATCATTTCAAATAGTCCCGAATTAAATTAATTTTTTTTTGACCGAAACTAGTGTATAATATACTATGATTTTTGACCGAAACATGCATTTAGAAAAGTTTCATAGAATATAATTTTCCGATGCTTTTTTACATGGACTTCCATCATAACCTTCCCTCGTAAAATAATAAATGACATGTGAAGTTTCGTATCATTTTGAACAGTCACCGACTTAATTTTATCTTTGACCGAAACTAGTATAAACTTGTGTATATTATATTATGATTTTTTGGCCGAAATTTTCATTTCGAAAAGTTTCATAGAATCTAATTTTCAGATGATTTTTTTTGCATGGACTACCATCATAACCTTCTCTCTTAAAATATATAAATGATCTGAAAAGTCTCGTATCATTTCAAATAGTCCCGAATATTATTTGGCTATGATTTTTTGCATGGACATAATTTTTGACCGAAACTTGCATTTCGAAAAGTTTCATAGAATCTAATTTTGCGATGATTTTTTGCATGGACTTCCATCATAACCTTTTCCCTCTTAAAATATATAAATGATATGTGAGTTTAGTATCATTTCAAACACTCCCCGAATTAATTTGATTTTTGACCGAAACTAATATAAACTAATGTATAATATATTATGATTTTTTGGCTGAAACTTGCATTTCAAAATGTATCATAGAATCTAGTTTTCAGATGATATTTTTGCATTGACTACCATCATAAACTTCCCTCTTAACATATATAAATGATCTGAAAAGTCTCGTATCTATTCAAATAGTCCCGAATATTATTTGATTTTTTTGACTGAAACTAGTGTATAATATGCTATGATTTTTGACCTTAACTTGCATTTCGAAAAGTTTCATAGAATCTAATATTTCGATGATTTTTCGCATGGACTTCCATCATAACCTTCCCTCATAAAATATATAAATGATATGTGAAGTTTTGTATCATTTAGAACAATCCCCTATTTAATTTTATTTTTGACCGAACTAGTATAAACTAGTATATAATATATTATGTATTTTTGACCGAAACTGTCATTTTGAAAAGTTTCATAGAATCTAGTTTTCAGATGATTTTTTTGCATGGACTACCATCATAACCTTCCTTATTAATATATATAAATGTGCTGAAACGTCTCGTATCATTTCAAATAGTCCCCAATTAAATTTGATTTTTTGACCGAAATTATTGTATAATATACTATGATTTTTGACCGAAACATGCATTTTGAAAAGTTTCATAGAATCTAATTTTCCGATGGTTTTTTGCATGGACTTCCATCATAACCTTCCCTCTTAAAATATATAAATGATATGTGAAGTTTTGTATCATTTCGAACAGTCCCCTATTTAATTTGATTTTTGACCGAAACTAGTATAAACTAGTGTATAATATATTATGATTTTTTGGCCGAAACTTGCATTTCGAAAAGTTTCATAGAATCTAGTTTTCAGATGATTTTTTTTGCATGGACTACCATCATAACCTTCCTTATTACCGTATATAAATGATTTGAAAAGTCTCGTATCATTTCAAATAGTCCCCAATTAAATTTGATTTTTTTGACCGAAACTAGTGTATAATATACTATGATTTTTGACCGAAAATTGCATTTCGAAACTTTTCATAGAATCTAATTTTCTGATGATTCTTTTGGATGGACTTCCATCATAACCTTCCCTCGTAAAATATATAAATGATATGTGAAGTTTCGTATCATTTTGAACAGTCTCCAACTTAATTTTATCTTTGATCGAAGCTAGTCTAAACTTGTGTATATTATATTATGATTTTTTTGGCCGAAACTTGCATTTCGAAAAGTTTCAAAGAATCCAGTTTTCAGATGATTTTTTTTGCATGAACTACCTTCATAACCTTCCCTCTTAACATATATAAATGATCTGAAAAGTATCGTATTATTTCAAATAGTCCCCAATTAAATTTGATTTTTTTGAATGAAACTAGTGTATAATATACTATGATTTTTGACCGAAACTTGCATTTCGAAAAGTTTCATAGAATCTAATTTTCCGATGATTTTTTGGATGGATTTTCATCATTACCTTTCCTCTTAAAATATATAAATGATATGTGAAGTTTCATATCATTTTGAACACTCCCCGATTTAATTTGATTTTTGACCGAAACTAGTATAAACTAGTGTGTAATATATTAAGCTTTTTTTGCCGAAACTTGCATTTCGAAAAGTATCATAGAATCTAGTTTTCAGATAATCTGAAATGTCTTGTATCATTTCGAATAGTCCCGAATTAAATTAATTTTTTTTGACCGAAACTATTGTATAATATACTATGATTTTTGACCGAAACATGCATTTAGAAAAGTTTCATAGAATCTAATTTTCCGATGCTTTTTTGCATGGACTTCCATCATAACCTTCCCTCGTAAAATAATAAATGACATGTGAAGTTTCGTATCATTTTGAACAGTCCCCGACTTAATTTTATCTTTGACCGAAACTAGTATAAACTTGTGTATATTATATTATGATTTTTTGGCCGAAATTTTCATTTCGAAAAGTTTCATAGAATCTAATTTTCAGATGATTTTTTTTGCATGGACTACCATCATAACCTTCTCTCTTAAAATATATAAATGATCTGAAAAGTCTCGTATCATTTCAAATAGTCCCGAATATTATTTGGCTATGATTTTTTGCATGGACATAATTTTTGACCGAAACTTGCATTTCGAAAAGTTTCATAGAATCTAATTTTGCGATGATTTTTTGCATGGACTTCCATCATAACCTTTTCCCTCTTAAAATATATAAATGATATGTGAAGTTTCGTATCATTTCGAACACTCCCCGATTTAATTTGATTTTTGACCGAAACTAGTATAAACTAATGTATAATATATTATGATTTTTTGGCTGAAACTTGCATTTCAAAATGTATCATAGAATCTAGTTTTCAGATGATATTTTTGCATTGACTACCATCATAAACTTCCCTCTTAACATATATAAATGATCTGAAAAGTCTCGTATCTATTCAAATAGTCCCGAATATTATTTGATTTTTTTGACTGAAACTAGTGTATAATATACTATGATTTTTGACATTAACTTGCATTTCGAAAAGTTTCATAGAATCTAATTTTTCGATGATTTTTCGCATGGACTTCCATCATAACCTTCCCTCATAAAATATATAAATGATATGTGAAGTTTTGTATCATTTAGAACAATCCCCTATTTAATTTTATTTTTGACCGAACTAGTATAAACTAGTATATAATATATTATGTATTTTTGACCGAAACTGTCATTTTGAAAAGTTTCATAGAATCTAGTTTTCAGATGATTTTTTTGCATGGACTACCATCATAACCTTCCTTATTAATATATATAAATGTGCTGAAACGTCTCGTATCATTTCAAATAGTCCCCAATTAAATTTGATTTTTTGACCGAAATTATTGTATAATATACTATGATTTTTGACCGAAACATGCATTTTGAAAAGTTTCATAGAATCTAATTTTCCGATGGTTTTTTGCATGGACTTCCATCATAACCTTCCCTCTTAAAATATATAAATGATATGTGAAGTTTTGTATCATTTCGAACAGTCCCCTATTTAATTTGATTTTTGACCGAAACTAGTATAAACTAGTGTATAATATATTATGATTTTTTGGCCGAAACTTGCATTTCGAAAAGTTTCATAGAATCTAGTTTTCAGATGATTTTTTTTGCATGGACTACCATCATAACCTTCCTTATTACCGTATATAAATGATCTGAAAAGTCTCGTATCATTTCAAATAGTCCCCAATTAAATTTGATTTTTTTGACCGAAACTAGTGTATAATATACTATGATTTTTGACCGAAAATTGCATTTCGAAACTTTTCATAGAATCTAATTTTCTGATGATTCTTTTGGATGGACTTCCATCATAACCTTCCCTCGTAAAATATATAAATGATATGTGAAGTTTCGTATCATTTTGAACAGTCTCCAACTTAATTTTATCTTTGATCGAAGCTAGTCTAAACTTGTGTATATTATATTATGATTTTTTTGGCCGAAACTTGCATTTCGAAAAGTTTCAAAGAATCCAGTTTTCAGATGATTTTTTTTGCATGAACTACCTTCATAACCTTCCCTCTTAACATATATAAATGATCTGAAAAGTATCGTATTATTTCAAATAGTCCCCAATTAAATTTGATTTTTTTGAATGAAACTAGTGTATAATATACTATGATTTTTGACCGAAACTTGCATTTCGAAAAGTTTCATAGAATCTAATTTTCCGATGATTTTCTGGATGGATTTTCATCATTACCTTTCCTCTTAAAATATATAAATGATATGTGAAGTTTCATATCATTTTGAACACTCCCCGATTTAATTTGATTTTTGACCGAAACTAGTATAAACTAGTGTGTAATATATTAAGCTTTTTTTGCCGAAACTTGCATTTCGAAAAGTATCATAGAATCTAGTTTTCAGATAATCTGAAATGTCTTGTATCATTTCAAATAGTCCCGAATTAAATTAATTTTTTTTGACCGAAACTAGTGTATAATATACTATTATATTTGACCGAAACATGCATTTAGAAAAGTTTCATAGAATCTAATTTTCCGATGCTTTTTTGCATGGACTTCCATCATAACCTTCCCTCGTAAAATAATAAATGACATGTGAAGTTTCGTATCATTTTGAACAGTCCCCGACTTAATTTTATCTTTGACCGAAACTAGTATAAACTTGTGTATATTATATTATGATTTTTTGGCCGAAATTTTCATTTCGAAAAGTTTCATAGAATCTAATTTTCAGATGATTTTTTTTGCATGGACTACCATCATAACCTTCTCTCTTAAAATATATAAATGATCTGAAAAGTCTCGTATCATTTCAAATAGTCCCGAATATTATTTGGCTATGATTTTTTGCATGGACATAATTTTTGACCGAAACTTGCATTTCGAAAAGTTTCATAGAATCTAATTTTGCGATGATTTTTTGCATGGACTTCCATCATAACCTTTTCCCTCTTAAAATATATAAATGATATGTGAAGTTTCGTATCATTTCGAACACTCCCCGATTTAATTTGATTTTTGACCGAAACTAGTATAAACTAATGTATAATATATTATGATTTTTTGGCTGAAACTTGCATTTCAAAATGTATCATAGAATCTAGTTTTCAGATGATATTTTTGCATTGACTACCATCATAAACTTCCCTCTTAACATATATAAATGATCTGAAAAGTCTCGTATCTATTCAAATAGTCCCGAATATTATTTGATTTTTTTGACTGAAACTAGTGTATAATATACTATGATTTTTGACCTTAACTTGCATTTCGAAAAGTTTCATAGAATCTAATTTTTCGATGATTTTTCGCATGGACTTCCATCATAACCTTCCCTCATAAAATATATAAATGATATGTGAAGTTTTGTATCATTTAGAAAAGTCCCCTATTTTATTTTATTTTTGACCGAACTAGTATAAACTAGTATATAATATATTATGTATTTTTGACCGAAACTGTCATTTTGAAAAGTTTCATAGAATCTAGTTTTCAGATGATTTTTTTGCATGGACTACCATCATAACCTTCCTTATTAATATATATAAATGTGCTGAAACGTCTCGTATCATTTCAAATAGTCCCCAATTAAATTTGATTTTTTGACCGAAATTATTGTATAATATACTATGATTTTTGACCGAAACATGCATTTTGAAAAGTTTCATAGAATCTAATTTTCCGATGGTTTTTTGCATGGACTTCCATCATAACCTTCCCTCTTAAAATATATAAATGATATGTGAAGTTTTGTATCATTTCGAACAGTCCCCTATTTAATTTGATTTTTGACCGAAACTAGTATAAACTAGTGTATAATATATTATGATTTTTTGGCCGAAACTTGCATTTCGAAAAGTTTCATAGAATCTAGTTTTCAGATGATTTTTTTTGCATGGACTACCATCATAACCTTCCTTATTACCGTTTATAAATGATCTGAAAAGTCTCGTATCATTTCAAATAGTCCCCAATTAAATTTGATTTTTTTGACCGAAACTAGTGTATAATATACTATGATTTTTGACCGAAAATTGCATTTCGAAACTTTTCATAGAATCTAATTTTCTGATGATTCTTTTGGATGGACTTCCATCATAACCTTCCCTCGTAAAATATATAAATGATATGTGAAGTTTCGTATCATTTTGAACAGTCTCCAACTTAATTTTATCTTTGATCGAAGCTAGTCTAAACTTGTGTATATTATATTATGATTTTTTTGGCCGAAACTTGCATTTCGAAAAGTTTCAAAGAATCCAGTTTTCAGATGATTTTTTTTGCATGAACTACCTTCATAACCTTCCCTCTTAACATATATAAATGATCTGAAAAGTATCGTATTATTTCAAATAGTCCCCAATTAAATTTGATTTTTTTGAATGAAACTAGTGTATAATATACTATGATTTTTGACCGAAACTTGCATTTCGAAAAGTTTCATAGAATCTAATTTTCCGATGATTTTCTGGATGGATTTTCATCATTACCTTTCCTCTTAAAATATATAAATGATATGTGAAGTTTCATATCATTTTGAACACTCCCCGATTTAATTTGATTTTTGACCGAAACTAGTATAAACTAGTGTGTAATATATTAAGCTTTTTTTGCCGAAACTTGCATTTCGAAAAGTATCATAGAATCTAGTTTTCAGATAATCTGAAATGTCTTGTATCATTTCAAATAGTCCCGAATTAAATTAATTTTTTTTGACCGAAACTAGTGTATAATATACTATTATATTTGACCGAAACATGCATTTAGAAAAGTTTCATAGAATCTAATTTTCCGATGCTTTTTTGCATGGACTTCCATCATAACCTTCCCTCGTAAAATAATAAATGACATGTGAAGTTTCGTATCATTTTGAACAGTCCCCGACTTAATTTTATCTTTGACCGAAACTAGTATAAACTTGTGTATATTATATTATGATTTTTTGGCCGAAATTTTCATTTCGAAAAGTTTCATAGAATCTAATTTTCAGATGATTTTTTTTGCATGGACTACCATCATAACCTTCTCTCTTAAAATATATAAATGATCTGAAAAGTCTCGTATCATTTCAAATAGTCCCGAATATTATTTGGCTATGATTTTTTGCATGGACATAATTTTTGACCGAAACTTGCATTTCGAAAAGTTTCATAGAATCTAATTTTGCGATGATTTTTTGCATGGACTTCCATCATAACCTTTTCCCTCTTAAAATATATAAATGATATGTGAAGTTTCGTATCATTTCGAACACTCCCCGATTTAATTTGATTTTTGACCGAAACTAGTATAAACTAATGTATAATATATTATGATTTTTTGGCTGAAACTTGCATTTCAAAATGTATCATAGAATCTAGTTTTCAGATGATATTTTTGCATTGACTACCATCATAAACTTCCCTCTTAACATATATAAATGATCTGAAAAGTCTCGTATCTATTCAAATAGTCCCGAATATTATTTGATTTTTTTGACTGAAACTAGTGTATAATATACTATGATTTTTGACCTTAACTTGCATTTCGAAAAGTTTCATAGAATCTAATTTTTCGATGATTTTTCGCATGGACTTCCATCATAACCTTCCCTCATAAAATATATAAATGATATGTGAAGTTTTGTATCATTTAGAAAAGTCCCCTATTTTATTTTATTTTTGACCGAAACTAGTATAAACTAGTATATAATATATTATGTATTTTTGACCGAAACTGTCATTTTGAAAAGTTTTATAGAATCTAGTTTTCAGATGATTTTTTTTGCATGGACTACCATCATAACCTTCCTTATTAATATATATAAATGAGCTGAAACGTCTCGTATCATTTCAAATAGTCCCCAATTAAATTTGATTTTTTGACCGAAATTATTGTATAATATACTATGATTTTTGACCGAAACATGCATTTTGAAAAGTTTCATAGAATCTAATTTTCCGATGGTTTTTTGCATGGACTTCCATCATAACCTTCCCTCTTAAAATATATAAATGATATGTGAAGTTTTGTATCATTTCGAACAGTCCCCTATTTAATTTGATTTTTGACCGAAACTAGTATAAACTAGTGTATAATATATTATGATTTTTTGGCCGAAACTTGCATTTCGAAAAGTTTCATAGAATCTAGTTTTCAGATGATTTTTTTGCATGGACTACCATCATAACCTTCCTTATTACCGTATATAAATGATCTGAAAAGTCTCGTATCATTTCAAATAGTCCCCAATTAAATTTGATTTTTTTGACCGAAACTAGTGTATAATATACTATGATTTTTGACCGAAACTTGCATTTCGAAACATTTCATAGAATCTAATTTTCCGATGATTCTTTTGCATGGACTTCCATCATAACCTTCCCTCGTAAAACATATAAATGATATGTGAAGTTTCGTATCATTTTGAACAGTCTCCAACTTAATTTTATCTTTGACCGAAGCTAGTCTTAACTTGTGTATATTATATTATGATTTTTTTGGCCGAAACTTGCATTTCGAAAAGTTTCAAAGAATCCAGTTTTCAGATGATTTTTTTTGCATGAACTACCATCATAACCTTCCCTCTTAACATATATAAATGATCTGAAAAGTATCGTATTATTTCAAATAGTCCCCAATTAAATTTGATTTTTTTGAATGAAACTAGTGTATAATATACTATGATTTTTGACCGAAACTTGCATTTCGAAAAGTTTCATAGAATCTAATTTGCCGATGATTTTTTGGATGGATTTTCATCATTACCTTTCCTCTTAAAATATATAAATGATATGTGAAGTTTCATATCATTTTGAACACTCCCCGATTTAATTTGATTTTTGACCGAAACTAGTATAAACTAGTGTGTAATATATTAAGCTTTTTTTGCCGAAACTTGCATTTCGAAAAGTATCATAGAATCTAGTTTTCAGATAATCTGAAATGTCTTGTATCATTTCAAATAGTCCCGAATTAAATTAATTTTTTTTGACCGAAACTAGTGTATAACATACTATTATTTTTGACCGAAACATGCATTTAGAAAAGTTTCATAGAATCTAATTTTCCGATGCTTTTTTGCATGGACTTCCATCATAACCTTCCCTCGTAAAATAATAAATGACATGTGAAGTTTCGTATCATTTTGAACAGTCCCCGACTTAATTTTATCTTTGAACGAAACTAGTATAAACTTGTGTATATTATATTATGATTTTTTGGCCGAAATTTTCATTTCGAAAAGTTTCATAGAATCTAATTTTCAGATGATTTTTTTTGCATGGACTACCATCATAACCTTCTCTCTTAAAATATATAAATGATCTGAAAAGTCTCGTATCATTTCAAATAGTCCCGAATATTATTTGGCTATGATTTTTTGCATGGACATAATTTTTGACCGAAACTTGCATTTCGAAAAGTTTCATAGAATCTAATTTTGCGATGATTTTTTGCATGGACTTCCATCATAACCTTTTCCCTCTTAAAATATATAAATGATATGTGAAGTTTCGTATCATTTCGAACACTCCCCGATTTAATTTGATTTTTGACCGAAACTAGTATAAACTAATGTATAATATATTATGATTTTTTGGCTGAAACTTGCATTTCAAAATGTATCATAGAATCTAGTTTTCAGATGATATATTTGCATTGACTACCATCATAAACTTCCCTCTTAACATATATAAATGATCTGAAAAGTCTCGTATCTATTCAAATAGTCCCGAATATTATTTGATTTTTTTTGACTGAAACTAGTGTATAATATACTATGATTTTTGACCTGAACTTGCATTTCGAAAAGTTTCATAGAATCTAATTTTTCGATGATTTTTCGCATGGACTTCCATCATAACCTTTCCTCATAAAATATATAAATGATATGTGAAGTTTTGTATCATTTAGAAAAGTCCCCTATTTTATTTTATTTTTGACCGAAACTAGTATAAACTAGTATATAATATATTATGTATTTTTGACCGAAACTGTCATTTTGAAAAGTTTTATAGAATCTAGTTTTCAGATGATTTTTTTTGCATGGACTGCCATCATAACCTTCCTTATTAATATATATAAATGAGCTGAAACGTCTCGTATCATTTCAAATAGTCCCCAATTAAATTTGATTTTTTGACCGAAATTATTGTATAATATACTATGATTTTTGACCGAAACATGCATTTTGAAAAGTTTCATAGAATCTAATTTTCCGATGGTTTTTTGCATGGACTTCCATCATAACCTTCCCTCTTAAAATATATAAATGATATGTGAAGTTTTGTATCATTTCGAACAGTCCCCTATTTAATTTGATTTTTGACCGAAACTAGTATAAACTAGTGTATAATATATTATGATTTTTTGGCCGAAACTTGCATTTCGAAAAGTTTCATAGAATCTAGTTTTCAGATGATTTTTTTGCATGGACTACCATCATAACCTTCCTTATTACCGTATATAAATGATCTGAAAAGTCTCGTATCATTTCAAATAGTCCCCAATTAAATTTGATTTTTTTGACCGAAACTAGTGTATAATATACTATGATTTTTGACCGAAACTTGCATTTCGAAACTTTTCATAGAATCTAATTTTCCGATGATTCTTTTGCATGGACTTCCATCATAACCTTCCCTCGTAAAACATATAAATGATATGTGAAGTTTCGTATCATTTTGAACAGTCTCCAACTTAATTTTATCTTTGACCGAAGCTAGTCTAAACTTGTGTATATTATATTATGATTTTTTTGGCCGAAACTTGCATTTCGAAAAGTTTCAAAGAATCCAGTTTTCAGATGATTTTTTTTGCATGAACTACCATCATAACCTTCCCTCTTAACATATATAAATGATCTGAAAAGTATCGTATTATTTCAAATAGTCCCCAATTAAATTTGATTTTTTTGAATGAAACTAGTGTATAATATACTATGATTTTTGACCGAAACTTGCATTTCGAAAAGTTTCATAGAATCTAATTTTCCGATGATTTTTTGGATGGATTTTCATCATTACCTTTCCTCTTAAAATATATAAATGATATGTGAAGTTTCATATCATTTTGAACACTCCCCGATTTAATTTGATTTTTGACCGAAACTAGTATAAACTAGTGTGTAATATATTAAGCTTTTTTTGCCGAAACTTGCATTTCGAAAAGTATCATAGAATCTAGTTTTCAGATAATCTGAAAATTCTTGTATCATTTCAAATAGTCCCGAATTAAATTAATTTTTTTTGACCGAAACTAGTGTATAATATACTATGATTTTTGACCGAAACATGCATTTAGAAAAGTTTCATAGAATATAATTTTCCGATGCTTTTTTACATGGACTTCCATCATAACCTTCCCTCGTAAAATAATAAATGACATGTGAAGTTTCGTATCATTTTGAACAGTCACCGACTTAATTTTATCTTTGACCGAAACTAGTATAAACTTGTGTATATTATATTATGATTTTTTGGCCGAAATTTTCATTTCGAAAAGTTTCATAGAATCTAATTTTCAGATGATTTTTTTTGCATGGACTACCATCATAACCTTCTCTCTTAAAATATATAAATGATCTGAAAAGTCTCGTATCATTTCAAATAGTCCCGAATATTATTTGGCTATGATTTTTTGCATGGACATAATTTTTGACCGAAACTTGCATTTCGAAAAGTTTCATAGAATCTAATTTTGCGATGATTTTTTGCATGGACTTCAATCATAACCTTTTCCCTCTTAAAATATATAAATGATATGTGAGTTTAGTATCATTTCAAACACTCCCCGAATTAATTTGATTTTTGACCGAAACTAATATAAACTAATGTATAATATATTATGATTTTTTGGCTGAAACTTGCATTTCAAAATGTATCATAGAATCTAGTTTTCAGATGATATTTTTGCATTGACTACCATCATAAACTTCCCTCTTAACATATATAAATGATCTGAAAAGTCTCGTATCTATTCAAATAGTCCCGAATATTATTTGATTTTTTTGACTGAAACTAGTGTATAATATACTATGATTTTTGACATTAACTTGCATTTCGAAAAGTTTCATAGAATCTAATATTTCGATGATTTTTCGCATGGACTTCCATCATAACCTTCCCTCATAAAATATATAAATGATATGTGAAGTTTTGTATCATTTAGAACAATCCCCTATTTAATTTTATTTTTGACCGAACTAGTATAAACTAGTATATAATATATTATGTATTTTTGACCGAAACTGTCATTTTGAAAAGTTTCATAGAATCTAGTTTTCAGATGATTTTTTTGCATGGACTACCATCATAACCTTCCTTATTAATATATATAAATGTGCTGAAACGTCTCGTATCATTTCAAATAGTCCCCAATTAAATTTGATTTTTTGACCGAAATTATTGTATAATATACTATGATTTTTGACCGAAACATGCATTTTGAAAAGTTTCATAGAATCTAATTTTCCGATGGTTTTTTGCATGGACTTCCATCAAAACCTTCCCTCTTAAAATATATAAATGATATGTGAAGTTTTGTATCATTTCGAACAGTCCCCTATTTAATTTGATTTTTGACCGAAACTAGTATAAACTAGTGTATAATATATTATGATTTTTTGGCCGAAACTTGCATTTCGAAAAGTTTCATAGAATCTAGTTTTCAGATGATTTTTTTTGCATGGACTACCATCATAACCTTCCTTATTACCGTATATAAATGATCTGAAAAGTCTCGTATCATTTCAAATAGTCCCCAATTAAATTTGATTTTTTTGACCGAAACTAGTGTATAATATACTATGATTTTTGACCGAAAATTGCATTTCGAAACTTTTCATAGAATCTAATTTTCTGATGATTCTTTTGGATGGACTTCCATCATAACCTTCCCTCGTAAAATATATAAATGATATGTGAAGTTTCGTATCATTTTGAACAGTCTCCAACTTAATTTTATCTTTGATCGAAGCTAGTCTAAACTTGTGTATATTATATTATGATTTTTTTGGCCGAAACTTGCATTTCGAAAAGTTTCAAAGAATCCAGTTTTCAGATGATTTTTTTTGCATGAACTACCTTCATAACCTTCCCTCTTAACATATATAAATGATCTGAAAAGTATCGTATTATTTCAAATAGTCCCCAATTAAATTTGATTTTTTTGAATGAAACTAGTGTATAATATACTATGATTTTTGACCGAAACTTGCATTTCGAAAAGTTTCATAGAATCTAATTTTCCGATGATTTTTTGGATGGATTTTCATCATTACCTTTCCTCTTAAAATATATAAATGATATGTGAAGTTTCATATCATTTTGAACACTCCCCGATTTAATTTGATTTTTGACCGAAACTAGTATAAACTAGTGTGTAATATATTAAGCTTTTTTTGCCGAAACTTGCATTTCGAAAAGTATCATAGAATCTAGTTTTCAGATAATCTGAAATGTCTTGTATCATTTCAAATAGTCCCGAATTAAATTAATTTTTTTGACCGAAACTAGTGTATAATATACTATGATTTTTGACCGAAACATGCATTTAGAAAAGTTTCATAGAATCTAATTTTCCGATGCTTTTTTGCATGGACTTCCATCATAACCTTCCCTCGTAAAATAATAAATGACATGTGAAGTTTCGTATCATTTTGAACAGTCCCCGACTTAATTTTATCTTTGACCGAAACTAGTATAAACTTGTGTATATTATATTATGATTTTTTGGCCGAAATTTTCATTTCGAAAAGTTTCATAGAATCTAATTTTCAGATGATTTGTTTTGCATGGACTACCATCATAACCTTCTCTCTTAAAATATATAAATGATCTGAAAAGTCTCGTATCATTTCAAATAGTCCCGAATATTATTTGGCTATGATTTTTTGCATGGACATAATTTTTGACCGAAACTTGCATTTCGAAAAGTTTCATAGAATCTAATTTTGCGATGATTTTTTGCATGGACTTCCATCATAACCTTTTCCCTCTTAAAATATATAAATGATATGTGAAGTTTCGTATCATTTCGAACACTCCCCGATTTAATTTGATTTTTGACCGAAACTAGTATAAACTAATGTATAATATATTATGATTTTTTGGCTGAAACTTGCATTTCAAAATGTATCATAGAATCTAGTTTTCAGATGATATTTTTGCATTGACTACCATCATAAACTTCCCTCTTAACATATATAAATGATCTGAAAAGTCTCGTATCTATTCAAATAGTCCCGAATATTATTTGATTTTTTTGACTGAAACTAGTGTATAATATACTATGATTTTTGACCTTAACTTGCATTTCGAAAAGTTTCATAGAATCTAATTTTTCGATGATTTTTCGCATGGACTTCCATCATAACCTTCCCTCATAAAATATATAAATGATATGTGAAGTTTTGTATCATTTAGAAAAGTCCCCTATTTTATTTTATTTTTGACCGAAACTAGTATAAACTAGTATATAATATATTATGTATTTTTGACCGAAACTGTCATTTTGAAAAGTTTTATAGAATCTAGTTTTCAGATGATTTTTTTTGCATGGACTACCATCATAACCTTCCTTATTAATATATATAAATGAGCTGAAACGTCTCGTATCATTTCAAATAGTCCCCAATTAAATTTGATTTTTTGACCGAAATTATTGTATAATATACTATGATTTTTGACCGAAACATGCATTTTGAAAAGTTTCATAGAATCTAATTTTCCGATGGTTTTTTGCATGGACTTCCATCATAACCTTCCCTCTTAAAATATATAAATGATATGTGAAGTTTTGTATCATTTCGAACAGTCCCCTATTTAATTTGATTTTTGACCGAAACTAGTATAAACTAGTGTATAATATATTATGATTTTTTGGCCGAAACTTGCATTTCGAAAAGTTTCATAGAATCTAGTTTTCAGATGATTTTTTTGCATGGACTACCATCATAACCTTCCTTATTACCGTATATAAATGATCTGAAAAGTCTCGTATCATTTCAAATAGTCCCCAATTAAATTTGATTTTTTTGACCGAAACTAGTGTATAATATACTATGATTTTTGACCGAAACTTGCATTTCGAAACTTTTCATAGAATCTAATTTTCCGATGATTCTTTTGCATGGAATTCCATCATAAACTTCCCTCGTAAAATATATAAATGATATGTGAAGTTTCATATCATTTTGAACAGTCTCCAACTTAATTTTATCTTTGACCGAAACTAGTCTAAACTTGTGTATATTATATTATGATTTTTTTGGCCGAAACTTGCATTTCGAAAAGTTTCATAGAATCCAGTTTTCAGATGATTTTTTTTTGCATGGACTACCATCATAACCTTCCCTCTTAACATATATAAATGATCTGAAAAGTATCGTATTATTTCAAATAGTCCCCAATTAAATTTGATTTTTTTGACTGAAACTAGTGTATAATATACTATGATTTTTGACCGAAACTTGCATTTCGAAAAGTTTCATAGAATCTAATTTTCCGATGATTTTTTGGATGGACTTCCATCATAAACTTTTCCCTCTTAAAATATATAAATGATATGTGAAGTTTCGTATCATTTCGAACACTCCCCGATTTAATTTGATTTTTGACCGAAACTAGTATAAACTAATGTATAATATATTATGATTTTTTGGCTGAAACTTGCATTTCGAAAAGTATCATAGAATTTAGTTTTCAGATGAGTTTTTTTTGCATTGACTACCATCATAACCTTCCCTCTTAACATATATAAATGATCTGAATAGTCTCGTATCTATTCAAATAGTCCCGAATTAAATTTGATTTTTTTGACTGAAACTAATGTATAATATACTATGATTTTTGACCGAAACTTGCGTTTCTAAAAGTTTCATAGAATCTAATTTTCCGATGATTTTTTGCGTGGACTTCCATCATAGCCTTCCATATTAAAATAAATAAATGATATGTGGAGTTTCGTATCATTTCGAACACTCCCCGATTTAATTTGATTTTGACCGAAACTAGTATAAATTAGTGTGTAATATATTACGATTTTTTTGCCGAAACTTGCATTTCGAAAAGTATCATAGAATCTAGTTTTCAGATGATTTTTTTGCATGGACTACCATCATAACATTCCCTCTTAACATATACAAATGAACAGAAAAATATTGAATCATTTCAAATAGTCCCGAATTAAATTTTATTTTTTTGACCGAAACTAGTGTATAATATACTATGATTTTTGACCGAAACTTGCATTTCGAAACTTTTCATAGAATCTAATTTTTCTATGATTCTTTTGCATGGACTTCCATCATAACCTTCCCTCGTAAAATATATAAATGATATGTGAAGTTTCGTATCATTTTGAATAGTCTCCAACTTAATTTTATCTTTGACCGAAACTAGTCTAAACTTGTGTATATTATATTATGATTTTTTTGGCCGAAACTTGCATTTCGAAAAGTTTCATAGAATCCAGTTTTCAGATGATTTTTTTTGCATGGACTACCATCATAACCTTCCCTCTTAACATATATAAATGATCTGAAAAGTATCGTATTATTTCAAATAGTCCCCAATTAAATTTGATTTTTTTGACTACCATCATAATCTTTCGCGCCAACATTTTACACACACGTAAGTCGGTCACTATGTGATCGCCGTCTGCACGACCTTACACGTCATAATTAATTAACGAGGACCTGAGCTTCAGAATCTAGCATTCTGCGGGTCTTTAATGAACCACACTTGGGCTAGCCCCAAGCGTAGTGTTTCATTTACTCTTTCGTTTCTAAAAACACTAAACCCTAATTCATCCAAAACTAATCGCAAAAACTTTTAAAGCTTAAATTAAATTTGTGAAAGAACTAAACTCGGGAATCTAGTATTCCTCGGGTTTTTTAATTGAATTACTCTTGAGGCTAGCCTTCGGGCTATAATTCATTCACCCATTCATCTCCAAAACAACCCCGTTTTAATTCACAAATCAAATAACGAAGGAACTGGATTCTGGAGTCTTGCATTCCACATAATCCTTGAACTAAATCACTCATTGGCTAGCCCCATGCGACGTGGTTTATTAGCCCTCTCGTTCCTAAAACACGTAAACATTTAATTAATTATACAAAGAACTGAACTCAGGAATCTAGCATTCCTCGAGTTTTTGAATTGAATTACTCTTGAGGCTAGCCTTCGAGCTGTAATTCATTCGCCCTTTCATCTCCAAAATAACCGCGTCTTAATTCACAAATCAAATAACGAAGGAACTGGATTCTGGAGTCTAGTATTCCACATAATCCTTGAACTAAATCACTCCTGGGCTAGCCCCACGCGACGTAGTTTATTCACCCTCTCATTCCTAAAACACGGAAACATTTAATTAATTATATGAAGAACTGAACTCAGGAATCTAGCATTCCTCAGGTTCTTGAATTGAATTACTCCTGAGGCTAGCCTTCAGGTTGTAATTCATTCACTCTTTCGTATTCAAAACAATTCAACAACCTTAAAGGATCAGACATGATTCATCTCCATAGAAAGATTTTCCCTCTATCTCCACAAACACAAACCAAATCTTAAACAATTATTCTCAAAGGAAGAATGTGGCATTGCTTGTCGATACTCATATCCAACTTTAAAGCTTCTTCCGATTTTATTTCTCAAAGAAAGAATGTGGCATGTCTTGTCGATCCTCGTATCCATGTTTAAAGCTTCTTTCAATTTCATTCCTCAAATGTTTGTGGGGGAATAGGCGAGATATCTCCCTTAAAGATGACGACTTGTCTCTTTCTTTTCAAATACAATTTAAAACTTACCAACCAATTCAAATCATTTTCATGATTAATCAACGAAAGAACAGAGCTCCGGAGTCTAGCACTCCACACGTTCTGGAATGCAATCACTTTAAGGCTAGCCCCACGCGACGTGGTTCATTCGCCCTTTCGTTTAAAACACTTTAATAAAGATCAAACATCTTTTCTCTAAACGAACATTGTTTAAATCTTTATATCTCGCAAACAAGCTGGTGCTTCAGCCTCCAATCGCGAGCAGATAAGCCAACGCTTAGCAGTAGAAAGCATTTCAAACAATCGTTCAATTAAAAAACACAAACTGTAGTTGCATGAACTACGAAGCTCTGACTTTCCCATTGCACAAGGGAATACGTAGGCACGGGAATTTTTATCCTTCACGAGCACAATAATAAAAAGCTTAACCTTTCCCCATAACCAATAATAATAATTCCCTAAAACAATCCTTAATCATTAAAAGAAGACAATAATAATAAGTTAACATTTAAGCGCAAATTAGACTAAGAGGTTCCCGTTGAGTACAACGGACGTGAGGGGTGCCTAACACCTTCCCTTTGCGTAACTGACTCCCGAACTTAGATTAGTGGTTTCGTTGACCATTCTTATCCTTTATTTAGGTTATGTATATATCTCCCTGTTCTCTCGTAGAATAAATAGAATTAGGTGGTGACTCTGTTATTGTTTTAGGATCCTATTTTTCGAGGTACAACAAGTGGTCATCGGAGAGAAATTTTTTGCGGATATTGTGAATGGTGGTGCTGCTAAAGATGTTGTCAAATATGCTTCTATTGTGGAAGATAGAGTTCGCCTGAGTAAAGTTTATGTGGGTATAATAGTGGAATCAGGGATGAGTTACAACCTTCAAAGATTTTTAGCAACTGATGGTATTTTCACTTTCAAGGTTATAACTCTTAGGGCCAAGAAATGTCTTTTGGAGGAATTGGAGTTTGGGGTATTGCAAGATCTGATTGCAGAAGATATTCCCTGGTGGAAGTCTTGTTTTCTTGATATTCATAAATGGAAAGAGGAGGATATTGAAGATGGCAGGGTGATGTGGGTGAGGATTTTTGGTGCTCCTTTTCATGCTTGGAACTTGAATTTCTTTTCGTTAGTGGCTAATTTTTTAGGCGACTTCATTTGTGTTGATGAGAGCACGTTAGAAGGGAGTTTCATGGAGGTTGCAAGAATTTTGGTGAGGGTTCTGTTTGACTTTGTTCTGGAAAATAGTTTGCAGATGGAGATTGATGGAAGGATGTTTGGACTTATTTTAAAGGAAGACTCTGCAAGCTCTTGCAGATCTTTCATTGATGATGATGTCTGTGATCCATGTGTTTCTTTACCTTTGGTTTTCGATGTTAAGGGATTCAATTCGGTAGATTCTGTCTCAGATGCAAGAACAACTTTGGATGATAATCATTTCTCCGACATTGATGATAGGGGAGCCATTGGTTTCAAAGTTGAAGAGGTGAAGATTTTGGATGAAGGTAAGGAAGTTGACACGTTGGTCTTACCCAGCAGGTAGATAAAGAATTTTTTTTCTGCTTTTCCTGTACCTGTCAGAGCAGAAAATCAGGTGGCAAATTGTTTTTTTGATAAAGTTGTTGAAGACTCAAAAGTTGGAACTATTTCACCGGTTTTCGAGGCAGGGAAAAAGGACTTTTTGGAAAATCCATTGAAGAGTGATGATGGGATACCTGAGTGTCTTGATGCTAATAGTAGGGTCCATATACCAAATGTTATTGATAAAGTTATTGGTAATAATTTTTCAAATGGTGGAGATTTCAGTCAACGAAAAGGGGAGAGTGGGATTTTGAAAGGTGGGGACCATAAGTCTTTTGGTTTTAAATCCAAAAAGCTGAAATATAAATTTATGGTTTTAAGAATAAATGTGGGAAATATAAAAAGAAAATATCCAACAAGGGTAGATAGAATTCTATTGATCCATGTTTTGTGGATACCATCGAGCATTCTAATAGGACTGCCGAAAGAAGGGATTTTCCTTGTAATGATTCAACTTCGATGGGTATTTGCTATGGAGCAAATTTGGGAGAGTCCAACATAATTTGAAGTAATTTGAGACAATGGGAGAATGCGAAAAGGGAGGTTAGGGCTAAGCTTTGTAACAATATATCCAAGCAAGGAGTTGTGACGACGGATACGATGGTGTAAGAGCAAAATTAATTTATTAGAGAAAGCGGATAGAAATAAAAAGGAAGGAGGGAAGGCGAATTTGTTATTGTGGAAATGATCATTGGGTCCTTAAATATTCGGCGGGGGGGAGGTAAGTTAGTCAAGAGGAAGAGAATTAGTCAAATCATAAAAAAGGGAAATGCAGATATTTTCTTGATTCAAGAAACTAAATTTCCCTCTATGAATGATATGGTTGCTACATGTTTTTGGGCTAATGAGGATATCAGGTGGACTTCTTCTAACTCTCTGGGATCTTCGGGAGGTATGCTTATCTTGTGGAAAAGCAGTTGTGTTGATGTTATTAGTAGTTTCAGAGGAGTGAGATATGTTGGTATTAAGATTTTTTGGAGGGAATGCTTCTTTTACATTGTGAATATTTACTCTCCTTGCGACATAAGATTGAAGATAATCCTTTATAAAAATATCTTGGCTCTTAAGGGTAGATTCTCGGATGGAGAGTGGTGTTTTGGAGGAGATTTCAATGCTATAGTGAGGGCCTCGAAAAGAAAAGGTAGATCGATGGGTGGTACAACTAGTGAGATGACATAATTTTCTAATTTTATGTCCAATGGTGATTTGGTGGATGTCCCTTGCAAAGGGAAACATTTCTCGTGATTTAGTGGCAATAGTTCTTCCATGAGTCATATTGATCGATTCTTGTTATCAGAGGAAACTATTAATATGTGGGGAATTATTGGTCAACTTATAGGTTCGAGGGATATTTTTTATCACTCTCTTATTTAGTTGGTGTCGGATCTTTCTAATTGGGGACCGAAGACTTTCAAATTCAATAATGAATGGTTCAACAATAAGAGCTTAATCTCTTTTGTGGAGGAGTGGAATTCTTTGCGCATTAAGGGTGGAGGCGATTTTGTCTTAAAGGAAAATTTTAGACTTCTTAAGAATAGCCTAAGGAAGTGGAATGTAGAGGTGTTTGGAAAATTCGATTTGGAGGTGGATAAGAGTGTGAAGCAGATTAATGAGAGTGATGATATGGAGGAAGTTTCTAATGGTCTTTTATTGGAAAACCTTTTGGATACGCGTAAGGAGGTTTCTAATCGTTTTTGGTGGAATTTACGTATAAAGGAGAATATGCTTATTCAAAAATCTAGAATTAAGTGGATTAATGATGGAGACAACAATTCTAGATTTTTCCATTGTGTTATGAAGGAGAGGAGGAGACGCAACCATATTGGTTTCATCAATTCAAAAAGAGGGATGCTTACGCCCGTCTTTGATGTTAAAGAGGATGTCAAGAATATTTTTGCTTCTAAATTTGTTGAAACCGAGGTGAATAAGCCTTTGTTGGATGGTATTACTTTTAACTCTCTTAGAGTGGAGGATAGTGATTTTCTTGAGCGGGATTCTACGAAGGACGAAATTAGGGAGGCCGTTTGGAGTTGTGATGGATCTAAAAGCCCGAGACCAATGGGTATACTTTTATTTTCATTAAGAATTGTTGGTACTATCATAAGGATGATTTTTGTAAGTTTTTTAAGGATTTCCATGGAGATGCTATTTTATCAAAGACTATAATGTCCTCTTTTTTACCTTGATTCCGAAGAGAGATAATCCTTTGGGTTTAGATGATTATAGACCCATTTTCCTTGTGGGATGCATGTACAAGACATTGAGTAAGTTGTTGGCATCTAGATTGAAAGTTGTTTTATATTCCATCATTTCTAATTGCCAAAGTGCTTTCGTCCCGGGGAGACAAATGCTAGATGGAGTGTTGGTGGCCAATGAAATTGTAGATTACGCTTCCAAGGAGAAAACGATGTGTTCGCTTTTTAAAGTTGATTTCAAAGAGGCTTACGACAAAGTTAGTTGAAACTTCCTTATATTTATGATGAGGAGCATGGGTTTTGGGAGTTTGTAGATGAAGTGGATGGAGGCTACGAATTTCTCTAGTAAGATGTCGGTTTTAGTTAATGGTAACCCATCGAAGGAATTCTCGGTGGAAAAGGGTTTAAGACAAAGAGATCCCTTATCGCCTTCTCATTTTGTGATGGTTGCGGAGGGTTTGATGGGTTTGGTTAGAAAATTCGTAGAGTTAGGTATTTTTTCGGAATAAACATTAAGAGGAGTTGTTTTATTGATGTGCTTCAATTTGCGGATGATACTCTTTTTGTTGGAGATGGTAGTTGGAGACATATGTGTGTTATCAAGTCGGTTCTAAGAGCTTTTGAATTGGTTTCGGGTCTTGGCATTAATTATCACAAAAGTAAGCTTATTGGTATTAATGTCTCTCTGTATTTTTTTAGAGTCGGTGGCGGTTTTCCTTTCTTGCTCCATGGAGAGGAAGGAGTTTTTATTCCTTGGCATTCCGATTGGTTCTGATCCTCGTAGAATTTCTACTTGAACTCATTTGTTTATTAAATTGGAAAAAATACTTTCTACTTGGAAAAAATGTTTTTTATGTTGCGGCGGTAGAATTACTTTGTAGAAGACGGTGCTCAATAGTTTACCTATCTTTCAACTATCTTTTTTTAAAGCCCAAGTAACATTCGGAGAGATATTACTAGAATTCGAAGTGGTTTCCTTTGGAGAGAATTGGAAGGCTCTAGGAGAGTTCATTGGTTAAAGTGGGATTTTCTTTGTCTACCTTATGATAGAGGTGGTTTAAATTTGAAAAGGATCAAAGATTTCAATTTAGCTCTCTTACATAAGTGGAGATGGCGAATTTTGGAGGGTTCGGAGGAATTATGGTTCCATATTTTGAAAGCGTGGTACGAGGATATTAAATTACATCTATCGTATAGAGGTGCTTCTTTTCCTAGTTGGAGTTCTAAATCGATATGGTGGAACACTTTGTTATATATTATTAAAGCCTATCAAGATGACATCTTCATAAATAATTGTGTTTTCTAAGTTGGTAATGGTTTTGATACTTCCTTTTGGAATGTGGATTGGACCGACTCGGGTTGCTTGAGGGAGTTTACTCCGGATTTATTTGCGGCTTCTCATCTTAAAAACATATATGTTGCTTGTATAGGGGTGGAGAAACAGGGCTTGGGATTGGGGGGATTTTGGCATACCTCGCAATCAACTTTCGGGTGTTTTAGAAAATGATAATGTTGTGGTGGTTGAGCCCATTTTGCATGATGCAATTGCTGCTTTTTCTTTGCAGGATGTTGGTCTTGCTTATGGTGCTTCTATTTCTGAGGAGGTTTCAATGATTTTGTAGGATGCAACCACTGTTATGGGGGAGGTTGTTGCAACTATTCTTAAAGAGGGTTTTGTTTCGGCTTCTGTCTCGCCTTCTCCAGTGGTTTATTCACAGTCTTTTGTTTCTGTTCAGGACTTTCTGCAACAGGTTGCCTCGATTTCGATTCAGGAATAGTCGCAACACTTTGTTTCTGAGAAGGATGCAACTGCCGCTGCTTCTTCGGAATTTGCAGTTTCTGAGCAGCCTGCTGCAACTGTGGAAGTCGGGTCCAATTCTGTGGAGGTTGCAACTAATTACCAGGCTGCTGCCACTGTCTTGATGGAGAACTCAACCTCGGTTTTGGTTTCGGCAAGTCCAGGATCGGGTATTCTGGTGCTGTCAGGTCTGGTTTGATAGGAGCAGACAAATCGTTTATTCATCCTTCTACCCTGGAGGCATTTAGGGATTTTATTGGCAGATTTTCTCCGTCTCCTTATGATAAGGGTCAGATTTTTTGGAAGAAGGAATCTAATTATGTTTTTTCGGTAAGCTCCTTTTATCGTTTAACAGATTTTCATCATATCCCGTCTGGACCGATGAACATATTTGATAATGCTTTTGGTTTAATTTGGAAAGCTTTAACTCCTTTGAAAATTAAAGCTTTTGTGTGGCGGTGTTTCTGGAATAGATTACCGACTAAAGGTAACCTCTCACTTGAGATATTCTTCCTTCTTCGATCAATGGTAATTGCGTGTTTTGCAATTCCTCTCCGGAATTTTTGGATCGCCTTCTTTTTTCTTGTTCGACGGTTAGGTTGGTTTGGGAGGAGGTATCATAATGGATTTCTTTTCCCGGTGTGCTTAGAAATTGTGCCAAAGAGAGTTTTTTGGATTAGTGGTCTTTCGGTAGATTAAAAAAATTTAAGCGTGATAGAGAATGTATTATTTGGTTGGCTACTTGTTGGAATTTATGGATCCTTAGAAACAACATTATTTTTAATAGTGCTAGATGGAATATTATTGATGTTGTGTGGAAGATGAAGCTGACAGTTTGAAGATGTACTAGTATCAGATAAATTTTTCATTCATTGTAATCTTTATGATTTCAACAAGTTTCTATTGTTGTATTTATCCTAGTTGTATTTGGATCGGTAATTTCTCTTCAGCCGTCAATTTATTTTACCTCTTTTATAATCAGATTGAGTATCATTTATATTCTGTTTAATACATTTCTTTCTTAAAAATAATAATTAAAGGAATGAAAGGACTGGCCTTTCGCTTAACCAATAATGAAAAGTGTCAAAAATTTACAATTTCATACATTAACATAGGAGTCATTCACCGATTTAATTTTAATATACATACATATTAGATAACCTTTCAAATAACTAGTATTACCAGTGCAATAATTCTAGTGAGTTATATGTATAGAATAATGGGATACAACTTAACTAACCGCAAAATAGTTTAATTGAATATGTGTAGACATTTTCCCAATCCATACTCAAAAGAACAATCACAAGAATTTATTATTTAAAAGACAACAACAAAAATCATTTCTTAAGGGATAAGCAATTAAATTGAAGTACACTATGTTATTGACAGAGTATGTCGATAGGCACACTGCATGAGTATTAATTGGTGGGTAGATTCATTGCATTTGTAGCATCTTCAACAAACATGTTATTGATTAAAGCATATATAATACATCCATGAATAAATAAATTTGTAACAGTAAATTATTAACACCTAATAATCTTGATTGTGCTCTAAAATAATAAGAAAATTTCAAACTTAATTTTTAAATTTAGAAATAAGCAACACTTGGATCAAGTGTTGAAATAGGTTTTGAATCAGAAATAGTAGGCAATATATGTAAAGTATTGTAATAAGTTGTAATTCGGAAATTGGCAACATTTCGTGTAAAGTGTTACTGAATGCAAAACAATATAAACTTTGAAAATTGCTAATAGTGCAATATTGGATAAAAATATTATTGTAGGCGAAACAGTGTAATTTTTAAAAAGTGTTATTGTAGGTGAAACAATGTAACATTTGGTAAAAATGTTGCTAAAATTGTGTGTTTCATCAAGTGTCTCAACCTTAGGAAACAACATCAGTTTGGTCTATAAATTGAGTATTACGAATTCAGAAAAATAGATTAGAAAAACATATCTTCTTCATGCAAAATTCTGGATTTCATCTTCCTTACATTCGAGTTTTCATCGATATTGTGTAAACTCGAGTATAGACTGAGTTATTCAAGATATTCATGGGTAGAAACTCTAAGACAGTTTGAGAGTGTTTAAAATACTTATAAGGAAAATGATTTGTTCATGATTATGTTCTCGATCCATTTAATTATATTTTAATTTTCTAACAATCTTATAAGTATTTAAATAATAACAACCGAATCTTTCATATCAATGATCAAGAACAATATTGTAATCATAGATTCGGGTACGTTTTATTTTTTCATAAAATTAAAATACTGTAAAAAAATCATAATATCAAGATTCTGAATAAAATTTCTCTAACAAATGACATCAGAAGGATTATCCATATTATGATTTTTCGATAAATATATTTTATATTATATCAAAATAAACTTGAATTAAATTTTTTATAGATAAGTTATATACATATGTGATTTTTTTAAATAACCAATTTTTAAATTTATATATTAAAAAACCCTTTATTTCAAATAAATTATCAAAGTAAACACTTTAAAAAAAATAAAATGAAATCGTCACTCAAAATGGCGAATACATTATAAAATTATACATAGACGTAATAACATGCTTTTAGTGATAGCAAAAACCGTACGCAAAAGTCTAAAAAATATACTTAGAAAAAAATTAATTATCGCATGTCTATAGTGACAGATAAACTACAGCTAAAAGTATTTTGGCTATAGATATATCCTGAAAAAATTATATCTGCAGCACTTTTCCATAGGTAAAAGTCGTTTATACGATAAAGTGTCATAGGTATAAGTTGTCTAGAATTATGCCCAAGAATTTAAGTTACGGTTTAACGGTCACTATAGGCATGTGTCAATTATTTTGATGTATGTGTAAAATTTTACGGATGTTTAGCTACGGTTTTTAAATTATTTTGATGTATGTGTAAAATTTTACGGATGTTTAGCTACGGTTTTTATGTATGACGTAATTATTTTGTTTGGATTCACTCCAGAATCAATTCTATATCATTAGAATTCCTATTGATCCTTTCAAAAGCCACACAAAATATGTACTTACAATAAAGCCAAGAGAATAATGTATATTTAGTAAACGAATAGTGAAAAATAATA